>OAMR01000136.1:2355262-2431456 GCA_900205405.1 Echinochloa crus-galli
GAGTGAGGCAACTTGGGAAAGAGAAGATGAGTTGATGGCAGAGTTCCCTCAGATTTTCTCTAATCTATCTGAATCTCGAGGACGAGATTCTCTTTAAGGGGGTAGGTTTGTAACAACCTAATTTTCATCACATAACTGATATAGAAATATTCTGAAATTTTTCTAGGATTTATTAAGGCTTAAATAAACTTTCTAGGACTCAATTGGAATTTCTAGTTTTTTTTAAGCAATTTAAATATCACATTAAATAATTTTAGTCAAAATAAGTTTTTGTTGCATTCATGCTATTGCATTTGTTTTTGGTTGCTAGTAAATCAAGTTGGAATTTAAATTCTGTTTAAATTCGAATTTGATTTGCTTTTGATTGAGGTTTAGAAAAGTTCGTTTTGATCGAGTTCGCTTTTACCCCTGGACTCTTTCTCCCGCTCGCTTTTCCTCCCCGTGTTCTTTTCCTTTTCCCCGGCCCATTCCCCGCTTTCGGCCCATTGTCGGCCCGTCCCGATTTCCCCCGTCTCTCTCCCGAGCCGCTGACGCGTGGGGCCCGGTTGTCATCTTCCCCCTCCCGCCGTCACCGAGCCGAACTCCTCTCCCCGGTCGAGTCCGACTCCTCCGCCGCCGCCGAGTCCCTCCCCTGTACGCCTGTCGAGGCCCTGGTTGCCCGGCCTATATAAGCGCCGACCTCCGCCATCTTTTCCCCAACTAATCGAGGCGTCCCCTGTTTCCTTGCGCGCGCCGCCGCTCAAGATCCGCCACCGCGTCGGTTCACCGTCGTTCGTCGCCGTCGCGGGCTCAATCTCGTCGAGATCACCTCCGGTGAGTTCGCCACTTTCCCCTTTCTCTTCTCGACTTGGTCTAGTCGTCTGTAGTGCACCATAGCATCACGTTCGCGTTCGCCCGAAGCTCCTCCGAGCCATCCATGGCGCCGCCGCCGTCGGCCGTCGTCTCCATCGCTCGTCGGTCGTCTTTAACCCCCTAGATGTGTTTGTCTCATCGAGCCGCGTCCGTAGCTCCTGATCTAGTCCCAAGCCGAGCTGTGTAGCCGTAGATCGAGTTACGCCGGCGAAGCTCCGCCGCGTTCGCCATTGCCGTCGTCGACTGAGAAGCCGAACCCCTCCTGACCGTCCGATCTAGATCCAACGGCCTGGATTAGATCCCGACCCCAGTCAAACAAGTCGATACCGGTCAGCGTGATTATTTTGCTAAAGAGACCCTGAACTTTTTGGTAGTCAACCCGCGGTCCAGCTCAGTTCAAAAATAATTACGTTTAGGTCCTGTTTTCTTTCGTTTAAGCCCCTGCAAGATTTAAATTTGTGCCCGCAGTCCAGACCCTGTTATTTTATGGTTTAACCCTCGTAGTTTTATACAAAATTATGTTTTAGCCCTCGGATTTTTTTTACAGTTAAGCCCCTGGAACTTTTAAAACTTTGCAAGCAAGTCCCTGTAACTTAGAAAAGCCATATCTTTCTCGTTTTAACTCCGATTTTAGCGATTCTTGCGCTCACGAGTTCGTTGTAACGAGTAGAATAGTTTTGTGCTGCTGTTTTGATCTGTTGGAATTGTTTGGTGTACTGTTTATTATTTATTGTATTGTTTCTTGTATGCGAATGCGTGATGCGTGATGCGTGATGGTAATTATACTTGAATATGATCTAAATTGCGGTTACTTGAATATGTTGGGTTATGATATTTATTTAATTGTGGTTGGTATATACTTGTACTTGCTAGTAAATAATTGCTTAATAAAACTTGACCAACTAAAAATGCTTAATGCAGCTAGCCTTTCAGCCTTCCACTTTATACAGCCTAGCATGTCATTTATTCCAAACTTTGCTGAGTACGGCATGTACTCATGCTTGTTGTTTCTTTATATTGCAACGACCACACCCGGAATGCTGCTCAGATTTGGAGAACTTTGAGGAGTTTACTGAGTTTGGAGAGTTCTAGGCGAGTTTCCCCCAGTCATCGCCTGTGGAGATGGAGTCGTTTTGCTTCGTTTAGTTAAATGTTTAATTAAGTCTTCCGCTATGATATTTTTGTCAAACTCTGAGATTGTAATCGTATGCATGGTTATGGATATTCACTTGTGACGTCTACCATATGTGTGTGTAAACTGATCCTGGCGCACATATGAGATGCATCTAGTTTTGCCTTGAAAACCGGGTGTGACAATGACTGGGCTCAGAAACATCTGTCTGATGATCCGTATGATATTTTCTCTCATCTTGCTCTTCTTCGCAGATTATCATTATTATCATCACGAACGTAGTGGCATGATGAAATACTCAAACACATATGTATATCTGCATATCGTAGATCTGTCGACAATGCGTACTTTTACCTCAATTTACTACTTGCCCGTTGAAGGGAAATTGATTTGTCTGATAAGACTTTAGACATACCAAATCTTCCATGGGTGCAGGTGCTTCGCTAGATTGTCTCTGCCATTTCGGCTGATTAAACCGATGCAGTGCCGAGTACTGGAACCCAGCCTGGATGGTGGTTCCACGCTGGATTTGGTATTCTTAGTGACACCATCCTCAACCGGAGGCCTTGACCTTGGTATTGGTTCTGATATTATCCATGTACCAAAATATTTGAGGTAATGATCCTTGGAATTCACCTCATGTTTGGTTTTTTTCTACTCAATCTATCCCAAATTACTATTCATTTTGGGTTTGTTTTATGTCAAACTTATCAACATGTTTATTAAAAAATATAGTAGCATCTATGATATCCAATTAGTTTGATTAAGTCCGTCATGGAATAGATTTCAATAGTGAAAGTATTTAGTGTTATAGTTATTATTCTATTTTTTATATAAGCCTAGTCAAAAGCTAGACAGGTTTACCTTAGTATAACCCGAAAGTTAAAGGTAAATTTGGGACGGAGTGGGTACTTTTCATTGCATAATTGAAGTTTCATCTCCCGCTACATCACGTACAGCGTGCACCACCCAGTCATCCAAATGGTTCTGCTCGCTACATATGATCTGCGTAAGATTGGTTTTGGAAAAAATTGTAGCCTATTTCGCTGTCCCGAATCCATGGCACCGGAGATTGTCATTGACATGGCCAGGAGATCATATTACCCTACAAAAGGATTCCACGCACTGTATGAACATAATAAGAAGATAATAGCAGGGAGATCTGTAGACGGCGAGTTCATCCTTAGCAATAAAGTCCATCAGAGTGTCCGGCTCCCAGAGTCCCAGTCTGAAGGCAGGAATAATGGTGTAATAAGCAGTGAGAGGATCTCATGCAAGGTAAACATGACAGGCAATAATGGAGGTTCAAATTCAGAGGCAGAGCAAACCGGACTGAATTCGCTGCTGTCTGTGGATCATCCTTTGAAAGATTCATCAGCATCTCTGAATTTGGCACGTACTGATACCATCAGCTTGGGGAGGAAGAGGAAACTGGATGATGGTGAAATAGACAATAATTGTGCGGCTGTTGGCTGTGGAGTCAGGAGCTTGGCTGCTGCAGATTCTGTGAAGAAGGTGGCCCTTTTGAAAAAAAGAAACAACGTATGGCTGCAACTCAACGACGGCATTTCTAGCAGCAACTTGCCTCCAAGAAGAGGCGGGCCCAGAACTTGAAGACTGGGTATTCAAAAATTCAAAAGGCAAAGTAAAATGATTGTTTTATACCTATTATTAACATATATATATTTGGTTATACCTTTAAGTACTATGGATTAGCAAAAATAATGGGTATTCAAGGAATACCCTTGAATACCAAGTGGGCCCGCCCCTGCCTCCAACGATTATTTCGTTAGTCCATGGGGACGTACGAATACGCGACCTTGGTGGAGAAATGAATGTTGTGAGTAGCGAGATGTTCTCCAAGGGAAAGAGGTCAACCATTGAGAGATCAAGTTCACAACCAGAGGAAACCAACATGCTGCGAGTACTAGTACAGCTGACGCAGCCGCAGACCCAGCAGCAGCAGCAGCAAGAAGGCACGCTGAATGATGGCAGCCATATCAAAGCTTCAACAGTATCTCTGAATGTTGGACTTACTGATACCATCGAAGTTGGGAGCAAACAACAGGGTAATGCAATCGCCATCAAATGTGGGAGTGTTAACAGCGGCCGCTTGTCGCAATTCTGGGCTATATCATCTGAGCCTGGTGAACCAGAATATGACAGGTACAGCTCTTTATCCCAATTATATGGAACCGTCTAGAAATATATTGCCTCCAAACGTGGCTACATATTACTGTGCTTATAAGACTTGGGCAAAAAGGTTGAAAAGTCTGAAACCAGCAGAAACTTTAAACTTTACATGTGCTGCTCTTGTTTTTTCACTCACAGCTGTTTCTCGCTACAAATAAACTGCAGAGCCGAAGCATGCAATTGATCAGCCTTTTTATATTACCATCAGTATTCACCAATATTAATTCTCTTAGCATTTCATTATACCGGTGAATCATGCTTCTTATAGTCGTAGATTCTTTCAAGTTTTCCTAACATGTTTTCTCATTTTCTCTGCCACTACTACCCTACCAGCAGCATCGCTGCTAAAAGGACAGCGCCCTCCCTGACGTGGCTCGTCGCGACCGCCGCTCCGCACCACGCCACCGGCAACCGTGCCCTGCTCTCCGGCTACACACCGGAGCGCGACGACCTCTTCGTGCACGCGACAGGCGGCGGCGGCGGCGGCGCTGCTGCGCCGATGCGTGTGCTCGGCCGCGGCGCCGTGGTCACCGACGCCGTGAAGTTCCCCGACGTGTGGTACGTCCCGGGCCTCTCTGCCAACCTGGTGTCGGTAGGCCAGCTCGCGGAGCTCGGCTACAGCGTCGCGTCCGGCCGCGGCACGTGCCGCGTCAGGAGCGGCAACGGCGGTGGCGCTGGCGTCGTCGGCGAGGCGCGCGCCGGCGAACGCGGCGTGTTCGAGCTGGACTTCCTCAGGGTTCCGCTTGGCATGTGAGAAGGGGTTCTCGATCAACGCGATCGCCGCTTCAATTCGTCGGCAAGAATTTGGAATCCGTCCGTCGTTGTGTTCGGATTTGTGAACGTGTGATTTGAATAAAGCTGTAGTGATCGAGCAGCCGGCCGAGCGCTTGCGTTTGGCTCTGGTTTGTACGGCGGCTGGTGTGTAGTGTACTTGTGTTGTGCTGCACGTGTGTTAATCCATGGGCTATTTCGCTGACCCAATGGATCTTGTCACCTTGAAAATAATGTTTGGTGAATTGGACAGAAGGTGAATCAATCTAGCAAGGCAAATATTGGCCAGCACAACAGCCTCTCCCACGCACCATATATATTTTTCATTTTTTTCTTTCTTTTTTTTGGGTGCAGCAAGGAGCATGCATTTGAAAAAAAAAACACAAACTGGTTCGGTCGCTGTGGAAGTACCATACAACTACCATACGGTATATGAACAATAAGATGAAAATCCGTGTAGTTGCAACTTGCAAGGAGGAAAGATCAAAGCGAGTAAACCCACTACTATATACGAAGGTTACATGGTATGAATTGATCACAAGTCGGAATTTTTCTCTCGTAACTAATTACTGGGAACTCCGACATTCGATACTTTGTTTGGGTATGACGGATAATTACAGAAGGAATATATTAATGTTTTTGTTCAAATAATAAATTATACTGCTGAGTGCTGAACCTGAAGGATTCGGATCCCAGTACTCGGAACCTGAAGAATGCGGTAGTAAGATTCAGATATAATAGCAGCACGAGTATGTTTTAAGGATGCTTGATTTTTTTTCCCCCTGAAATGTTGCAAACGATAGTAAATATTTAAGATGGGCATTTGCAAATTGCACTTTATACAACCAAATTGACAGAATTTAGCATTCTGATGTGTGTTGTGTGTTTGGTTCACGGGCGCTTTCGTCGACCCAATGCAATGGATCTTGTCACTGTGAAAATAATGTTTGACCAGTACATATACCCGTGTGATCAAGTAGTACATCACACGACCAAGATCCATACGCTACTAGCGCGAGATGGGAGAGATTAAGATCAAATCTTATATGGAGCATCTGTTGCTCGCACACCAAGGGTCGTGTTAAAAAAGGACATCAATCTTGATTTTCTTCATTGTTTTCATTCTATTTTGGAACATGCTTTAGTTTTGTGAAAAATAGACTGAGTGGTCCCGCGAAGGGGACCAAACATCGCTGTAGGCTCGGTTTTAGGTCTGGACCATCCATTCAGCAAATATATATCACAGGTTCAAGTGTTCAACGACAGTGAGACTAACAGATTGCAGATAGACACCACTCACAAATTCAGTAGCAGAAAATGTTGCAAAGATGCTTAAGAGCTCACAGGCTCATCCAGTACTTCTCAATTCTCATACAATCCAAATGTAACAGCTAAAGGTAGTAAGGTACTCAGAAAACTCCTAAAATCCATAGAAGTTGTTAATCTCACTTCAAATACAAAACTCTAGAACCTTACGCACTTCCCATTCAGTACTTCCATTTAAAAGGAAAGCAGTGGCCGACAACACTATCACCCCTCTATGCATCTGAAGACATTGCGAAACAAGGCACCTAATTCAGCTGAATTTTGACAAAGTCCACCTGATACTTGTTATCAGACCTCAAATGCCCTCTACCAATGACAGACCCATCACTGATCTTGTTGATGCGACAGGCACCACCAAAAATCTCAACAGATGTTCTCCAAGGGAAAGAGGTCAACCATTGAGAGATCAAGTTCACAACCAGAGGAAACCAACATGCTGCGAGTACTAGTACAGCTGACGCAGCCGCAGACCCAGCAGCAGCAGCAGCAAGAAGGCACGCTGAATGATGGCAGCCATATCAAAGCTTCAACAGTATCTCTGAATGTTGGACTTACTGATACCATCGAAGTTGGGAGCAAACAACAGGGTAATGCAATCGCCATCAAATGTGGGAGTGTTAACAGCGGCCGCTTGTCGCAATTCTGGGCTATATCATCTGAGCCTGGTGAACCAGAATATGACAGGTACAGCTCTTTATCCCAATTATATGGAACCGTCTAGAAATATATTGCCTCCAAACGTGGCTACATATTACTGTGCTTATAAGACTTGGGCAAAAAGGTTGAAAAGTCTGAAACCAGCAGAAACTTTAAACTTTACATGTGCTGCTCTTGTTTTTTCACTCACAGCTGTTTCTCGCTACAAATAAACTGCAGAGCCGAAGCATGCAATTGATCAGCCTTTTTATATTACCATCAGTATTCACCAATATTAATTCTCTTAGCATTTCATTATACCGGTGAATCATGCTTCTTATAGTCGTAGATTCTTTCAAGTTTTCCTAACATGTTTTCTCATTTTCTCTGCCACTACTACCCTACCAGCAGCATCGCTGCTAAAAGGACAGCGCCCTCCCTGACGTGGCTCGTCGCGACCGCCGCTCCGCACCACGCCACCGGCAACCGTGCCCTGCTCTCCGGCTACACACCGGAGCGCGACGACCTCTTCGTGCACGCGACAGGCGGCGGCGGCGGCGGCGCTGCTGCGCCGATGCGTGTGCTCGGCCGCGGCGCCGTGGTCACCGACGCCGTGAAGTTCCCCGACGTGTGGTACGTCCCGGGCCTCTCTGCCAACCTGGTGTCGGTAGGCCAGCTCGCGGAGCTCGGCTACAGCGTCGCGTCCGGCCGCGGCACGTGCCGCGTCAGGAGCGGCAACGGCGGTGGCGCTGGCGTCGTCGGCGAGGCGCGCGCCGGCGAACGCGGCGTGTTCGAGCTGGACTTCCTCAGGGTTCCGCTTGGCATGTGAGGGGGCCGGGGTGCTCAACTCCGATCGCCGCTTCAGTTCGTCGGCAAGAATTTCGAACCATGGATCCGTCGTTGAGTTCGGATTTGTGAACGTGTGATTTGAATAAAGCTAGAGTGCGCGCTTGTGTGTTGTGTGTTTGGTTCACGGGCGCTTTCGTCGACCCAATGCAATGGATCTTGTCACTGTGAAAATAATGTTTGACCAGTACATATACCCGTGTGATCAAGTAGTACATCACACGACCAAGATCCATACGCTACTAGCGCGAGATGGGAGAGATTAAGATCAAATCTTATATGGAGCATCTGTTGCTCGCACACCAAGGGTCGTGTTAAAAAAGGACATCAATCTTGATTTTCTTCATTGTTTTCATTCTATTTTGGAACATGCTTTAGTTTTGTGAAAAATAGACTGAGTGGTCCCGCGAAGGGGACCAAACATCGCTGTAGGCTCGGTTTTAGGTCTGGACCATCCATTCAGCAAATATATATCACAGGTTCAAGTGTTCAACGACAGTGAGACTAACAGATTGCAGATAGACACCACTCACAAATTCAGTAGCAGAAAATGTTGCAAAGATGCTTAAGAGCTCACAGGCTCATCCAGTACTTCTCAATTCTCATACAATCCAAATGTAACAGCTAAAGGTAGTAAGGTACTCAGAAAACTCCTAAAATCCATAGAAGTTGTTAATCTCACTTCAAATACAAAACTCTAGAACCTTACGCACTTCCCATTCAGTACTTCCATTTAAAAGGAAAGCAGTGGCCGACAACACTATCACCCCTCTATGCATCTGAAGACATTGCGAAACAAGGCACCTAATTCAGCTGAATTTTGACAAAGTCCACCTGATACTTGTTATCAGACCTCAAATGCCCTCTACCAATGACAGACCCATCACTGATCTTGTTGATGCGACAGGCACCACCAAAAATCTCAACAATCAGATCAAGATCCTCGGTGAGCTGGCCCACCGATACAAGGTTCATATCGAGCCCCGGGACGTACCAGACATCAGGGAGGACCACCGTCTCTGTGTTCACGGACCCAGTGCCACACACCTGCAACCCCTCGCCGTTTCCCGCTTTGACAACCTTGTTACTCACAGGCACCAGGTTGGAGATGAGAGTCGGGTCTCCTGTCATGTGGTTTGAAGCACGAGTCGCCAAGAACCATACAGCCGTTGCTGCATTCCTTGAGCTGTTGCTGCAGTGCCCGCGGAGGCGGCGCAAGGATTGGACCCACTTGTTACAACAGCAAGGAACAATAGCAAATCAGGGATCAGTCATCAATATACTGAAGAATTCCAGGTTACATAGTGCATACTGCAATACTTCAAGAGTACAATAGAAAGAAGTGGGTCCTTAAATGACAGTGCAGTGCTCCTGCAAACTTTTGGGAAAAAAAAACAACAGCAAGAAGTAATAGCAATCTAGAAATGATTGCAATGTACACTACAGAACAATTTAGATGAACGGTCACTGGAGGAACCAAAATTCGATGGTGTTTGCGAAATTTTTGCGTCCCACTGTCACACAGATTAAAAATCACCTGTTGTTTTCTATACTTTTGCCTTAAATTATCGATTTTTCGCGTCCAGATCTAGAAATACCTGCCCTACACACATTATGATAGAAATAGAACAGGGCAAGCAACCACACGAACCAGCGATTCCTGAGAAAACCTAACCAATCAAGAAGATTGCGCCTCTTACAGCATCTCGCAATAGACATTGATTCGACAAACAATCAGGCAAACGGTTGATTTCGCTCGAATTCAAGAATAAATAAACCCTAAACCACAATCAGGGCAGTCTCTCGCAACGCTGGGCACCGGATCTAAAGAAACACGCCAAGTACTAGTGATATCCAGGAGATAAGGAGCAGTACCTGGCGCTGGCGGCCGGCGGCGAGGTGGAAGACGCCATCTCGGCGGAGTAGCGGCGGCGGCGGACACCGAGCGGGTTCTTGCTCTCTCCGCTTCGGAGCAGCTAACAGGGGAAAAAGTGCATAAAGCCCCTCACAATGGGTCCTGACTTTGGAAAACAAAACTGTACAGTATACTTTTGGTCAGGTATGCTTTTGCAAAATTCCCCTGAAGGTGCTTGATTTTTTTTCCCCCTGAAATGTTGCAAACGATAGTAAATATTTAAGATGGGCATTTGCAAATTGCACTTTATACAACCAAATTGACAGAATTTAGCATGCTGATATAGCTGGGAACAGGTGGTTGGCCCAATTTTCCAGTATATAGTGTTAGTTACTTAATTTTTTGCTTTTGTACATTCTTTATCTTTAAAATGTTATGTTTCTTTCGTCATTCGTTAACATTAGAGCTGTCATTACATTGAAGTCAATGTAAAATCACATCGCACCAATTCCCACGCGACGGGGCGTGCATAGGTTCTTCACAATTGTGTGTTACTAGTATTTTGTTTCAAGGAAAATATTTCTGTTAGTAGCAACAATTTTCAACATTATCTGTTTTCGCAAATATTTGTGCGTAATTGTTTTTTGAAGGAGCGATATTTTAGAGATATGATGAACTTATTTGACAAACTCCCCAAGATAAAAAGATGATGAATGACAACTCTAGTCCATGTGTAATATTAGATTTAATGAACACGGAAATCATCAAAACCTCAAATATCACTTACTTATATAACACAAAGTAAATAACACTTGGAACAGAGCCAGCCATCAAGATAATTATTTCAAAATGGAAATGTACCAATAGACCTGCATTCATGGTTATTAAGGTGTCGCCTAGATGTTGAGGCACTCATGAAGGCCACAAGGCATCATTGACGCCTCTCCAGAAGAGGGGAGATCGAGGGAAGGAGTGGCCACGCTGAGAAGAAAGAAGGAATGGGAAGGGTACGAGTAGAGGTGGGACTTGGGCACACATGCCGCTTCTTACCTAAACTTTTAGGCACGCACGACACGGCACAACAAGCTTTTACCTAGGCCCAAGCACGGTCCACGGCACGGTGGCCCGCGTTTGTGCCGTGCCAGCCTAAGCACGGCCCTCATAATACATGTGTTTGTATTTTACGACCGTTCATATATTCATATGTTTTATTGTTCCGTATGATACAAGAATTTATAAAACTAATGGATTAAATGAATATTGCCATTAGTGTTGCTCGTGAACATTACGGTTGCCATGTGGCCATGAAAAATGTTGCCAGCTTTTCCATTTTTATAAATAATTGTTTATATGATTTCATATAGTAAAGGTATATTTTTGTGATCTTCTTATATAGTACTAGTTATTTGAGGTTTGAGGAAAGACAAATAAAAAATATATAAATAAAAATGCATGTTAGCGTAGTGGGCCATCTTCGTGCTGTGCCGGCCCAAGACTCGTGCCATGCCGTGCCGCGCGGCGTGCCGAGATCCTAGGCACGGCACAACCCTCGCATTCGTGCCGTGCTGTACTTTGGGCCGTGCCAAAACGTCGTGCTTGGGTGGTACATAAATAGCACAGCCCAAGTCCCAGCTCTGTGGATGATTCTTTTTTTTTACCATATCCTTGGTGGCGCTTTTTTGGAAAACGGACGATCGACGGGAGAAAGTGGTGATTTTACATTGAGCTCAATCTCCCTAAGTGCCACGCGTCACCTCAACGACGCCTTTAGAACCATGGCTACACTATAATATACTAACGAAGCTATTTAACAGACATGATTTACTCACAAAACTAGTTATTTCTATAAAAAGCAACACTTACTTTATAAATTTCAGTTTACAATCTTTGGATACAAAGGCTAGAAATGTACTTTTACTGTTGATCCAAAAAATTTCGAGATGAGAAAATAATTAAAAAAAACTTGGACTCAGTATCCTATTGTTGGTTGCATGTGATCTGTAGATTTCTTGTGCTGGTGTAACGCAGGACGAGCTCATTGTCTCATTGAATAGCAGCTGCAGCCAAGATGCAGAAAAACGGCTACACTAGTTAAGAGTGCAGTGGTAAGATTCAGATATAATCGCAGCACGATCATTTTTTTTTTCGAGAACACGCAGGAGAGCTGCGTATCTTTGCATTAAGAAGTAAAGTGTTCAGAAGTTTTACAACATGGCCGCTAAGGCGCACACATACCGGCACGAGTTACATAAAAGGACTATACGGCTAAACTAGACAACCTGCAACACAAAGAACAGAAACTACTAGGGAGCGCCGGTAGGCCGTGCTGCCTGCCAACCGTAGTTGCACTAGGCCATCCAAGGGCCGCCATGAACTTGGCCCCAGCCGCGATCCAAAGCTGTCCTTCCTGAACAATCTTGTCTCCCAGTTGCGCCACGCTGTGCTCCGTCGCATTACCGAAGGTGCGGCCATTGCGTTCCTTCCAAACACACCAAGCGACAAGCAGGAAAACGGAGTCGAGCCCTTTCTGCTTCTCTCTAATGAGACCGGAGCGAGTGGCCAGCCACCAATCGAGTAGCCGTGCATCAGGTTCAGGCTGCAGAAATGCGATGCCGAGAATCGAGAGGATGTTGTGCCAGAGTTGCCGAGTGTAGCTGCAGCCAACGAATAAGTGGTCTACCCACTCGGGCACCTGATCGCAGAGCTTGCAAGACGTCCAGGCCGTGCCCAGCCGTTGCTCCATGTGTAGCGTCTACCCTGCAGATGTAAGTCCTGCAATTGCATTTCATCGACAAAGCGACGGAACCGGCCCATGTTCCGACGGTTGATGTTAATGTTGTTCTTGTCAGCTGCCTCAAGAATGAGGTTGAAGTCGCCTGCCACCAACCAATGGCAGGTGATGATGCCATTGATTAAACGGAGCTCGTCAAGGAAGAGTACTTTGTCGTCATCAGCCTGGGGGCCATAAACGCAAGTGAGGCACCACTGCTGGGGCTGCTGATCGACCGTGATCATCACAGAAACAGAGTAATTCCCAGTGTGCAGGGGGGCACATTGCACTTCCGGCCCCCGACACGCGATCAGAGCACCCCCTGATGTCCCAACCGCTGGCAAGTAGGCAAAGCTGGAGCCGCGTTCCCAGCGTCTCATTGATGAGGAAGGGAGAGATTACAGCTAATTTGGTCTCCTGAACGCACACAACCGAGGCATTACACGAGGAAACCACATCACGAAGGTTATCGCGGCGGCAACGCGCATTCAACCCACGTACGTTCCACACTAGGATGTTGTAATTATGTGAATCCATGTGTACAATCCACCAGGATCACGGCGACGGCAACCATCAGTGGACGCCGATGGCGGAGCTCGCCTAGCGCGCGACCATCATCAGGTCAGCATCCGATAGCGCGCGTGCCGCCGGGAAGATGTCCCTGATCGCCGTAAAACGATTGCTGTCAAGGGTCCCCTGGAACATGACTTCGAGCTGGCCATTGCCGGGCTGATTGCCTGCTTCGCCAAGTCGGCGCAGGACCAGCTCCTCGCCACGCTTGGACGGCCGAACATTGGACAGCGCTTGCTGGGCGAGACGTCCACTTCGCCTTGGCGCCATAGCCGGGGCCGGGGGTGCCCCAGTTGCCGGCGCCCGCGTCCAGCACGATCATGTTTGTGTTTTAGGATCAAGTGAGGTAGGCTCATAGCACAGGAAAATAGCAAAGCAGAGGATCAGAAAGGTGTAGAGCAGAGCAGATGATCCTTTTTCCGATCAGCATGTGGGTCTTGAAGTAGTTTGTTTCAAGGATGATTTTTGTAGACCACACCTTGCCTCACGAGAGTTATGTATGTACGTTTATATGCATTTGGAGCTTAAGCTTTCGATCTGGTTCTTAATAGTTTCTATCGATCGATCATGGGGCTTACCACAATTTGCACTCCCCCAAATTAGATTAGCCAATAGACCAGTAATCCATGCAAACAAATCGTCGAGCACTGTGCCGTCCGCTCGTCTCCAATTCATGCGTTGCCTGAATCTCTTTCTGTTGCGCTGCGGATGCGCCTTTCGGGCTTCTTCCTCCGCCACGAACTTTCACTCACGAGTCACGATCCCATCGCCGATTGCTATTTGCTGCTCACCATTGTAGGCCTCCACAGCGAGGAGTCCTGGATCGTAGTCCGCGGGACGCCAAGACAGAAGGCCCAAGACCAACAACCAACTCCAACGTGACTACGTGAGATTAGTTTTGCCTTCTCCAGTTTCTTTTATCCAATGTTCTTGGTTAGATTGCTTCTGTTCTATTCCTGTGCAGCAAAGGAGCTTCCGGTGGTTCGTGCGCACAGATCGAGGCGGCCAGGGCTGCCTGCTGGCAGGCCGGCGGGAGAAAGCGGCCCAGTGAGCGCGCATGCCAGGCGCGGCCTAGGTTTTTCTTTTTTTTTTATAAATCACACGGTACAACGCAGACGCTCGTACACGCACGCACACTCATCCTTATAAATACACATACCTAAACCCTACCCTTATGAGCACCTTCGAAGAACTGAGCATCCAGCATCTGGAGATTGCCGAAGTCAATATTGACATCTCGTTGTAGACGGCCTAGGTGCGCAGGGCTCCGTGCGAAGCAGGCGAGCGCGGCGGCCCAGGAGCGGAGGCCCACTCGAGCGAGGAGACTTTGGCGTGCGGCCCAGCTGCAAGCGGCCCAGGCGAGGAACACGCGCAGGCCCAGCAGCTGCCCAGGTGGGAGCTCGCGCAGCCCAGCAAGAAGATGGACTAGCAGGCCAGCTAGCAGCCCATGAAAGAGAGAGTGCAGCCCAGATAAGTGAGGTATGTTTTCTCTTTTCTTTTTCCTCATGCACTAGGCATTTAATCTTTACGTTTAGTGGTCAATTAGTTTCTCGATTTTGTCAATGCTTTCACGCTATTTTGGGATGTCCTAGTTGTTTCTAGGTTAAGCTCGTTCAGGGCGATTAAAAGAGAGGATTTAGGAGTGTAATTGGGACATAGGCTTCAATTCTTCCAAAAAAAATTTTGAGTCTCCCATTCAACCCCCTCTGATCTCCTCTTATCGTTGTTTTGGTCCTTCACTTCTAAAAATCAGACATCAATTGTGATCTGAACAATCCGTAAATGTTGTAGAAAGTAAATAATCCTAACAATGAATGCCAGGACATTGTATCCAGGTTTGGATTTCCTGCAATCTCTCAATGGAAAGTACATATAGTAGTGTGTATCTTTTAAAAGCAGCTCGCCCTTTTTCGTATGCATTTGCAGATATCTTATTTCTTTGAAGCAACGCAGTAAGCACACACCTTGTTTATATGTACGTACAGAAATTACAACCCGAGTCCTTCAATCAATGAAGGATATGATAAAAACAAGTTCAGGAGCCTCCGCTCCTCTTTTCCACCCCACGGCCTCCTGATCGAGAGGCGACCAAGCAACCCGCGGCAATCAAGTGCGTTTATTACAAATAGATGTCGACCACAGACACTTAGTCGTCACTGCATACTATGATTTTTACCACAATTAAGTACGTAATGATCACTGAATTGTGGCATGCAGGGAAAGTTCACATGTTAAAGTGGAATTTTGAGGAAATCCACCTCAAAGAGCCCTCCTTCCCCTAGGCGAGCTGAGCCGACGAGCCCGCCGCCGGCGGGGCTCCTGATGCAGCAGTCGGTGCGGCCGAACCCCACGCCGTAGTCGAGCTCCGAAAGCTGGCTAACTGAGACAAGGTTCGCCGTCAGCCCAGGGACGTACCACACGCCGGGGAGCACCACGGCGTCTGTGACAACGTTGCCGGAGCCGAGGACCTGCATGGGAGCGCCGTCGGCCGCGTTCACGAAGAGCTCATCCTCGTGAGGCACCAAGTCAGTGATCAAGGCCCGGTTCCCAGTTGCATGGTGCGGAGCAGCAGTTGCGACGAACCATGTACATGATGCCTCCTCTGTTTTGACGATGCCACGCTCAGCAGTGACGGCGGATTCTGTATTGCTGGACACAAACATCGATCAGGCTATTACTAATTATTCCAACCAAGTGGTAATCAAATCAGAGGAAGGAACTGAAGTGTGTAAACATATTACTAGCTAGCTAGGTAATGTAAACATTTCGAAAATATCCACATCATGTAGTATATAGTATGTGCTACAGTTGTAGGCTAATTAATATAAGCTGCCATACATGACTGAATATATAGCAAAGTTTTTTTTGTAAACCATGGAATTACGATACGAGTGCAAAATATGAACAAAGGCATTAAAAGGGGTAAAGAAACACCTGTGGTGCTCAAGTTCACTCTCATCAACCTCACGTGCCATGGGAAGAATTGTTGTCTCTGATGACGACATGATTGCAGAAGCACCACTGGAGCGAGGGCGAGGATTGTTCCTATGTTCACCTGCTAGGTTATCCACAATGAGTTTTTCTTTCAGAGTCCTGGTGAAATCAGTCCCGTGGTCCACTGAGGCTGCAACACTTGGTATATTATTCTCTGTCTCCATAGCAGCAGTAGCTCCAGAGTCAAGGACGAAGCCATCATGTCCAGCTCGCCCCTCTGCAGAGGCAGTGCTGCTTATTTCGTTCGTCGGGGATGTGTCAAAGAGGACCGGTAGAGACGATGGCTCGTTGGTCCTGCCACGGATTTCAGCTGGACAGAACTCTGATCCTGTCCCTCCATTATGTGACTCCAACATGGGCTTTCCAGAAACCCAACCTGCTTCATACAGCATACCTGGTGAAGCAGGGGAACCTGATTTCTCAAACATGTGCACGATGCGTTCCGGAGCCAGCTTCTTTGGATAGTAAAAATCATCCCCGCGCTCGTCAGCATGTAACACCATTTTACACAGTGGGTGGTGTGCACTAGCAATGACAAAGAAAAATGTTTCAATCCACAAAAAAGGCCCTAGAATGTAATACACGACAGTAAAAATGGGTGGCCAGTGGAGGCAAAAGAGCAATACCTGAAATATTTTGGCACATGAATGATCTCAGAACCAATCTCGATATCAATCCCTCCCTTCGATGAAGGTGCTACTCTAAATTTTACTTCGCGTTTAATAACATTTAGGTTCCGGCAAGACTCGAACTTCATGAAGCGTCGTACGGACCCTAACGTAATGCTGTGAAATAAATGAAGAATACGTTTTAGACAAAAGGAGAATCGCCATGAGACCATATATTGTCATTAACAAAGAAATATAAACGAGTTATAATCTGTCCAGTGAAGCTCCTAGTCTCCACTCAGGTTATATATAATAACACCAAATTTGATAATTTTACTAGAAGAAGCCATGCAATCACTAATGACGACAGCCGGCCCTAGACTTTCTCGGGTACCGGTGGTAAAAAGAACCATCCACTGCTATGCCTACTAAATATTTCTGAGAATTACATGTATCACGATCTGTTTAATTCAATAATTAAATGCCAAAATTATTGCACAATAATGGTCCAATCACCCCCTAGAGTAAATCTTCTAAAATTCTATCATGGGGCGAATATGATGAGGACGTAAAAAAAAACTATAGACTAAAAGAAGCAAGGGAGGATATCATACCAGGGTAGGATAGTCTCTTCAACCCTCATCAATGGTTTCGTTAATCCGGACACAAAATCACATAAAACCTCGAGAGATATGCGCTTGAAAATTCTGTACTTGAGAGATTTGCACTCTTCCATGGTATCGCTCTCCAAGCGGCAATAGGAGAGAGCAATGGCAAATCGCATGGAAATCAATCCGGCCAATTCCACAGCTCGATGTTCTTCCTGAGGGGAGAGACAAGGAAGGTGGAACGATAGAAAGAAGACGAGGGGAAGGAAGAAGAGCAAACCCGTTGACTATACATGGCAGCGCACTAAGCTCCCCGACGCTTAAACAAAACAAGGTTTTTTACGATATTGCCCATCATCTTTCCGTTGAATGAAAGTGGTATCTTGCAATAGTCAACGGCTTCTGTGCCTGCTGCCGCTACAGAGGCCTTGTTTAGATGTTGAATTGGGAGGTTGAATTTGGGAAGTAAGATGTCACTTTGTAATCATTGCGCTACTATAGCATTTCGTTTGTATGTGTGAAAAATTATCCAAAAATTGATTAATTAGGCTCAAAATGTTCGTCTCGTAGAGTACAACAAAACTGTGCAATTAGTTTTTGATTTATCTACATTTAGTACTCCATGCATGCTATGACATTTTGATGTGACGGAAAATCTTCTTTTTGCATAGCGTATCTGGGAGTTGCTTCTTGGAACTAAACAATGTGTCTAAAAAAGGACGCGGCAGGTGCCCGAAACAAATGGAACATCAAAATTTTTTATACCAAATATAATTGTACTGGAGTTAACCAGTTTGCATACTCCGTGCTCTAATATATGACGGCATTGTACTACAGGTGAATTATTACGATGTCACTAATCACAGTACTTTTGTATAATAACTGGCTAACTACATGATACACTGTACAATCACTAATAAAACAAACGTAATTAGTTTTTAATTTCATCTACATTAAGTACTCCATGCATGTTATGACATTTTGATGTGATGGAGAATCTTTTTTTGCATAGTGAATTTGGAAGTTGCTTTTTGCATCTAAACAAAGCCAGAGTGACAGTCGAAAAGGAGGGGCATAACTGTAAACGGCTTACCTGCCTGTCATCTCCGGCCTCTTCTCCAAGAAAAGTTGCCTACTTCTGGTCAACTCCGGCCACAGATCAGCTTCCATCCTCCTCTTCTTCCTACTTTCCTAGACAAGAAGAATGTGCTTCTCCACTCGTCAAAGCCCCGACGACAAGTTAATGGCAGCAATGGTGGATGAACAAATCGCCCCGAATGCTAAGACTACTATCACACAGTCCGACGGGGCATCGACAACCTCGGAGAAACATCATTATCATATGAAGGCAAGCACCAGCAGGTATGGTTTCTTGCCTTTGCTTGGTCGATTTGAAGTTCGAACTGCCCCGTTACCTTTTTTGAGCCAACCAGACCCTCTAATGAACGATGACATCTTGCTTCACCGATCTGCCTGATAGCCTTTGACATCGTAATGCATAAATTGGAGATTCTTTGATTATCTCAAGACTAAAATTATGTAGAAACCAGCACGGATAAGATGTTTCATCTAAGTTAAGGCACAAAGTCTTTTTAACTCAATACTTCAAAGGAGATACCTTAATTATGATTGTTGATTAGATATCCCTCTTGATGCATTTATGTTAATGGAGATATGCTAGAAAAAATAAATTAAAAATGTTAGAAAAATATAAATATCCAACTGCCAATTAGGTGAAACTAGTCCATCAACCCATGCATTTGCACGGGCTATTGATTTGAAATGTTAATGAACAACAGAAGGCTGTGAACTATGTTCAAGATTGTGACAAAAGGAGAAAAAAAATACTTCACTTAATGCAATATTTAGACAAATCCATATTATCTGCATGTTCTAAACCATTTGATTGAAAATTGTGCAATTAGGGTAAAATGATTTGGTCTAAGTGTTGCAGAAGAATTGAATACAAATGTACTGTTCAGCAGAAATTGTAACTTAAAGGGCAGATAGCTTTTGTTCGGACTACACTTCTGTATATTGCTTATATAATGGAAAGATGTTATTTAAAAATATTGAAAATATATGGTGTCTGATAAGAACTATGCATTTTGTTTAAGTAAACAGATGGTATGAAAGATGAGACATGTTACATTGTATATGTGTACAATGTTTTAGCCTCCTTTGCCATTTCATTTTTTTTCTAATTTGAAATTGCTTCGCCCCCTTCCATCTTTCTCAAACTTTCTTTGTGGATACCTATCCCTTCTCCCTTCATATTGATGTTTTCTAGTTTGCATCTGGCACCTTGTCATGTAAATGTTAATTGTTTTTTTCATTTAGATTGCCCATCCACTTTCCTATTACATCACACGAAGCTCTAAACATACCCTTTCCTATTCAAGTATCAAATTTTTGGTTCATATGACTCGTTCTTCATTTTCATAATATGAAACAAACAATAGTGCTAGTCCTAGCGCCGATCCTTGTGGTTAGCAATGCCACTGGGAATCCATCACTAAGCAAGCTTTACGTGTCATGTTGAGTTTGACCTCTTTCATGAGCCCGCTTCTGCGTTGAATGTGTTTGTTCTGTTTGATGTATGTTTTTCTAGATTTTCATCTCCTTTTTAGAAAATGGAAATTATCAGGCTTCAACCCCCTCATGGAGGGGGATCAGACCAACATTATTACACATCAAAAGCAGATGATCCACAGAATTTTAAAACAAAAACAATATTATTAGCAGCCAAACTGTAAACTAAATGATCATCCACGTAAGGCGAAGAAGTGTAGGGCCGACGTTCCAGCATGCCGCATGCTTGGGTCGTTCTCTCTTTTTGACCCTAACTGCGCCCGGTATCGAAGCCAACACGTTCCCCTGAACACGACCTGCATAAAAGTTTTGGGATAACAATTATTAAAAATAACATCAGTCCTTGTGACCCAAATGGCCCAGAAAAAAGCTGATACCCTGTCAATATGTGTAGATTTGGTTTTGGCACCTGCTGGTTTTGGTTTTCGCCAATGAACGCAAAACCAGCAATAAAGAAAGAATCAAAGAAGACTAAAAAAAACTGTATTCTCATTGCAGATTCCAAAAGTCAAACCCCTAAAAAGGAGCGCCGGGGCCTCCTTTTATAGGGACCTTTTACATGTCATAATACAACTTTACCCTCTACCTGGGCCCACATTTTCATTTGATCAAAGGGTACAAAGGGTATTTCAGTAACATGACGTGTACAATTTGTTCACTACAACCTATTCACGCACTCCACGCTTTGAGCCCCGAAGGTCAAGACTTCACATAACATGGGTCTTTAAGCTTGATTGCCTTGTTCGCTTGTTCTTCATGGCCGAAGCTCAAGCTTGGTGATCGAAGGTGCTAGATCATGCCGAAACGCATCAAACAACTCCCATTGACCTTCGCCACTTGCTTCATCTTTGACTCCCTGGACAACTTGCGCTCTTGTCCTCTAGTCCTGCCTTGCTTTACCTTCGACTGATCCTGCCGAGCTTCTCCTTATGAGATTTTTAGTCGAAGGTGATACTGGACCTTGCTGTTTGTTCTGCGTTCAGCCAACACCTTCGAACCTGTTACGTACTCCGAAACTAACGGCTTTGGATGGTGTAATTTGAACACCCTACAAGGTCTTTTCATCGAAGGTAGCGCCAGGCTTTGCTCTTTGTTCTGTACCCAGCCAACACCTTCGAACCTGTTTTGAGTATTCCTATGTTCCAAAATTAGTGACCTTGAACGATGCCGTGACAACGTCGGAGGTGATGCCTTTTCTAAAATTCGAACACCCAACAGCGCCCCTTGTTTAAACCATTGATTAAATAAATCAACGATGCTCATTGGTGGTGCTATTCCAAATACTATAGATTTTCATCTCCTAGGTTTAGCATGGGATCGATTTTACAGCCTTTGATTAGGTATGTATTCTGCAACCACTGGGTGCCCATTTCCATGCCCTATAAGTTTAAACTTATATATACCACATCTCTACCTAATACTAAAGCGAGGACCGTTTCTGCGGTACGTTGACTTTTCGTCCGTTATGTTCCACAGACAAGTGGGCCCTTGAGTCCCTACCTACTAGACAACAGACCGATCCTTGACCCCGCCAACCGTGTCGTCTTCAATTCTATTTCATCGTCTCCGGTACTTATCGGTCGTGCTGCACTGGCCGTGCTGCTCCTATCTTGTTCGAGGTGGACTCGGCGTGGAGTTATGGAGGCGCTGGACGCTAGGCCTGCGGGTGGCTCGGCCGTCACCGCGTTGCATCGTGCAGCTTTTGCCGGCCGTACGTGCTCGCTGATTCAGAGAGAGAAGATGAAAATAGGATTGCTTGTGGCTTGATTAATGGCTCGATCTGTAGAGAAAGAGAGATGTACGCTCAGTTTTGCTTTCACGGGAGATTAAGACGGAGGAGAAGCAGATGGATTTGAGGGCTCCTGCACTTCATGAGAAAGAGCAGAGCATACAGCGTGGAACTTCAGGGACGAAGCATGGAGGACTTGTATGCAAAAGCGTGTCCTTCCGGGAACAGCGTTTACTGAGTACCTCTCTTTGCTGAACTACTCATCGGATGTGGAATCGACGGCATTCATGACTCCAATTCACCTTTGCTTACGAAGTCCCATTCGCCTGTAGCAACACATGGATATTAATCAATCCACAATACCTCGTCTCTTCTCTCTGTCTTACACCGCCGCACACACGTCTTCGTCTTTTCACATCGCTCGCACCCCATCATCGACCCGTCATCATTCCGGAACGTAGTCTCTGCTGAGAATCTCTCATTTGTCGTGCTTTTCATCAGCTACGAAATCGTGCAACATCCATGGCTCCAATGCTACTTCACTAATGAAGTCTTCTCCACCCGTAGCAACGCACGGGCACATTGCTAGTTAATATTATTTTGGATAATGGATTAATATATGCATTTCAGTGCGGACTAATAGTCATTTGGGTATGATGCACGCAGCCTTTACCCCACCAGTCGTGTTTTTAAGGAAGATCTTAGCAATTATCAAGGACTAGTTGTAGTGATTTGCAGGTTGCAACCCTAAATCATGATCCCTATCCCTTAAACCTCCCTAGGGCTGGATATCGAGCTAGCTTGGCTCGGCTCGGTTCAGCTCGAGCTGGCTCGTTAATATAACGAGCCAGCTCGGCTCGACTCGTTGACGAAGCGAGCTGGAGAAGCTGCTCGGCTCGGCTCGTTTGCTAGCTCGAGCTAGCTCGATTAGCTCATGAGCCAGCTAGTTTATCATCACCGCATATATATTTTTCATACAAAAATATTTATGATACAATAAAATAAAAAAGTAATTGTTCTATATATATTTCAAGCTCAAAAACCAGATCACCAAAGGCATGTAATAGTTTACAACATGATGTTACGACAACATATATTATTATAATTATATAGCATATTTATGACCACTACCATTCACCATTAACATAATCATGAATACGTAACAAGATCACCAAAGGCCAATCCATCCAAGTACTAGATCTCCATCATTCAGGTCAGGAATTAAGTTGAACATAACAAGTATTCAGGAATTATGACATTACTTAAACAAAATAATACATGCTAGGTTATAGGCTCTGGCTTGTTATAGCTCACGAGCGGCTCGCGAGCTAGCTTGAGCTGGCTCATTAACACACCAAGCTAAAACCTTGGCTCAGCTCGTTAAAAATTTAAAACGAGCCAAGCCGAGTCGAGCCACTAATGAGCCGAGTCGAGCGAGCTGTTGAGCCACGAGTATTTTGTTCAGCCCTAAACCTCCCTCAACAAGACTGCATTAATGCAAATTCTGAAACCAAAAAGAAATAAACAAAACAAGAAAGATCGAGATCAGATTTGTGCGCCAAAATTGAATTTTAATGGCATGTATTGACAATGAACCACAAAAAAACGTAGCATGTGTAATACATAATGGACTCACATAAGAGGACATTTTGTAGATCCCTGTTCCATCCCTCCTTCACTCAATCATGTTCTGATGTTCTGGTAATGCACATATATATCCTTCCTTCACAAAAAAAATGTAGCATGTGTAATACATAATGCACGCCTCTCATGTTCTGGTCCTCATTAATAGATCCAAATTGGAGCTAAGATTCATCTCTCAACTATCGAAGTGATCAATCCAATACTCGAACTATGTCCCTGGTTGTCACGTGGGGCATCCAGTATAGGCGCCGAGCGCGCCCAACAGAAGCAGGCGACGACGCCCAACAGCTGTTTAGGAGTAGATTGAGGAGTTGGTTTCCTTTCAGTTAGCAGGCCGTGAGCCTATATCAATGGATGTAATCGAGACTTGCAAATTAATCAAGAATTATCATATCCTAATCTCTCTCTCTCTCTCCCCTCCGTTCACCAATGAGCAGTTGGACAAAAACCCCAGCGCTCCTACCTCCCGAGAGTACGAGCTACGTAGTCGAGGGCTGGCCGTCTTAGGGATCAACGCCCTTGACACTGGTCCTATATAGTGTGACACGTTAGCATCCTTGGTTAGCTATGCATGACATAAAGTAAGGCAATAGATATAAATGGACTGTAGTTTCTTTCTGGGGTTCAATTTATTATAAAGCTATGTTTTTTTGGTTAAGGTGAATGCACAGAAACACAAAAGTATAATGTTTTTTGTAGACATAAGGTCATCAATGAGTCATTTTCTATATTTGTTAAACAATTTTCGGTTGGTTGGGCACTTGAATTAATAGGGATGTTTCAATTGGTAGCATTCCAAGAACCTTCCATGCACTCTTCGCTAACTTGGAATGTCACATATGGGTGACATCATACCAAGGATAAAATTGGCTACATCAATACAAAATTAAAAGTATATCAAAACATTCTGCATTCATAAATAAATAAGGTATTTTAAAAAATTGCATCAATAAATATATTAGTTTCAACAAAATCAATAAATACATTTAATATAGGGTACAGATAGTATAGGATATATTCATCTTTTATTTGGAAGATAGATCCAAATTAGTGTGATGATAAATGAAATAAAATAAATCTATTTTTTAACAGATTAATATACATATTCACATTTTATCGGATATGGATTCGAGTAATTTGGATTTTTCTGCTATCCATTTCCACCCCACTTCCATCTCTCTCTTCACCTATCTTGTCCCCGCTCTACAATAATGGAGGGTGCCTGCATGCAGTCCAATGCTTGTAATTTTGCAATCTCTGAATAATCTCTACACTATGTTTTCATTCAAGCTCCCCTAACTATGTAAATTGGTATAACCTATCGGTGTAAAATTTTCCTTTTTTATTTTTCCATACACGAGCAGAGTTTTAAAAGTTCACGTTTTTAGAGGGTGACAATGAACATCATAAATTATTTTAGAAAATTTGTTATATTTATTATAATTATTTCCCATACAATTCTATGTCAGCATAGTTCATTTAATATTAGATGTCGTAGCCTATTAAAATAATAAACAAAATTCATAATGTATTTTTAAAAATACATTACAACATTGTAAATCAGTCCACAAAATTTCAACTGCAAAGCTGTGGTTCTCCTCGAAACTTACAATTTTTACAGAAATCCATTGAGTTCATTTGCAAAAGTTAGGATTTTCCTAATGTAACCTATATAAAGATTAACGCGAATGGATAATGGAATGTGCGCCCTCGCTCTATAGCGAATACTCTTATGGATTACCTAGATATTTGGTTTCAATTGATGGAGAAGCACCACAGTACCATCCAATATATTATGGACAAAACCAAATATGACATCTGGTCCTTTGCTTTGTGCTCATTCATTCGTTCTTCCTGCAGATAGTGGTTACGTGCTTTCATTCTGGTTTAATTAATGATGTGTGCTAATTTACCGGCCGTCGGTCTGATACCCCGATCACTTGTGCAGAGGAACAACCACCATCATCTGCGTTGATGGGAACAACAACCATGTTCTCATGGTCAGCCCAGGAGTCTACCACGGTGATACCGGCCGGTTCGTGCTCGACTCTGGGGCGGCTGTACACGTCACTGGTGACTTTGCCAAGTTTAGTTCCTTGCACGCAGTGGTAGGGGAGCCTGTGGTTCGGGTGGCCAACGGACACACGCTGCGCGTCGTCGGGTCTGGCTCCGTCATCTTCGAGACGTACAGGCTCAACGGCGTGCTATACGTCCCTGGAGTCACTCGAACCTTGGTGTCAGTGTCAAAGCTGACTACCGGGTCGAGTTCTTCGGTGTCCAATGCACCATAAGGGACACCAGGCCTGGTGCTGGTGGTGCCCTGGTTGGGGAAGGGCGTCGTAGAAATGGGGTCTATGAGTTAGACTGGCTGGAGATACCGCTTCACAGGTCTCCTTCGGTTCATCCCACTGGGAGCACCGGGAATAACGCGCGTTGATGGATGATCGAGCAGGGAACAGGGTGATCATCTGCTATATATGTGTGAAACTATGAATAATTAAACAAGCTAGTTGCTGGCTTGCTCTGCAGCCTGTTGCAGGAACAAATATTTGCGTGGCACATGGGTTTCACATGCCACGTCCTGCTGCAGCCTGTTGCACAGGGGATTTCTTTTGTTCGTTCAATCGCACTGAACACGTACGTACAATGACGTACTCGGGCAGAGTGCAAACAATTTCCGGTTCAAAAAAGTTTGCATGTGCAGCTCTGTTGAGCATCTCTCCAAGAGTGCCAAGAGATTATACAGTAATCAAAACTAGTTTTGCAACCTTGCCAAAAAAAACTTGATATGAATAAATTTATCTCTGTCAACCGTTTCAATAATCTCTACCTAATAATAAAGCGAGCAGTGTTTGGTACGTTGTTGACATTAGCATACCCTAGGCTTACGTCATCATCTCCGCCAAACGATTCTTTCTTCTCTCCGTGTCCTCCCCGAGTCCAACGGGGATGAGTCTCCCTCCCTTCACCACGTTCATTTAATATTAGATGTCGTAGCCTATTAAAATAATAAACAAAATTCATAATGTATTTTTAAAAATACATTACAACATTGTAAATCAGTCCACAAAATTTCAACTGCAAAGCTGTGGTTCTCCTCGAAACTTACAATTTTTACAGAAATCCATTGAGTTCATTTGCAAAAGTTAGGATTTTCCTAATGTAACCTATATAAAGATTAACGCGAATGGATAATGGAATGTGCGCCCTCGCTCTATAGCGAATACTCTTATGGATTACCTAGATATTTGGTTTCAATTGATGGAGAAGCACCACAGTACCATCCAATATATTATGGACAAAACCAAATATGACATCTGGTCCTTTGCTTTGTGCTCATTCATTCGTTCTTCCTGCAGATAGTGGTTACGTGCTTTCATTCTGGTTTAATTAATGATGTGTGCTAATTTACCGGCCGTCGGTCTGATACCCCGATCACTTGTGCAGAGGAACAACCACCATCATCTGCGTTGATGGGAACAACAACCATGTTCTCATGGTCAGCCCAGGAGTCTACCACGGTGATACCGGCCGGTTCGTGCTCGACTCTGGGGCGGCTGTACACGTCACTGGTGACTTTGCCAAGTTTAGTTCCTTGCACGCAGTGGTAGGGGAGCCTGTGGTTCGGGTGGCCAACGGACACACGCTGCGCGTCGTCGGGTCTGGCTCCGTCATCTTCGAGACGTACAGGCTCAACGGCGTGCTATACGTCCCTGGAGTCACTCGAACCTTGGTGTCAGTGTCAAAGCTGACTACCGGGTCGAGTTCTTCGGTGTCCAATGCACCATAAGGGACACCAGGCCTGGTGCTGGTGGTGCCCTGGTTGGGGAAGGGCGTCGTAGAAATGGGGTCTATGAGTTAGACTGGCTGGAGATACCGCTTCACAGGTCTCCTTCGGTTCATCCCACTGGGAGCACCGGGAATAACGCGCGTTGATGGATGATCGAGCAGGGAACAGGGTGATCATCTGCTATATATGTGTGAAACTATGAATAATTAAACAAGCTAGTTGCTGGCTTGCTCTGCAGCCTGTTGCAGGAACAAATATTTGCGTGGCACATGGGTTTCACATGCCACGTCCTGCTGCAGCCTGTTGCACAGGGGATTTCTTTTGTTCGTTCAATCGCACTGAACACGTACGTACAATGACGTACTCGGGCAGAGTGCAAACAATTTCCGGTTCAAAAAAGTTTGCATGTGCAGCTCTGTTGAGCATCTCTCCAAGAGTGCCAAGAGATTATACAGTAATCAAAACTAGTTTTGCAACCTTGCCAAAAAAAACTTGATATGAATAAATTTATCTCTGTCAACCGTTTCAATAATCTCTACCTAATAATAAAGCGAGCAGTGTTTGGTACGTTGTTGACATTAGCATACCCTAGGCTTACGTCATCA
This sequence comes from Echinochloa crus-galli, assembly GCA_900205405.1. NCBI lineage: Eukaryota > Viridiplantae > Streptophyta > Magnoliopsida > Poales > Poaceae > Echinochloa > Echinochloa crus-galli. Next base: position 2,382,784 of record OAMR01000136.1, read on the forward strand.
TCTCCGCCAAACGATTCTTTCTTCTCTCCGTGTCCTCCCCGAGTCCAACGGGGATGAGTCTCCCTCCCTTCACCACACGATTCCTTCTCTGTTTCGTTCTCCTCCCCTACACTGTCCCCAAATCTGAGGCAGTAACGAGCTTCGAGCGTCAGTCCAATTCGATTTCGATGGTGAGGTGTAGGCACGTAGCAAGGGCACGCAAAATGCAGGACAGCGAGTTGACGATTCATCCCTGACGGTGATGGCTGATGGGCGCTGCTTTGGGTCCTGCCTTGGCTGCAGCCACTATGGCGGAGATCGATTGACGAGTGGAGCAAGGATAAGAAGGCGTGACGGCTGTGGCCGCTCGTCTCTGTCTTGGACCTGCAGCCGGCCAGCATCGTTCCACGCCTCAAAATAGCTGCACATAGTATCGATTTCCTCCCTAATAGCGATGAGCGTGGCTTTGGGGCTCACCTTGGCCGTGACATGTAACGTAATAAAGCACAAGGGCCTGATGGTTTCCTAGCTGAGTTCAATCAGAAATTTTGAGATGTCATCAAAGGGGACCTAATGCATATGTTCCTTGAACTACATGCTGGAATCTTACCACTTTTTAGCCTCAATTTTGGAGTGATAACGCTAATTCCCAAAGTCCATGAAGCAAATCGAATATAACAATACAGACCCATTTGCTTGTTCAATATAAACTTCAAGATTTTTACGAAAGTCGCCACCGTGCGAGTTAATTCAATTGCAAACCGTATAATTAGCCCAACTCAATCGGCTTTCATGCGAGGACATAACATCCTAGAGGGTGTAGTTATCTTACATGAAACCATACATGAGCTGCATCGAAAAAAGAAAAATGGGATTATCTTCAAAATTGACTTCAAGAAAGCTTACGATAAAGTCAGATGGCCATTCCTAATGCAGACTCTACGAATGAAAGGGTTCTCCCCGAAGTGGATCTCATGGGTTCAATCATTTGTTTCAGGGGGTAGTGTAGGCGTTAATGTCAACGAGGATGTCGGGTCATATTTCCAAACAAGAAAAGGCCTTCGACAGGGAGATCCTTTGTCTCCTGTACTATTCAATATTGTGGCTGACATGCTAGCAATCTTAATAAATAGAGCAAAAGTAGATGGTCAGATTGGTGGAGTAGTACCACATCTAGTTGATGACGGACTATCAATCCTACGGTATGTCGATGATACAATTCTTTTTATGGATCATAACCTGGAGCAAGCACGTAACATGAAGCTATTGCTTTGTGCATTCGAACAGCTATCAGGGCTTAAAATCAATTTCCATAAAATTGAACTATTTTGCTTTGGTGAAGCACATGAATCAATCAACCAATACATTTAAATATTCGCTGTAACCCGGGAGCTTTTCCGATGAAGTATTTGGGCATCCCAATTCATTATAGGAAGCTGTCAAATGCGGATTGGAAAAGGGTGGAGGAACGCTTTGAGAAAAGACTTGGCAGCTGGAAAGGTAAGCACCTTTCTACAGGTGGGCGACTAACACTGATTAATTTGGTGCTCAGCAGCTTGCCTATGTATATGATGTCTTTCTTTGCAATTTCTAGGGGGTACTTAAGAAACTGGACTACTTTCGCTCAAGGTGTTTTTTTTGGCAAAGTGACGTTCAGAAACAAAAGTACCGCCTTGCCAAATGGAGTATTATGTGTCAACCTAAGGATCAAGGGGGCTTCGGGATTCAAGATTTAGACATTAAAAATACAGCGGTTCTCAGTAAAAGGCATTTCAAGTTACTCACATCTGATGGGACATGGCAACAACTATTGCGCAATAAATACCTTGGCTCTAAGCCACATTCACAAGCCCAATGAAAAAATGGTGACTCACACTTTTGGTCTAGTCTGATGAAGGTAAAGCGAGAGTTTCTTCATTTTGGGACCTTCATAATCAAGGATGGAACACAGGTTAGGTTTTGGAAAGACAAATGGTTGGGACATTCAACCCTGTGAGAACAATATCCATGTTTGTATAAAATAGCTCGACACAAACAGGATACTGTGGCAGAAGTCTTCAACACTCACCACTAAATATATCATGGCGAAGGGATCTTATTGGCCAGAAGTTAACAACGTGGAACGATCTGCTTCCACGTATTGCTAACATTGTGCTAAGCCAAGAACCAGATGAGTTTCAATGGAACCTACATCAGCATCGTCAGTTCTTAGTGAAATCTCATTACTTGGCAATGATCCATAGTGATGTCCCTAACTTAAACAAGCGCTTATGGAAGTTAAAATCCCCCTTGAAAATTAAACTCTTTATGTGGTAATTACGGAGAGGAGTAATTTTGACGAAAGATAATTTAGCAAAACGAAATTGCAAGGGAGCAAAACTTGTTGTTTTTGCCACAAAGATGAAACAATTAAGCATCTTTTCTTTGAATGTCGATTTGCTCGTGCAGTGTGGTCTATTATTCATGCGGCTTTAGGTCTATCTCAGCCTCGTAGTGTGTCCAGTATGTTTGGGAATTGACTATGGGGTATTGAAAAGGAAATGAAACCTCTAGTTCTGCTAGGAGCGGCTGCTACATGTTGGTCGTTGTGGCTTCTTCATTGCAGGTTATTTTCTCGATTATACACTGGCTCCGTACATGGGTAGAAACCATCTTCCCAGGACTTGGTTGTTGCGGCATCGCTAAATTTGGCGCAGGTGGCCAAGGATTTTTTTACCCCGGCTCATGGATGGTGGTCTAGTCTACAGATTGATGGTCATTAGAGTTTTTGGGTTTTGTCTCTCTTGTTAGGCTGTGTGCATCTTGCTATGCAGAGGACGGGAGTGTTCTAAGACATTGTATCCACTCGATCTAATGCTCCCTTAAAAAAAAACCTTGGCCGTGACCGCTGCACAGGATGGAACGACGGAGCACAGGGGCAGATAAGGGTGTCCATGGTAGTCACGTCTGTTGGGAATAAACCACGCCAGGAGTGTGTCCATGGCATGGCGAGTCTGTGTCGCGTGTGTGGCGCGCGCGTCGTGTTTCTGTGTGTGTGTGTGTGCAGGCGTTCATGGCGCTTAGGTTGTTAGGATTGTTCGAGTCATAGTATAGGGAGTTCCTGGAGTCCATTGGTGCATTAGTTCGTGCTCAGGTCCGCGCCATGGACAGCGTCGAGTCAGAACGTCGGTGTGGCCACGTTCCAGGGGAGAATAGTGTGTTCACGCTCGTTCCAGTTGGATAGAGCAGCTGGAGGCCGAGCTCGTGGTGCTGTGCGATTGCGTGCACGAGTATGAGCTTGTGTTCGGGCGTGTCGCAAGTGGAGAAGGACAGCGCAAGTGTGGCCGCGTTTGGGTCCACGGCGAGCTCAAGTCCGCTGCGTTCGGGGAGAGCAGAGGAGACCAAGTCACGGGCGTTGGCAACAGCAGGAAGGGCACCACTTGGCGAGCTGATGAGGATCGAAGTCCTAGTCTTGCGCGGAGTTTGTTGCTCTAGGCGTTGAGGAGACCGGATCGCCAGGGAGGCGCAACACACCGATCCGACTTCAAGTCGCTGACTCGAACCCTACAACCTTAGCAAATAAATAGTATATGGGCTGATTTTTATATGGGTTGTGTATTGGTAAAATAAATTGTTAGCTGGTAAAAATATATGGGCCAAATTTGGCCCATTTTAGGGGGGCATTTTAGGGGTCTCAGTTTATCCCATGTCATTGCCACGTCATCGTGCCATGTTGGCTGCAACATCATCATCATGTCAATTGCCACATCATCACCATGTCAACTGCCACCTCATTGCCATGTCAGCTGCCACATCATCATCCATGCTTGCTAGTTGTGACATGTCAATTGAATTCGTGACGTTTATTTTCGTTACAAATAATGGGCTCGGGTTGGGTTGTATGGGCTGGATCCAAACTTAATTATGACGATGTGGTATCGTCATGGATTGAGTTAATCTGTGATGTTTTTTTAAGAAACGTCACGAGGTTCAACCGTAACGCTCAATACATGACAAATTTTGAGAACGTCACATGTGCTAGTTTATAACGATTTTTTCGTGATCTGTGACGAAAAATGACCGTCATAGATTAACAAAATTCTTGTAGTGGAGAGAGAGAGAGTTGCTCAGAAGCAATTGCAAATTAGAATTATTTCTTCCAATGATCAGAGAGCAGATGGTTTCACTAAGTCTCAACCTGTGCGTCGGTTACAAGAATTTAGACGCAATCCCAACATGGCAAGTGGCTGATTAGTCTTTACAATGTTGTGATTGAGGGGGGCTATGGATATATGTAATAGGTTACGGACTCTTGTAGAGTCCTGATCATACTCATTGCTTCATGTATTAGTGTCCTAATAGGATATTCTATTGTACATTGTTTGATCTGGTTATTCCAGAATATATAATGACAACATCGGCACCTCTTTGAGGCAAGCCGTTCCATCAACTCTTACAATCTGCAGTTCTTACTCTCTCTCCTACACCACTCTCGGTTGCTAGCTACTCTCTGCTTGCATGCTGATTGGATTTTCTGGAATTAATTATCGTTGTGGAATCAAAGAGCTCACACTCAGTCATGCAGCTTCCTTTCTTTATTAAGCTGCTCACTTCTCGTTTTTTTTTTTGATGAAACAGGAGAGGCGAACCTCTGCTGATTAATAATCACTACAATAGCTGCAATTTTTCCCAACAGCTATATAAGTTTCCATCAGCGCTGTCATATAAAGCAGAATGATATCTGACTGGCCTATCGGGAAACATGCATCCGAGAGTACTGTCGCAACAGACAGTAGCAAATCCGATAGGAATGTCAGTTTTTCTTGGTGGCGCCGCATTTTTTCTTAATAACAGAACTCATAAAAGTTTTTTTTGATAAGGCTGTCGGTGCTATGATTTTAGACGTAAGCGTCGTGTTCCAATGTCTGGGTCAAAATCAGTTTGCAAACTAATAAAAAATTCTATAAGAATATTGTTAAGATATTTTATGTTTTTAGAATATAGTGTAACTACATGTATGAAAAGGAATAAATATTTTATATAGTTTCTAATTGATATCTAAACTATAACAAATTTTAAATAGCCATCATGATAATATAAAGAGGGTGATGGCCGACAGCCCAATTGTTGGAACTTGAGCCCACCATCTAACTGCTTCTGGCCTGCACGATTTATGGCCACGTACTCTGCCGCATATCAATGAATCAAAACTGCTTTCATTTTTCTTCTATCCTCTCTTCTCACGCATCTCGCCGGCGCACCGCCGGAGTCTGGAAGCACGACGGGCGGCGGGCCAACGGTGATAGGTAAGTCGGTGCGCCGTCTCATTGTAGCCATGCATCTTCGATTCTCATCGCCTGAACAAATCATCACTTTGGTGCTGCTGCTGCAGGTCGAGGAGTTGTCTACTTACTGCCTTAGGCATGGTGTCCATGGGAACGGTTCTGGAGACCGGCGGCGGCGTGCCGGTGGTCGTGCTCACCATCGCCATGGTGAACTCGCCGAACGCATGTGCAAGGACGGGTAAGAATTTAATTCAACGCCAGTTCATTTTGATTTACAAATCAATAGATTATTGTATAACTAGTATCATTTATATTTCTTTCGTGTTCAATTCCCATCAGATGAGATCATCGATTCAGAAAATGTAATTGACGCGCTCATTGGAGTAATCTAATTCAATCTGATGTTGCAAGCATCAAGCACAGATGGTCAGATGCCCATGAGACTTTGTTTGTGTGTGTGTTTGATTTGTTCTCCTAGTGGATGGAGACAATGCATATGTATATAGTTTCACTATAGAAATTTGGAAAGAGTTTTTTTTGTTTGCGTTGAGATACAAGCACAAAAGCTGTACTATGTCGATGCAAATTGATTTTGATTTGAAAGAATTAATTTTTATGTGACATACTTATCTGTCTTTTGGACAAAACTACGGATACTAATACAATAATAATTATATTTGAATAATTAATCCATCGACATAAATTTTGATTAAAAAATCTAAATCAAATTCAAATAATTATTGCAGTATATATTTTTTATATAACTCCGACAGGAATCTTGGTGGCTAGTGTGCCCACGTTTATCTCCATGGCAGACCGACACCCAGTGTCCCCAACAGCGGCTACTCTCGGTGAAACTTAACTTCAAGATGGCACTCACAGAAGATTAACTATTACCGACACGGCAACACCGACTGGTAATTCCTGACAGCCAGCTATCAGAGAAGTAGATACCCGACGGTTTATGTCCTTTAGCCAACAGTTCTGCACTGTTGGGGTCTCTTGCTTCCGTTGTAGTGAATATTAAAAATAGAAGGGATCATTTACAGAAGAACTCACGAAATAAAAAAGGAAAGGAAAAAAACAAGCCAAATTACATGATTGACTCTAACCATACAAGTGCTTTTCGTTTACGGCGTATATACATACACACACAATCCATATGACCAAAAGACCAGTAGTCTACCTTGTTGAATACGGTCAATTGCTTGGATTTATGAATTATAGCACCCTTGCAGTATATGATTGTTGATTAGGCATTAGTCTGGTATTGGCCCTCTTGGTTTATCCCCTAGCTCCGCCACTGCTATCCGCATATATTCTGCTCCACGAGACGAAATGGTTTTAGTATCGGGCGGTGTTTTGACCTGATACTGAATAGTTTTCCACATGTTACTTCAAAAAAAATATATATCTCTTTCAATCACATGGGTTGTGTAGTTAGGATTGTAAGCAAGGTTTATGAGACTTGAGTTTGTGGGTTTGAATCCCACACACCGCGCACAACGCGTTTATGCGTGAAAAAATCTTATGACACTTGCAGACATTGCTTGTGTGTGAGCCCTCCTGTAGGTATAAAATAGTTTTTCATTATTTTGTGGGTGCAAAACCATCACCTGATTCTAAATGGTCATTCAACGCTACTGATCAGAAAACCGGTACTGAAAGATTTGCCGACCCTTTAGAATCTGGCACCGAAGGAGAATACCGTTCAAAATGCCGCGAGAAATAATCTCTCTATCTAGCTAGAAAAGTTGAGCAGTATATACTACTACTATAGTACTTAAACTGAACCATTCCTAGACGTACCATATACATATATCAATTATCACTGAGTTGTCTTGTGGCGTGGCTCCGATCCGGCGGCGCTTCTTCCATCTTACAGCTCCGCCTGAGACTACGGTCCTACAGCTGGGACCTGCAGGTATCTGAGCACGTACATGCTGTCATCCTCGAGAAGGGCAGCACCTACAACGGTGCCGTTGGCATGCATAATTCTGCATTATCCGTTGCCGAAGCAGGCGATGAGGCCGTGTTCTCTGTCGAGCTGGGGAATAGAGATGAGGCCATCCTGCACCCCCTCGACGAGGTCCACGTTTGGGATGGAGAACTGGCCTACTCTCTGTATCCGCCCAATGCCGAGGATGCGCATGTTTCTGCCATCAGCCAGCCTCGCCGACAAGAGGGGACTGTAGAACTGGACACCCTCCAGGAGCAACGTGTTGCCGACAGCGTGCCTGCTGGCACCAGAGTCCACGATCAAACGTATTACAGACCATGCGATGTCGCTCGGATCTTGGGCACGGTTCCCATCTGCCCTTCTTGGCCAATGTCGTCTCAGAGCAGCCAGCACACCACCCGCTCTTGTTCTGACCCTGTGGGACGACCACGCGTATAATAATGTTATAATAATAGTAAAGTTACAATTAGAACAAACTATTTCTAGATTAAATACTTGTTTGGATTACTCTGTATAACAAGAAGCAAACAGATTGTAGGTCCTGGTTGGTAAAGTTGCTTGTGGGGTTTATATGTGTGCATACATAAGGTTGAGTGTACGCGTATTGTGAGCGTCTGCGTTTATATTCATCTTTTTTAATAAAATATATACGCAGGGGAACATGAGATGGGGGGAAATAGCCATATATACCTTCTTCTGTTCCTGAATGCAGCAGCAATAGCGTCCTTGATGTGAAGCGCAAAGGGGGAAAGTAGATAATAGACTGATCGCAACGTTAACAACATTATTACTCCCATTTCCTGTCAATGTAAATCAACGTTTATCACAACAAATCGCATACAGCCAAGCTATTAAAAGTTTTGTTGCCATCATGACTTTTTACTTAGTTATGAAACAAAATACATACTCGATTTTATAGCAACTATATAATATCACAAGGAAAGATAAACATCTTGTTTGACCGTCACACACACGTAAACTGCCGGATTCATATGGCTATGATCGACTAGGGCCACCTCGCGATCTTTTGGGTCCTTGAGGGGCTTCTGGTGAAGCTTTACCAACAAACGGGGTCCCAAAAAACAGCTCCGGAGGCGAAGCACTGATGAAGCTAGCCGTTCCAAAATTAAACCGAACCAGAGAGCAAAGGCTCCCAGTCCCAACGAGGTCGGTTGGAACACCATGCCCGAAAGATAAACAAGTACACTAGGACACAAGCAAGAGCTCCACAGCTAGCTGCGCGTCCGGAGAGCACAGGTAGATACGCACCTTTGGTATGCTTTCTTCGTCGTACGACTTGTCGATGACGACGAACAAAGCATAGAAGCCACCGAAGACAAAGGCGCCGGCTATCACCCATACAAGGATCTGCACCGGAACGGGCGCGATGGAGGCAAACTTGTACGAGAACAATAAGGTGAGCAGGGTCGTCAGCATCCAGACGGCGCTCTTGAGGTGCTCTCTATGCAGGGATCCGGGCCTCGCTCTCTCGTAACACCGGAAGCAGCAGAAGAGAGCTACGAGGCCTGCATATGAGAACGCCACATAGGCAACTGCCGCCATGTCGCCTTTGGACCGGGAGATGGCCATGCCCGAGCTGGAGGTGAGGAAGGCGAACCCCACCACCGTCAGCCATGGGAAGCCCCCGGATCCGTCGCCATGGGCCACCGCGTGTTCCCGCTCAGGGCCAAGCAGGGGTTCAAGCTCCGGACCCCCTGCTACCATGTCTTCAGACGATCGATCGATAGGGAGAGAAACGAAACGGAAAGGCCGGGGCTAGCTTTCGTGTTAATTTCCTCGGCTCTGTACGGTACTCCCTAACTCTCTTTGATCCCCGGCCTATAATAACTATCAAGACACGGATTATGGCTGGTTATTGGATCCCGGATTCGGCCCGGTTAGAGAAGCTTCTCGGAACTTGCCCTCGACAATGATATCTTCGTCTTTGAGCGCACAGAGTCGACATCGACCTGCCGTGGCTCCAATAATAAACCAATATGAGCAAGTGGCGAGAGGGGAGCTCGAGCAGAGCAAGGCACGCCACCACGACTATTGGATGAACAGCCGGCGAAGTCGTCGATGAGTGACAAGTACGGCCGGAGTGCTCGCCAACCTGCTTTCTTGTGTAAGTGTAACCATGCAGCAGCGCACAGGCCATACTCACTCATACCTCTTCAGCCATGGCAACGTCGACGCTGCGCCGTCCTCCTTCCTTAATTACCTCCTGGTTATCCGCTCTGCGTGCTGCTGCTTGGCCACTGGTTTGCGACTATCTTAGGGCATGGCTAATAAGCCGGCAGCCTGCCGGCTGTAACCCTAGTTACTGTTTTATTTTTTATATTCACCGTCGCATGCATGATTTAATACTTTTCCGGCTTCTGCGCATCGGCAACCAACCGGAGCGCATAAGCGACGTTGGTGGGCTCCAAAACAGTGCTTTCGCCAGCGTTTTCGTTGACGTTTTACGGTTTTACCAGACGCTCGCTTTCATCTCTCTTCTTCTCTCTCTAACACGTCGGATTTCGCCGATGGAACATAGGTTATACTAATACTTGCTCTTACACTGCCGCTGATGCCTTCCAGCTGCATGCCACGTACGCGCGACCCGGTCCCCAAAATATGTATCATCTGTCTCCTTATGCACGTACTGCATTCAACAATTCTTAATTCGCGCATCAGATCACCAACACATAGCCGGCACACCCTAGGCATGGCCAAGACGATCCTCATCGATTGATATTATTATTACTATTCCTATTACTATCGTTTAAAAAAAACTATTACTATTACTACTTGCAATATGCATGTACGTTACGGATTAGGACTTTGACATCAACACGGGCGGAGCTGTACGTATATCGGCCAATCTGGGCCGTGGCGAACAGATCAAAGCGGGAACATAACAGCGCGTGGGCCAATTGCCCCGACACATGAACCCATCAATCCAGTGTAGAAAACTCTCCCCCTCTTTTTTTTTGTAGACTAAAACAAGAGAATACTTCTTCATTTTTATAGACAAAAACAAGAGAATTCTTCTAACTAGCAAGGTGGCCCGCGTAAACAACGCGGGTAGCTAGCTTTTTTACGTTAATAACTTGGTTGGTTTTTACATGTTAATACATTTAACTAAATGGTTTTTTCATTGACATTGTTTTTTTATATGGTCCAAACTCTTTTTTTATCATCAGGCTATTTGGCACGCAACATAAATCCACGATAAAATAAAGCACCATATATACAACATGATTTTTAGTATTTATTCAAGTACTATAACTTTGTATTGTCTTATAACATAAATTTATGTCACAGATTTTCACATATGGTGATAAATTATTTTTTATGTTTTACACCTGTGTAGAGCTTCCTTACAGTAACATATGAATAATCACAACTATTGTACCTACCCCTACTTCTACCGCTCATTTGTTTTGTTCCCAAGTTTCTGGTCGTTTTCTTTTGGTTCCCTGCTTCCCCACACAATGGTGAAATTGAGCCGAATAATAGTGGACGATGAAAATTTCTCTTCTCCTCACAACAGAAACAATCCTAACTCCAAATTTGAATACAAATTTTATATAATTTTGATTGATGCTCAATATCTTTCTGAAATCGACTTTGGCATGTATGTCTCCCCATCATTCACTATTTTTCTTTTTGAAAAAACCCACAACAAATTTGCCACCCACTTATGGATGAGCATAAAACACATCCTTACAATTTGGAGAAGAAATAATATTGTTGTTGTTGACTGCTCCACGATAGGCAAGAATTGTTAATTGTGGGACGTTTTTCTTTGTTGCATAGCAACTTTAGCAGCAATTGACTTCACATCTGCAACAAAGCTGTTCTCTTACATCTCTATCTTCTCTCAGCTGTCTTTCTTGAATCCAAAATATGCACAACATTACATAGTTAGAGCCAATGCATTGACAGCAGAAATAATTTTTAGTTTTTGCACCTTCTTTGGTAACGTAGTGCCGCTGCAAATTTGATTATTTGATGGCACATCCATGTTGATGCTATGATATTTATTTTTTATTTTTATAAAAGGAAAGGATGCATAATTAGAAACCCAACTCTTATGTAAACACAAACTCTTATGTTATGGTTATATTATTTGGTTGTTGATTTTAGATATTGACTCTTTATTAATCTAGACCGTTAGATCATCAACAAATCCAACGACGTTATATATATTTTTTTCTTTTTTTGTTAAGTAATTTCTAAACCTCTTGACGAATATGGTTGCTTATTCTATATAATTTTTGACAATGATACTAAAATAATAGATACAAAAATTATAGAATTAAAAGTTGCACAAACACTCTGTAAGATGTAAATTTTAACCTTTTAATATGTTAATTAATTGTACAGTTAGAGACCACGAACATGTAGAGCTCATCGAATACATTTTGTTTGACTACACGTGAGTTGTTTGAAGTTTAAATATGGAGTTACATTTATCCCTCCAGTGCGCGCCCCCTCCCCTACTCTCTCTCCTCCACGCTGCCCCTCCCTCTCCCTCTCTTTCACGCCTCCCCCTCTGTCAGGACCCAGTCGTCGCCCCTGCTCCGCGCGGATCTTGGTCGGAGCCTGCGGCGTGTGGTCGAGCCACGACGGCTTCGATAGACAGCGTGAGCGATAGAGCGGCCAGCGGTGGGCGGCCGCGGGGCGGACAGCAAGGCGTGCGACTCCCCGGCAGCGCATGAATCCTCGCGATGGTGGGGCGACCAATGATGGGGGCGTCGGGCGGGCGGTCGCGCGGCTCACCTCGGCTAAGCGCTGCGGCGGCTTCTCCTTGCGGCAGCTATGGGCGGCTCCCACACCTCCTCATCCACAGTGTTCAGTTGCTTGGGCAGGGCGATGGCAACGAAAGGGTGAATGGGTTAGGCACGCGACAGAGATCTTGCGGCGGCGGAGGAGCAGGGTCTCGTGACTGACATCGCTGCGGTGGAGGAGCAAGGGTGGCTCGCGGCCAACCCCCGAGGCCGGGTGTCGCGTCGGCAAAGGAGCCGCGGCGCAGCATCTTCACTACGGAGAAATACGGGACGGGGCGGTTGGAGCTGCAACGGCAAAAGCGCGTGAGTGTTGCGCGCGTGGTTACTCTCTCTCCTCCACGCTGCCCCTCCTCTCTCTCTCCTTCACGCCGCCCCCTCTGTCGGGACCTAGTCGCCGCCCCTGCTCTGCGCAGATCTTGGTCGGAGCCTGCGGTGTGTGGCCGAGCCACGGCGGCTTCGACAAACAACGTGAGCGACAGAGCGGCTAGCGGTGGGCGGCCGCGGGGCGGACAACATGGCGCGCGGCTCCCCGGCGGCGCAGGAATCCTCGCGATGGTGGGGCGACCAACGATGGGGGCGTCGGGCGGGCGGTCGCGCGGCTCACCTCGGCTGAGCGCTGCGGCGGCTTCTCCTTGCGGCAGATACGGGCGGCTCCCGCACTTCCTCATCCACATTGTTCAGTTGCTTGGGCAGGGCGATGCCAACGAAAGGGTGAATGGGTGAGGCGTGCGACGGAGATCTTGCGGCGGCGGAGGAGCAGGGTCTCGTGACTGACATCGCTGCGGTGGAGGAGCAAGGGTGGCTCGCGGCCAATCCCCGAGGCCGGTTGTCGCGTCGGCGAAGGAGCCGCGGGGCGGCATCTTCACTACGGAGGAGTACGGGACGGGGCGGTTGGAGCTGCGGCGGCAAAAGCGTGTGATTGTTGCGCGCGCAGTGTATAGCATTTCCCGTTCCTCACGCTGGGATGGGAATAGAGGAATCCTGATGGATGCTATTTTACCGTGCATTTTAGAGATCGGTGCTGCGAAAATTACTCTGCAAGGGTACTGCAGAAGCGGGTGGCGTACATCATGCGGATAACCTTATTAATCATATTTGGTCAAAATGTATTGGGTTGATGTGGACCGTTACATCTTTATAAAATCCGATGGCGCATATTTTTTCTTTTTTTGAATTAACGAAATAATATAGACTGTTAGATTTTCATAAAACCCGATGGCTTATATTTTTCTTTTTTATTTGGATCTTTTTTGAGAGGGAAAATGATAATGAAAAAGGAGAAAAAAAACCGTTGAGAGACACATTGCAAAAAGAATCGCTTATTTCAATGTTGTAAACTAGTGAGTGGTACAGGAGTTATGTGGTCAATAACACTCATTCTAATAGGGACACCTTGATTAGTGAGGTCAAGAATAGGTTTCTGTGCATCCAAATCGGTAACCCAGTTGATGAATTAAGAAAATGACATTACCCAGTTTATTAATTAACAAATTAATCTGTACCGTTAGATCTCATAAAATTCGATGGTATATATTTTCCTTTTTATTTGGATTAACAAATTAATATGAATTGTTAGATCTTCATAAAATCCGACGGTATATATTCTTCTCTTTTATTTGGATTAACAAATTAATATGAATTGTTAGATCTTCATAAAATCCGACGGTATATATTCTTCTCTTTTATTTGGATTAACAAATTAATATGGACCGTTAGATCTCCATAAAATCCGACGGTATATATTCTTCTCTTTTATTTGGATTAACAAATTAATATGGACCGTTAGATCTTCATAAAATCCGACTGTATATATTCTTCTCTTTTTTTGGATTAATGTGGGAATTTCTTGGTCCTCTCGGCGAACATGGCGGCTTCTTTTAACACTATTGTTATAATATAATAATAGATAACCGCCCTACTCAGCCAGAACTACGTACGTACGTACACAAAGGCCACACCACGACAGCGAGCGAGATTGCTTCGATCAGTAAGCAGAGCGCGCTGACTTAAGAAACGCACAAGGTGACTCTGGCCCTCAACAGATTCAATTCGATAGACCTGCTGATAGAGGCACGAAGACCCCTCTTTGCTTCATCAATTCATGTACAGACATCGTGCGGCGTTATGAACATATATGCTCATGTTTACATTACACATTTACACACCCGAGCATAATCCCCCGCGTTGGGCTTCGTCGCTTCTTCTGGTTGGCTCCGACCCAGCATACAATTTTGTTGGAACTGCACAGAGATTTTGGAGAAATCCATGTGCAAGGGTGCAACCGAAGGAAAGAAAGCAAAAAAATATAATGAAGCAAAATAATATGCTAGCTGGAATAAAGACCGAAGGAACCAAATAATTTAAATTACCACCGCCAAAAAGAAAAGGAATTCTCATTACGCGGCCTATTCCAGATAGATCAATAATGCGACTGCGGCATTATTTCTTTTTCTTAAAAGAGAAGTGCGTCGAATTACGCACGTTACACATATACTGTATATACTCAAAAACTATACTTCACAACACCTAGGCGTACCATATATATGGATGCAAGTGGTTCTCAATGGTGTTTTTTCGGTTCAGTTATCCTAGTTTATTTTACCTTCTAAATTAATTATATGTGATGCCATACTAGTTTGTTTTCCTAAGTTTTGGGTCGACCCGATGACCCAAAAACAGTGATACTCGCATCCCTAACCATATATATCAGATCAATTACCAACCATTCCGCCACATATTCCAGATCAATAGAAGAGTTTCCAAACAAAACGAAAACATGCATCCATGCAGCAGCTGTCTTCCCGAAAAAAAAAGAACATAGCAGGAGCCATGGTCGAGGGGAAAAAATCATCAGGCATGCAGGAGCTAACTAGGCAACTGACCTGATTCAGTCAACTAACTAATAACTCATAACTAAGTATATAAAAAAACTAACTACTAACCAGCTGGCATGAGCACATGGTTAATTAGGATGTTGCGTGCTTTACAGACTTCATGTATCTTACTCCTGAGGCGATCATGGAACGTTCAGGAAGCGTAGCATGTACCCGCCTTCCTCGAGGATTGCGCCCCCAACCTCGGTGCCGTCGGCCTGCATAATTCTGCATATTCCATTGCCGAAACAGGAAATGAGGCCATGGTCACTGTCGAGCTGCTGGGTCGAGATCAGGGCATCCTTCAGCCCTTCCACGAGGCACACATTTGGGATACTGAACTCCCCCCTCTGTATACGTCCAACGCCGAGGATGCGCAGATTACTACCATCTGCCAGCGTCGCCACCAAGGGGGGACTGTAGCGCTGGAAGCCATCCAGCAACAAGACGTTGCCTACAGCGTGCCTTGTGGCGCCAGAGTCCACGATCAAACGAGCTCCAGACCACGCAATGTCGTGTGGGTCTTGGGCAAGACCTGCTGCTGCCGGTTGTGGCAAACGCCATCTCAAGGCAGCCAGCACGTAACCAAGTACCTTTTTTACCCTGTGCAGTGGGACGGCACATGCATCAGCAATTAGTATGCCTGGATGAGTTTGCAGAAGAAGATTGAGAAAGGCCGGGGGGAAAAGTGATATTACCTTCCATTCGGAGCAATAGCATCAACATCGTCGTCCTTCGATGCGAAAGGCAATGGAAAATAAGAAAGAAACAATCTCAGAGACCCCGAAGCTCTGAAATAAGGTTAATTTCGCTTGGTGCTACACAACTATAGCCCATCCACAGAATTTGTTTTGACCTCTTTCTATTAATTGTTTACATGAGGGGCTCTTGTTTGGGTGAACCCAGCCCGGCCGTCCCCTTCCAATAATTGACTTGGATTATTGAAGTGAAAAGTGGACTAGTTTCCACTCTAATCCCCTCTCAATACGTATGGATTAGGGGAGATTATTATGTTTCCAAATGAAATGAGGAGGACTGAGCGAGCACAGAAAGTATATAACTGCAAAATTGACTAATAATTCTGGAAGACAGCAGTTTAAACATAACCCCAATTAACAACGATCGGTTCCGCGTGTGTGTACAGCACAGCAGCAAGGTCGAAGATGAAGAGCACCACAGCTACGAGGTACAGTATGTAGGATTGAGGAGCTCGTACACACCTTTCCTTCATTATTATGCAAGAAGAAAGCGTAGAAGCCTCCAAGACCGGTTGCGCCGGCCACCCCCCACGCTAGTAGTACCTGCACCGGAACTGGAATGGAGACCGCGATCATGTAGGTCAAAACTGTGGTGGGGAACGTCGTGAGCACCCAGACGGACACTTTGAGTTTCTCTCTGGTGAGGGATCCAGGCGGTGCTCTTTCGAACAAACGCAGGCACAAGAAGAGCAGGACGAGAACCAGATTGACCATATATTGCCACACCATAAAGGTGATTGCGCCCGCGTCGCCGTTGGACCGGTGGTGGATGGCCGCGGCCGAGTTGAACGTTAAGAAGATGAACCCCAGCGCCGTCGGCACCAGCCATGAGAAGCCGGCACCAGCTTCGCCTACGTCTGCCTCCGCCTCCATGCCCCGCGCCGCCGGCCTGCTTAATTCCCACTGCGCGCTTCTGCCTGGCTGGAAAAGAACACTCTCCTGCCTGGCTGTAAAAGAACTTCGGCGAATTAATGATCCGTCGATGGGAAGGAGAAACCAATCATATCCTATTCCATTCGGTTGTAACGGTGGGTAAATTTGGTATTGGAGTTCCTGCAAGTGGCATATCAGGAATTTCCCCTGTCTCCTGTCGGTGTGGTTAAGCACTCGCCATCTCATTTCACGTCTTCAGTCGTCGATGGCGGCTGCAAAAAAAAGAAAAACAATGAACAAAGTCACAAGGATGGGCCTTCACGCCACCAACGCCATTGGATGGACGGCCGGCGGAGTCGACGACGAGTGACAGGGACAGACGACGACGACGAGTGACAGGGACCCAACCTTTCTTGCTGCGTGCAATGAGATGACGACCCAGCTTTCCCTCTCTTAGTTGTTGCAAGTTAGTTCCAGTCTTCCCACAACGAAACGGGCTCATCTCGGCGAGCTAGCTGAGCTGAGGCCGGCCATGGCATGGCCTCTTCATGTCTTCTCCTTCCTAGACGACGACTTCTTGCAGAGATTGTTATCTACCGTCATGCTGTTCGCTGCTGGACCACTGCTGGGCGCCGCTGCTTCTTTCCTGTTCACCAGGTACATACGCGCGCCATAATACTCTGCCTCTTCTTGTATATATTGATTCCCGCAAATCGTGCATAACGCCACAGTAGGCCAGGCTTGTAGAGGTGCTTCACCACCACTAAATCAAATCATTTTGGTTTGGTAGACACGATGATGAGGGCCGCCCAAACTGGCGACGGAAATCCTTCGATGCTGCCGCCAGATTAGAGCAACAAGACGACTGTAGTACTACCTGCTTGCAGCTGAACACGGCCTTCAGGCCCATGGCTGAGGCTTATGTACCTCGTGTCATCTTGGATTCGGGAGCCTCCCGACACGCCGTCGGGGACGCATCTCTCCTGTCGTCGTTCCTAACGATCGCTCCGCCGGCAGGCAGCGACGCCGCCGCTAATTACCGGGCGCGAGACGGGAGGCTGCTGGCCGTCGCCGGAGCCGGCACCATATCCATCGGCAACTTCAACCTCCCCGACGTCCTGTACGTCCCTGAACTCCGCATCCAAGTCATCCTGGTCTCCGTGCCGCAGCTAGCGCAGAAAGGCTACCACGTCATGTTCGGCGGCGGACAGTGCAGTGTCAAGGACCAGAGCAGCAGTAGAATCGTTGGGAAAGGTCGATTGCACAAAGACGACAGCCTATACCACCTGGAGTTCCTCGACCTTCGTCCGCACGACGACACCGCCGGCTCATCATCAGTGGATACATAACATGGCAGCTCTGATCCATGATCGACAAGGGGTGTTTACTTACGTCATGCATGTGAAATGTTGTACTAGTATTGTTGATCTATTGCTACATATATATCTATCTATCGCTCTGTTTCTTGGCATATAATTAAGATCGAGTAGCAAACACATTTGGCTGTGTAATACTTTTGAGCATTATTATTTATCCAGTAGTGAGAGCTTCTGTACTTCTGCTTTGATGAAACTTTGGTGACCTTAATTAGTTACCAGTGCATTTCTCGATCTCAGTCGGATTCCAAAGATTTTGTTGGTTATATAAAGATCACACCATTGGCATGTACAGTAACAGAGACGTACTTCTAGCCTACCGACATAATATTGTGCGTCTTATATATTATTCTGAAATCTCATGTTTCCTGACCTACAATTATACACACACGTACAAATTAAACGATTCCCTTCATCTTTATTTTGATAACTAGCTTAAAGGTGTTTGTGCTACATACCCTGCACTACAAAATTTGTACGTTTTTCACTTCGTTGTAATGTACGCAACAGCTTCGTCTACCGGTTCACAAGAGTAACAACTTGGCAAAAAAAAAAAAAAAAAACACAGAATCTAAAGTAACAACTGCAAGGGAACAGTTTACCGGTTAGCTATGGAGTGCTGATAAGCAGAAAGTTGCATCACATAAGTTGGAAGCAGAGTGCTCGAATTAGTGATGCCTTCCCAGGATATATCTGGGGATTTGAAAGCTTGAGGTTCGATAGCTTACTTCTCAAGTATGTACTACCTCTGTTTCTGTTTTCAAATGTATGAAACCGTTGAATTTTTGTTTAAAATTTACACGAATAGTCAATGGAATGAGAAAAGTCAATTGTGTCAAATGTAGTACTATTACCATTCACCATGTGGGGGAACTTTTTTCCAGAAGCAGTAGGCTCATTCACTTGAATAAATTTATCTATTTGAATACATTATGTCACTTGCATATGCAAACCGGTTGGAGAGCCGGGTGGGTGTCTTCACATTATATATGTCACTCAATAGATCGACAACCAACAAATGGGCACTTTAAGGGTTTAGCTAAAGCAAGGGAAGGAGAATTATTACTCCTTCCATCACAGAATATAGCTATGTCAAGAGATTTTCAGACAGATTCAGAGGGGTCTAAGCAGAGTACTCAAACCTTAATGTGCGAGAACTCGAAGCCGAGGCTGATGGAGCTCCCAAAGCCGAGGCCCTCCGGCAACGTAATGTTCTCCGGCGTGGAGCTCACAATGCCCTTGGGCAGGAAGCTGCTGCAGCAGTCGAGCCCTAGGTTCCTCGACCTTGTGGCAGCAAGGCAAGTGCATGTATAATGTCTTAAAAACCAAAAAAGTTGCAACTCAGAATTCCATGTGAAAATTAGGGCGTTACAAATTCTTATTCAGCACTACCATTTAAAGCAAGTCACTATTGACCGCTCTATGCATCTGAAGATACCCGTCATGCTGTGAAACAAGTCACCTAAGCACCTAATTCAGTCGAATTTTCAGGAAGCCTACGGCATACTTCTTATCAGACCTCAAAGGTGCTCTGCCGACAACAGAGCCATCACTGATCTTGCTGATGCGACAAGCACCACCACCAATCTCAACAATCAGATCAGGATCTTCAGTTATATTAGCTGCCCCACTGACACAAGGTTCGTAATGAGCCCTGGGACGTACCACACGTCAGGGAGAACGATTGTCTCGGTGTACACCTGCATCCCCTCACCTTCTCCTGCTTGCACTTGCACAACCTGGTTGCTCACAGGTACCAGGTTGGAGATGAGGGTCCGGTCACCTGTCATGTGGTTTGTAGCACGAGATGCCAAGAACCAATCGGCCTCCCTCGCGTTCACGCCGGTGCCACTACTGTCCCCCCTCACCGACGACGGCCGAGGCGTGAGGGTGGCGGGCGCACGGAGCAGCGGGGGTCAGCGGCGCGTGTGGCGACGAGGTGCGCGGGCCTGCGGAAGACGGCGGCCGGCGGGATGGCGTCGGCGGCCGGCTCGTCCTCCTCCGCGGGATGAGCTGGCGAGGGCGTGGGCGTGTGCCTAGGCGTCGGCGCGCCGAGCGGGCTGCGCTTGGCGGCCAGCTCGCGGTACGGGCGGTGGGGCAGGCGGCCCAGCTGCGCCTGGGGCTTGCTACGGCCGGTGGGATGGGCCTGCGAAGGCCAGGAGTGTGGAGGCAGCGGGCTACCGGCGGCGCGAGGAGTCTACGGCAGCTAGTCATGCAGGCGCGGCTGGGTGATTGGAGGCGTGGTGGTGTCACCGTCACGGGCGGGCTGCTCTGGCTGTGTTCCGGATGTACTAAGATTGAGCGTGCAACATGGGGCGGGGATTCTCCGGGCGTAAGCCCTCACCGGCTTCCTGTCGGTGGAGATGACGACGGCGTCTTACGGCGTCGTTTCTCCCCGCTGGGGGCGTCATTTTGGAGCTCCAACCCTACTGCATGGGGTTTTCTGGGTGAAAACCCTGTCCAGATTCTGGACGAGTGATGGCGGCGCCGTTTGGCGTCATAACTTTCTTGGAGGCATCATCTCTAGAGACCCATCTCAACTCTTGGCATCTCTGGTTCATTGGTCCTAGGCGGCTACTTCCCGTGGCGATGATCTCGCTACTCGGCGAGCTGGATGGGTGTTGCTGAGCCCACGTGGAGGCGTTCGGAGTCATGGAAGCGACCGGAGGTCATCGCATGGTTGTTGTTTCAGCCGCTTGCAGCGGACCGCGGCGGCTGGCGTTGCTTGGTAATGGTCAGTGCGGCGAGGGACTGCGTCTAAGGACGGCGCTTGGGGCATCGGCATCGTGGGACGACTTGGCTTGCAGCGGGTTGCGGCGGATCGCTTCAGCTTGGCTGGGCTTTTCGGTGCGGCACATCGTCGGAGGACGGCGCAAGCGACTTCGTCGGTTTGCTAGCATGGCATTGGATACTATGTATGTGGTGAAGCAAGGGCGTGAGGTCAGCTTGCAGCGACGGCTTGGTGGTACGATGGAGTTCTGGGGAGGCGGGGCAACTTCGCTCGCCACCCTGACGGCGATTTCAGAAACGGATCCGGGATGAGGCGGACGTGGCGAGGCCCCCGCGCTCTCGAGGCGATGAGAGAGGTGTAGTCCAATGGCGGATGTGGCTAGGCCCCTGCGCGTTGTGTTTTCGTGGTGGCGACTGCGAGGCAGCCAACGAGAGGTCCGGATTCGGTGGTTTTCACCCCGTCAGGTGGAGTGTGGTGTTGCAACGGCACTACGGCGGAGGGTCCCGCATGGCGGTGGCTTTTCTCGGTGTTGTGCAGTCTGCTTCTGTCGGCTTTCTATCGACTCGAGGCCACGTTTGCAGGTTCTTGACGACTTATTCGGTATGTATGTTGGTGGATGCCGCGTCTGCACGGGAGGATTTGTTGTGTTTCCGTGTCGATGTCCCAATCCGACCGGATAGAGGTGCCTTGTGGGAAGGCTTTGAGTGGCCCGAGTCGATGTCCCAATCCGACCGGCCCGAGTTGAGTTGAGTTGGTGCCGGCGTTGTTTATTTGTCGTGTTTTTTTTCTTTGGTTGTATTGTCCAGTCTGGACTTCATCTTCTCTTTAATATAATCGGCAGCTCTCCTGCCCGGTTTGTTTCAAAAAAAATAACAGCAAAATGCACAAAAAGTTAGGACTGCAATGTACTAGGTTTCAAGAGGGTTGCATGCTTGATTAATTCAAGATTACATTAGCAAGGCACTTTGCTAAAAGAAACATTAGCAAGGCACTGAAGTAATTAATCAAGAGGCTTAGAGGCAATATCTGGGTTGCATGCTTGTTAATTCAAGATTGCAGTAGCAAGGCACTGAAGCAATCAATCAAGAGGCTTACAGGCAAGATCAATTCATTATTTTAAAGGCAAGTTAAGAACTTCAGATTGAATGTACTGAATCAATCTAGAGGGTTATAATAGACAAGATTAATTCAGATCTATGGACTACGATTACTGATGGAACCAAAGATTCGATGGGGTCTCTGAAATTTTATAGTGGCTGTGTTTAGTTCCCACAAACTTTCCAAAATTCTCTCTCCAAACTTCACTATTCACCTATCACATCAAATCTCTCTCCTCGTGCATGGAACACTAAACGTGGGTAAATAAAAAAACTAATTGAATGGTTTTGATGTACACGACGAGACGAATCTTTTGAGGCTAGTTAGGTTATGATAGGACAATGTTTATTATAAACTAACGAAAAGCTACAGTGTTCGATATGACTTTTTCACCAAACTTTCACCCCCTCATTTTACAACTAAACACAGCCAGTATCTAAATGAAAGATAGATTGAGGACAAGCAGTTCTTGGTCAACATAATTTCTTGAAAATACATACACCCTAACAGTATATTTAGTTACTATACGGGGTACTAATTTTCTGCAGGACACCGAACTTGGGAGCTGCGAAGAAGGTATGTAACAGTACCTCGCCACCGGCGGTGAGACGGAGGACGCCATCCGGTAGGGATCAGTGAGGCGGCGGCGGCGGAGAGAGGACACAAAAGCCGATTCCCTGTTCGCATATCTCGGTGGGGACGAGTTAATACTGTGGACAAACTGGCCTACGGCGCAAAAACCTATGCAGCCCAAGCTCACGCGCCCTAAAAGTGGCCCACGGCCTAATGAGTCATGTAGCCCAAAACGTTGTATTTGAGTCTTTTATTTTTCATTTTTTTTTCCTTCGTTCCTTTATATAACCCCCTAATAGGCCTCATGCTATCAATGCTTGCCTCTCAACCTTTTAAATTTCTATTTTGCATAAAAACAACCTTTAGATGGCTGTTTTATTCTATAAGTTAGAAGTTACCAATGAAAGATGTTTTTTTTTGCAGATCTGGCAAAAAGATTTTTAAACCTTCAAGATGCTGCTTCATAACACCGTGTTTAAACCTTCAAGACGCTGCTTCATTATACATGCAAAAGATTTTTTTTTTTGCAGATCTCAGCAGTTATTCCAAGTTTCTTTAGAAGATTATTTTTTTCTGCTTCTTTTTTAAGTTTATGAATTGGGCATGTCATAATAATTTGGCATCTTAAATCTTTGCCTCTGTTTTTTATATAACTTTCGCATTCAGTTATAAGTTTCAGGATATGCAAAGTCTAAATTGACTATTCTGTATACTAAGTATAAGGTTCTCTATGTGACCTAATGTCGCTTTTCATATGTTTAGTGAAATTTGTATTTGACTATTGGTTCAGTTGGAATTTGTTTATCAATTTACCAAGGGTATGTAATGATAAAGGACCCAAGCATCCATATTCATGTTTCAACATTTTCATTATCTGAGTTCTTTTTTTTTGGCAGTATCCGAAGTTCATTCTACCATCAACATTTGCACGCCTTAAAATACCTCGAACAGTTCCATGGCTTTGATCTATTTTCTAATTGTATGGGCTTCTCTGACACGACCACCTCATTGAGTAAGGTTAATCTGCTACTTTTATGACTATATTTATAGGTTATACACACAGCAATATTATCAAAACCGAGTACACGACTTATGAAGAATTCCCCTTTTTTTCCTTGGAGAATTGGGCGCTAATAAAAAAAATAAAGTGCATGCCACACACCACTGCCATTCTCATTTCAGCAGTGTCCACCTTGCGCCACCTTTATGGCCGAAGATTTCTAAGTACTTTTGAAGCTTCAGGCCTTGATGTCAGGGGAAGCCATGCGCCACCTTTCTGGTACAACCTCAACTCCGGCCGGAGCCCCTCTTCGAGGAGGCAGCCATGGAAAAAACACTGAACTAGCCTTCCAGATTATCGTGCTACACCGCCGAATGAAGAACCTCGCTGTTTGCTCGCTGGTCACCAACAATGTCCACTGACATGTTCCATCAGTTTTTTTTTTTTTGAGAAAATGTTTCATCATATTTGGAGCTAGCAATCTTCAACGCTCATCTTTGCACCACGTTTCAGCAGAGCATCCGCAGAAGTATTACGCTGCATCTGAGCCTGCAGGCTGTACTGCTTCTGCAGATCCCTAAGCCTGTCCAGGAGCTCTAGGAACGAAGGGCGCTTTCGTGGGTCACTGCTCAAAGAAATGACACTTGTAAGAGGGCCTACATCTCTTGGTATTTGATCGGAATAAAAATCACTATTTTCACAAAGAAAGAAGCTTCTATGATGTTTAGACATAAACTAGACATATGCATGCTACTAAAAGGAACAGTATAGTCGTTTAATGGGATCAACAATTTGCTTACCTATCCCAACAATTCTCAATCATCGATGCCCACTGACGATCTGTATCGCTCGGAATATCTAACCTATGGTCCATGAAACCGACGGCTCCAATAACCTGCACCATTGGGATTAAAATTGCTTGTATTAGTAAGCACAAGGCTGTTTAAAGTCAAGATAATGTTTTCCAGAATATGGAGAGAATGCAAGTTGTCAAGGGTACAATTATTGAAGAACCTTTTCTCTTACAAATCATAATCAAACTATTGTACTCTGAAACACTAAAACTATGCACTGTTGATGTGGCAGTCGGAAGGAAATGATAGTGCAGATAAGAAGCAAATTATCATTAAACATTGTCATGTGCCACTGTTTGTTCCTGGTAAATTTTGTTACTGTTGGCTGTTGTCCCCAACAAAATTGACTCCCTCCCGGTCAAGCAAAAAAGCGCCAATCTTATGGTAGAAAACCAAAAATTGAACAGAAAAAAAAAGAAAAATGCATATAAAAATGTACCTGCATTGTATTCATATTATCCCAGGGTATCTTCTGAGTAACAAGTTCCCACAGAATAACCCCATAGCTGTATACATCAGATCTACATTTAACAAGAACAAAAAGGTCAGTAACCGTCTATCCTGAAATGGAAAGGAGATGCATCCATCTTCAATAATGTCTTTATTGAACGTACTTTTCATCTGAAGGTTCGTTGCGTAACACCTCCGGAGCCATCCATTGTGGCTGTATATAAAAGATAATTATTATATTTTTAGTGGACAAGCAGAAAAGGTTGTAGATCAAAGTGTGTGACAATCTCACTCTAGAGGGTATCTACCATATTCATCGAGTAAATTTTGTTCGTACTTACCGTTCCTTTTCCAGTTTTGGTTCGCAGAAATGTTTCGAGTTTCAGACGTGAAAGACCAAAGTCTGCGACCTGATTGAACAACATACATGAGAAGAGAAAACAAAGTGGTTGAAAAAATTGACTTCCAGTGTTACCTTTACAGTCCAGTTCTTGTCAACCAGCAAATTTGATGATTTTAAATCACGGTGAACAATAGGAGGGCTACAGTGGTGAAGATAATTCATTCCCCTTGCCTGCAAAAATAGAAGAAAGGTGTTTCAAAACCAACATGACAACACAAGTCCTTGTAGAAGCATGGATCGAAAATAGGTTGAACTTGTACCAACATTTCACAGAAAAACTACTTTAATTGAGTGATTGACTTTTGAAAATCATGTAGCACAGTGTTTAAGTATAAAAATATACCATGTTACATGTTTTCATAAACTGAAGCTTACGTGATGGATGAGGTCACAAGGGATATACAAGGTGATATCCCTTGGTGTATGCTTTTTGCTGATGATGTGGTGCTAGTTGATGAGAGTAGGGTAGGTGTTAATAGGAAGTTAGAGTTGTGGAGGCACACGTTAGAGTCGAAAGGTTTCACACTTAGCAGGACCAAGACCGAGTACATGATGTGCAACTTCAGTGGGACTAGATATGAAGATGGAGACGTCAGGCTTGATGGGCAAGTGGTGGCCAAGAAGGATACTTTTAGGTATTTAGGATCGATGCTACAAAAGGACGGTGACATTGATGAAGATGTTAGGCATAGAATTTCAGCCGGATGGTTGAAATGGCGTCAAGCTTCTGGCGTCCTTTGTGATAAGAGGGTACCACAAAAACTAAAAGGTAAGTTCTATAGGACGGCGATTCGCCCGGCGATGCTATACGGTGTTGAATGTTGGCCTACTAAAAGGCGACATATACAGCAATTGAGTGTAGCAGAGATGCGTATGTTGCGTTGGTTTTGTGGGCACACAAGAAGGGATAGGATACGGAATGAAGATATTCGGGATAGGGTCGGGGTGGCACCCATTGAGGAGAAATTGACTCAACATCGATTGAGATGGTTTGGACATGTCCAACGGAGGCCTCCTGAGGCGCCGGTGCGCAGTGGGGTTCTACAACGGGTCGATAACGTTAAGAGAGGTAGAGGTCGGTCTAAACTAACTTGGGAGGAGTCGGTTAAGAGAGACCTTAAGGAGTGGAATATCTCTAAAGATGTAGCTATGGATAGGAGCGCTTGGAGACTAGCAATCAATGTGCCTGAGCCGTGATCTTTGCTTTCTTTTTTGTTTCCCCCTAACTCTTCTCTTGTTTTTTTATTTGTCTTTTTATTTGTCTTTGGATTTCACCTCTAGCCTACCCCAACTTGCTTGGGACAAAAGGCTATGTTGTTGTTGTTGTTGTTATTGCTACTTTTCTACACGATTGTCAACAATAATGATACTGTAATGCTTCTCTGCTTATTAATTATGCTTCTCGATATGCACAGCTGAGGAATATTTATCCAGTTCTCTGGTAATTCAACGTGTTAATGCCAAAAAATTGTTGTCTTTAATTGACCTGCAATTCCCCAGAACTTTCTGGAAAGATAAAAGACTCACAATGTCTATAGCCATGTGTACTCGCCGTCTTGGGTCCAGCTTTGCGGTGTTCTTTTGAAGTAAGCGGAATAAACTCCCTCTGCGACATGGAAACAATAAAGTTTGATACAGGGAAAAAGGAACAAGGAAAATTTTGGGCTCTTTTGTGCTTGTAACAACTGTAGAAGTTTTGTTAACACTCTTTCATACTACAAAGAATGGTTCAAGTTGATTGAAAGGCTAGTTCAGTTAGAGCGAAAATAATACATCAGTACTCAGCAACTATCATGAAACTGGTGTATGACTAACATGACAACGTAAGAGTAGTGATCTAAAACTGAAACGGACCCTTGCAGTTAACTTTCACTTAATTACCAACATCAACCAAACATCAATCATCTCAAAAGAACATCAAGTAACTGACTGAAGCCCATACATTTCTCCTAACTTCACATTTATACTTCTGGGGCAACAGCCCTACGATCAGTGAATGTGGAAAGAACAATGAAAATACTTTTGGAATAGACCCGATTTTTTTTTTGTGTGTATAAGTTTGTAAATAAAGCCTTCAAATTTAGGATTACCACGAAGATCAAGTAATAATATTACAAGCATTACACTTGGATCCACTGGCAGTAGAAATGTACAATAATGGCATTGTAAGCCAAAGATCTTAGAGTAGGCCAAGGTTTATGGCCCATTGGTTTAAGATTGAAGTTTGGATAGTGGATTTCTGCAGACTAATCCTTCCAATAAGGAATAGAAGATGCAGCCATTTTAAGTTGAAGTAAAGGGCATTGGGAACATCAGAAAGACAAACCATTTATGTCACCTATGTTTTGGAACTATTAAACACAATATGCCCTTACAATCCCAGTCCCGTTTGGAAAAACAGGTGATTACCACTCAGATTTCAGAACTCAATATAGGCCACTGCAATCTCCTCAGTGCACACAAGGGCTTGTGCCAACAAGGGTTTATTGTCACCTTCTACATATTGATGCTAGGGTGGACATGTCTCCCCCTAGTTGAGTCTTTTCAAAGATATATACCTATATTGAACTAGACAGATTATTCCTATTAGACCAACAGTCAACAGAAGAGAAAATAACGACCATAGAAGAACATGCACATGGTTCTGAAGTTTAACTTGCTGTTCTGACTCTTTAGTTGTAAGAGATTACAACGCACCGTGGAAGAAATTCCGTAACAATACAGAGTCGTTCTGGAGATGCAACTGCACCCATGAAGAGTAAAATGTTTGGATGACGTAGTCTTTTCATCAGAGATACCTGCGCATATGAAGGATATGGATTTAGAAAGTAATGCATGTAGCTATAGCCTAGGTCCTACAGAAAAACAATCAGAGAAAGATAAAGTGAGACTTGTCAACATTGTAGCATATCCTGTCTTTTTTTTCATGTTTTTCACAGCAACATACAAGAGCATAAAAAGATTATACTGTCATGGGCTAGGCCTGTGGGCCAGGTGGGCCGGTGTGAACTTTTATCCCCCCACCAAGGGATGCAGGAGGACCCCATCCTAAAGCTCGAAGGGATAAAAGTTCCTCCGTTCCTTGGGCTCGAAAGAGCTGCTGATATTGACTAAGCCAAGGCAGCGGATCTTCCTTCCCATCGCAACGCTGGAAGTCGAGCGTGAAGTAGTGCGACACCATGCCGTCCAGTGCGCCCGATGTTGCTGAAGAACCGGACACAAGAAAGACGCGAGGGTGCACGACCTCCCTTCACACCTGGCCCACAGGCCTAACCCATGCACAAGTTGGCCGTCGAGGTCAAGGACCCCACGCCCAGCCAAGCACGGCGGCTGCAGCGGCGCAACCTGAGGCGGAACCGGCGCATCGGCGTTGGCGGCCACGGCGGAATTGGCGACGGATGTGGCGGCGCCCGCGGCGGAATCGACGGCCGCGGCGGAATCGGCGGCGCCCGCGACGGAATCGACCGTGGTGGAATCAGCGGCCACGGCGGAATCGACGGCGGGTGTGGCGGCGCCCGCGTTGGAATCGACGGCCGCAGCGGAATCGGCGGCGCCCGCGGCAGAAGTGGCCGCGGCGGAATCGGCGGCCGCGGCGGAATCGACGCCCGCGACAAACCGATCTAGCAAGGTCTGGACCGAGGCAGCCAGCTTGTCCATGCGAGCGGTGAGCCTGTTGTAGCGGTCATCGGCTTCCTTGCGGTTGTCCTCGGCGTCCTTGCGCAGAGACTTCAGCGCCTCAGCGTGGTCGGCGAGTTGCTTCTTCATCGCATCCAGATCAGCAGGAGCACCCATGGAAGATTGCCCGGATGCTGAATCCCCGGATACTGATACCAAATTGTTATGGCCAGTGGCCATGGTTGGGATAAACACCACCGGGAGGATAGCCGGATGGAGACGGCTGTTAGGGATGAGAGGCTAGATCATAGATGAGAGGGACGAACACGAGATGAGAACTAGATTGTTTGTTTCTTTCTTGCTTCCTTCCTTTAATTGATACAACTCCTCTCATTATGGGATGAGAGGCTAGATCATAGATGAGAGGGACGAACACGAGATGAGAACTAGATTGTTTGTTTCTTTCTTTGCTTATCTTGATTGATACAACTCCTCTCATTATATAGAGAGGTTGACTCGACCCTAAACAATAGACTACCAATCTGGTACTAATATCTCTAACTAATCCCATGGGTACTGTTCACAGGTACTGTGGCGCCGTGTACTGTTCACACCGGCCCACCTGGCCCACAGGCCTAGCCCATGACATATACACAGTTTCTATGAGTATCAGAGTGTCATAGCAAGTCTCTACCCTTCAGAAGCTTGCAGGTCATTATTATAATCTAGCTAACAGTTGTACCTATTGTAACTTGTACACCAAATTCCTATTCTTTACATGGTTGGTATCAAGACTCCAGGTTTTAAATTCCTTTGGGGACTGGACAATGTGCCCTCTCCGTGTCAGCATTTTATTAGTTTCTGAGACTTAGTAATAACCTAACCAGTGTCAGTATGCTTTGCTATGTGTCTCAAAAAAAAAGTATGCTTTGCTATGAGACCTGGTCCATAGCGACCAACTAGTCTAAGAATGTTTGCTTGGTGCATAACTCAATCCATTGACATATAAGCATCGTACTTGGTTGAGATAACCATCAAGAAGGCTGTATCATTACAGCATCCTAAAAGGTGTCTACCTCGATAGAACAACAGAGTTCCTTCAACCCAAAAAACACTCAACCTCAAATGCCTACTTAGACATAGATGTCTACCTCTTGTCTGAAGGTATCTATCATTTCTTCTGAATATTCCTGATTGGAGAATACTTTAACTGCCACGTCCTGCACAGGCATAAAATAGGCATTTTACAATCAATTAATAATAAAAAAAATTTCTTGCATATTCACACAACAAAATTTACATACCGAACCATACCACTGAGCATGATACACTGTTCCGCAAGAGCCTGCCAAACATGAAAATAGGAGAAGTGGAATATATCTATTAGAAAATATGATCAGCAGGTAAGAAAAAGATGTATCATCATTGATATTGTCTGATTATATGCATGGTCATACGGAGGCAAATTGCCATCACTGTCATGACCTTGAAATGTTGAAATGTGACATCATCATGATATGGTAAAAATTCATAAAACCGTGTGAATCATGGAATTAGTTTATGTGCTTTGAAGACTATAGGAAGCACAACGATATGGATTCTGCCAAAGATAAACACATGAGAAAAATATTGTTAAGAAACTGTGAAATCCGTATGCAGGAGTTCTGGTGTCCCCATTAGCAAATTTAGCATGTTGCTTAAGTAAGGTCTACATTTACAGACAAATAGTAGAATTTTCAAAGTGAGAACTGAATACCTTGACCTACTTGTTCACCAATTACAAGGTCTTCCCACAGAATCTCATAATCTAGGCAATCTGCTTCATGATCTACTCTCTCGACAGCACTACTATTAGTACTAATACTGCTTTCCATACTACTCAAGCTGTCATTGTTGAAAGACCACCAGGAACCAGTTACTTCATATTTGCTTTCTTGGGCCTCAGAATCTTGGTAGTCTGGAATGACAATTGACTCTGGACCGGCCAGAAGTATCTGGTCATTCTCTTGCTTATCATGAAACTGCGATGGGTTCATGTGACTCTTACCAGGACCATTATGTTCATGCCCTTTCCAAGGCCATGATATCCCCTTCTTGCCTAATAATTCCTCTGCCTTTGAACTGATCTTATGAGGTCTTTCAATTCCTTCTCCTGAGTCATCACTACTTGTTTTGCTGGACTTCCCAGGGGAATTCTCTCCTTTAACAAAGGCACCATGCAGTACATCCCCTCTTGAGGTGTTTGTTCCACTAGATGTCGGCTCTTCCTTGGAATCATCTGCAGAGTATTGACCCTCAGAGCTACCGCCATACTGTTCATTGCAATTCTGACCTGTCTTGATCCGAGAACAAACTCTACTTGTAACCTTGGTAGCCTGTGGTGTTATTCTAAAAATCAAGAAAACAGTACACTAGGACAAATTAAGAAGAAATGCCAGAAAAGAAACTTTCTGCAGCAACTGAATAGTGGTCTTTTCTTTGTCTATTCAGAAGTACAACTTACCAAAGTTGTTATCTTGGAGGCGATAGAAGATTGGAGAGGTTGCTGAGAGTCAAAACAAATTTTGTTTGACGAACTGCATCTAGTGCGATTGTTGACAGGAAAACGGGGCTTTGCTGGATGTGAATAGGATTTCATTGAAGTTGAAGGGCCCATTACATCCTCCAATGTCCGTGTGTCAACTGAGAGACAAATGAGGCCCACCAAGCTACCATCATCATCATACAAAGGAGTGTTATTGGCCACAATGAAAAACCGTTCCCCTGATTTCTTTTTAACAGGAAACTTCCCTCTCCAACATTTCCCCATAAATATATTCCCGATGATGTTGTTTGCTGCATCGGCATCATCTGGATGAACCAATAATTCAACGGCATCATGACCAACTGCTTCTGATGTAGAATAGCCATACATTTGCTCTGCATAACGGTTCCTAGAATATAACAAAGATCGGAGCTTTTTTGTAGTAAGTAGTAGCAGATTAGGTTGATAATTCAACATGCTTCCTGAGCAATGAAAAAGGTCTTTTTGTTGACATCAACAGCAAGATTGCACAATTGATCGAAATCATTTTCTAGCCTTCAACAGAAACAAGCAATGCTTACTGTTGTCTAAAATTGTCGAAACTGTTCCCCATATTTTACACGTGAAACTCTGCATAACGCTTGTCTGACATTACGTCAAACACTCCGCGTGCAGACAGACACAAACAAACGCAGAGAAATGCCAGAGGCCTCACCAGTACAGGAGCTTCCCGCCGGGGGCAATGATATGCACGGCCTGGCCCATCGCGTGCAGGGCCCTGACGTGCTGTCTCTCAGTGAGCCCGACGCGGCCCACGCGCTGCAGCCGCGGCGACGAGGACGGGAGCGCGGCGAGGGCGCGCCGCGCCGGCGACGGCGGCGGCGGGCGGCGCGACGAGTTGGGCTGCGCGCCCTGGCGCTCCGGCACGATCTTGGAAATCTCCCTCTTGAGCTCCGCCTGGCCCTCCTCAAGCTCCCGTATCTTCCTCAGAAGTTCCTCCGCTGCCATCGCCGGCGGAGCGGCCGCTGCTGTATCAAATGGCAAGCATCAGCGGCTTTCCCGAGCTCACAAGATGGCCAAAAATGGCGCCTTTGGAGGTTCCCGCGATCCAGGAGCGCAAAAAAGGCACCTTTTATCGATTTCTTGAAGATTCCTCTGATCAAAGAGCGCAAAGCGGCGCCTTTTGTTGGTTTCCAGGCAAACTGGCGAGCAAATTTGGCTCGACTCTGCTTCCTGGAGCCCCTTCCAAGCTGGATTTCAGAGCTATGCCTCCCAAGAAACAGAGCAAAAATTCAGAAATGGGGGGAGGAAGCAAGCTTCCCCCAGCTGGAGTTCTTGATCCCTGCTGCCTGCTGGCCCAGGTCTGGGCTCCCGGCTGCGCTGTTTGCTTCTTGCTTAGAGATGCAGCAATGGGGAGGGAGGGAGGGAATCTTCAATCTCAATCTCTCTTGGCTTTTGATTTGGTTTTGGCCTCTGTTTTGGACTTGTTCTTTATTCCCCCGGCCACAACTGATTTGTACTTTATTTTTATCGCAATTGGATTCTGGTGCCGGGGATGATCTCTACAGCGACGGGCCCTGTCTCTGTCTACCCCAACTGTTGAGTCTCCTCCATCATCTCGGGAAAGCACCTTTGTTAATTTTTTATAATCCTGATCCTGTGGCCCAGAAATATTCTGGAGTATAGTAGCTGTGTAGCACGCATGTGTGCCTTGGAAACTACTGCTGTGCTGCCGTGCTGGTGCTGTTCTGTTGCCTGGACACCTATTGCTTGTTCGCTTCTTGGCAACAGCATTTCCGTGTACCCTGACGGAAGGACAACATTTCATTTTAATAAAAAATAGAAAGAAAAATTTGTGTACAGTATGTAAAATTGCACAAGGAAATTGACAAATGGTGATAATTATCTATGATGTTCAGCATCAAGATTTGACATTTCTCGATGGTCAAAAAATGACGTCCTGTATGCATGGTAAAACAATATTTATTTGAAAACAGAGAATATTGGTTTTATCCAGTAATAGTATAGCCAAAATGCCTTTGAGATCGAACATGTGCAACTAGTAATTTGGCCCTTACCGAAACTTGGCTGGAGGACCACCGCGTGGAGATATTCCATACGGAGTAAGATGTATAGCGTGGATAATGCATCGAGATTTTATTTCGTTTATTATATCTTTTGGGAAATGCATGAATAATATTGTAATGTGATAACATGAAAAGGTCGTGTGCTATCCCATAAAAGAATATTTTATAATGTATTTTGACAATATACATGAAATAGATATGCAAATTGTTTTGCCTATATATGTTGACCTTATAAAATCTTAAAATATTTCGTTCAGTGCACTCATCATAGAGAGGTTGGATTTGTGTTCATGTGTACGTGAGAGTTTAAGTTCATTCTATTTTACAAAGAAGTATAAATTGTTGAAAACAACATGGCCCTTCTTTTATAAGACTAGGAAATGTGTCCGAGCAAGCTACGTGTCGATCTGTGTATGCTGGACACCATCCTCTACATGCTTGCCTACGTACGGACCGGCTTAATTAATAATGAAATGCATGAAAAATGAGAAGAAGAAGAATCTTTGTGGCAAAGACCAAACCGAGCTTCTTCGCCGGCCGTGGTGTGTTGGCATGTGGCCGGCAATGCAAGTGGTGTGTTGGCATGGAGATCGAGACTACTACCGTGTGATCTCGTGTCATGCGCGAGTACGTGGTTTTGCTTGCATTGCCTCCTCTTCGATCGGGGGAACTCCAAACCCAAACCAAACCTCTCCTCTAATCCTCTTGACTGGCCTTGTTTATGCTGATGGAGAATTTTATTTAAATCTGTTGGAATTTTGTTTTCATGTTGGCCAGTGATCTCTCAATTATTTACATTTTTACTGGTAAAAAGTAAACCTCAGTTGTGAACACGTTGCGGTATATATCGGTTGCATTCACAAACATCGTACTCCCTCCGTCCCACTATATAAGGATTCCAACCATTCAAACTCAAGAAATAACAGAACTGCTAAAAGACATCTATACCCCTCATTTTACACTATCCACCAACTCTCCACCCACCCCACCAACCCATAAAGTTTTGTCTTATTTGTAGAAATGCTTATATTTTGACACAAAATTTGAATTCTACAGATGCTTATATACTGGGACGGACGAAGTATATATATATATCATATCCGTGGTTAGACGCATCACTAGTGAAAAATCATGTATTAATCCCAGTTGGAAAGGAGCTTCAGTCCCAGTTTCCTATATCTTACGTATGCGCACCGCGATTAGCTAGGCTTTCAAATTTTCTCTCAAAATCTTGTGAAACAAGCAGTAGAATGAAATTTCACATCTTTTGGGCTGGTGGGGTCAAACTGTCCTTCCTCCACTTGCATTTATCTTTCAGTTTTACAAATAAAACGGAAAGCAATATATGAGTGAGCAAGCAGCGAGGACGAGCAACTTGGCTTATGTACGTGAGAGGGACCCGTACGTGCCTATCTTCCAACCCACTTGCTTGGCAAATTTGACTAGCCGGGGCTTGCTTTGTCAGCACCAACTTATGGAATTTTATGGAAAAAGGAAAAGTCAATATATAGACTGCGATATATGTCGAGTTTTCATATAATGGAGAGAAAAAGGTTCCAACATGTACATAGTCGTCGGATATGAACGTACGCTTGAACATGTACAGATGTACCCGGCCTTATCGATTTCGATTTATTACGTCTAAAAATGTTGGTACGCACTCGATCAGTCGATGATCGTCCGGTAGCCACATTTTTCTATTCAATTATGTACGTCCGAATCCCAAGTCATTTTCTTTGAACTGTTTGACGTTTCCGTGTGTGTGCACACATCGATCAGTTGGTGTTGACAAATTAAATTTCCATGAATAATCGGATCAGTCAACAGAGAAGAAACAACAGCCAAACCAAACCAAACCGATCCACACGTGCTGCACCGCAGGAAAAGAAAAAAAAGGTCTCAAATTCATCCGCGGGAAAAGGAGACGATAGACTATGGAAAATGGATCAAGTTGCAGCTGCAGCTGCAGCTGGGTGGCTCGATCCATCAGTGTTTGCGTGTCTATCTGTGAACTCGACCGAGATCATCAGTGAGCTAGTGATCGAGTGAGCAGGGAGGTGAACACATCGCCGGCTTGAGAGCCACATATATACAGTTCTCAATAATTTATTGGTCTCCTGCTGGGGCTCCAAAGTCTTGATCAGCTAGCTAGTAGCCACCATATATGCATCTCTGGACTCTTGATGATTAATTAATCTACGTACGCACTGGTGGTTCAGTTTACGGCTGTTTGTGGCCAAGGATATGATGATGCTTTGTTTTATTTTATAATTTGGCTGATTAATTGTCTCATGATCGAGGTAGCAAAGTTGACATGATCGATTAGATTATTAACTTCATTGTCACATCTCTAACACACATATCTTGATAATTTGAAACTACTGAAAATAAGGATTAATTAGCTAGAACGTTTGCATGAATGGTGGTCACATGACATGAGGGATTCACGGACGACGAAAAGGGGAGCCCGGGGACGAGGACGACGATGAGATGGATAGAGATAGAAAGCAACCGGCGGGCGAATAATTGGACGGAAGAGAAGGTAGCGAGCTGAGGAGAAAAAGTGAGCATCAGCTTTTAGTACATCTGATTTTTGAGAGAGAATTGAGACTTGAGAGCAAGCATGTCGGCAGCAGCTGCTTGCTTGCTGCTTAATTTGAGTTTCATGTCAGCGTCGACTAGACAGACACTGACCCCATGGGTCCATGCTCGCTCAATGCTAGTTGGCTGGCTGGTACAGTACGTTTTTCATTTATTTGTCAACGGGCATGCATGCATGGAATCGGCGGCAATACCGTCCAAATGAACATTCAGCCAACTGCACACGACGATAGAATTGAGTAATGGCGGCAATAATCACCCCTTGTGTTACTTTGAGAGGGAGAGGAGGCACTTTCTCAATCAATCAATATATATATATATATATATATATAGAAGAGAAGGTACATGGGCCGTATGTTTTTTTGCTAATCAAAAGAGGTACGTAGATGGGCCAAGTGTGGTGGTGCTGCGGCCCGTGGTTGTTACATGGCCTGCTCTCTCTGCCTTGGGCCTCGATCATATGCAATCCGACTCGAGCAAGCACTAGGAGTCCGAGTCCGAGTCCGAGTCCGACGGCGGTTCCATTTGTTCGTTGAGAATCCGATCGATGACTCGGACACCAACGAGCCGTGCCTAATTTGCTCCTATCTAATTCAAGATATACACACCAATATACAGATAAAGTATATATACACATACATACCAGAAGAGATCGACGATCCTATCGATCCATCACGTGTACGTGGAGATGGCGGAGGTCCTCCCAACGACAACGTCGCCGCCGCCGGCGCACGGCGGTGGTAACACTAACAAGAAGAGATCGCTGGAGCTTGGCAGGCCGGAGTTCATGGCCCGGGTGGACGGAGCCTACCACGTCCTGGAGATGCCCAAGAAGAACAGGTGCGGCTACGCGGCGCAGTGGCGGACCGTGGCACTAAATCAAGGGGGGGCCAATTCGAGTTGCTGTTACTCGCAAGAGCTTGCACTGACGCTGGCTGCCTGACCTGTTTGTCTTCACGCATGAATGGAGCTTGCAGTGACCACAAGTGCAGCAGCAGCTAAGCTTAGCGATAGCGAGGCAAGCAGGGGCCGGTGCCCAGTTTCGCCGGCACTATGGTCCGCCCCTGGCGGCGGCGAACCGCCGCCGCGGTGCCCGCTCGCACTTCTTGACGACGACAAACGACGACGTCAACAACAACAGCGCCGCCAATCTGCACGGCAGCGTTAATAAGAAGAAGAGGGCGCTGGAGCTGGACGAGGACGACGAGCCGGAGTTGGTGGCGGATGAGGAGAGCGGCGGCGCCTACGAGGTATGGGACATGCCCAAGAAGTACAAGTGCGACTACATGACGGATCCGGACCGAATGAGCTCGCCGCTTATCAGCGCTCTCGACGCTCGCGAGGCGCTCTCCCTCGCTAGCTTCTTCCGCACGATGAGCGAGCGTCACCGACAAATATAGGCAATAGCTCAAAGCCATGGCCGCTGCCCGACGCGCAACTACTGACCATAGTGCTTGATGGAGAATGTTCTTAATATTTGATTTTGTCAGAGTATACTTGCTACATTCTCTTTATTTCATAATCCTATTTCACTTTGGCACAATGACTAAGAAAAACAATCTATTTACACGACCGCGCCTGAGCGCGTTTTTCATGAAGAGGGAAGAAGAATTACATCACAACCCCTAAGATCGATCAGGGCGTCCTAGGGGTAAGCATGAAGTCCGGTCATAATTAATTACATAATCTCGATTTGGCGACCCCTACTCTCCTGTCTACCTTGAGCAACTCTCTCCAAGTCAGCACAACTTGTCAGTGCCCAGCACCTAGCCTCTTTCCACAATGATTGTCACATGCTTTTCCGTTGTGGCAGAGATTCCATTGAAGGTGCGCGAGTTACGTTCCTTCCAAATACTCCACACCACTAGCATGACCAAAGAATCAAAAGACTTCCTCTCCGCTTGCACCAGGCCCTTCCTGACCTACATCCACCAATCTGCTAGCGACAATCCCTGCG
The DNA here is from genome assembly GCA_900205405.1 of Echinochloa crus-galli. Lineage (NCBI taxonomy): Eukaryota > Viridiplantae > Streptophyta > Magnoliopsida > Poales > Poaceae > Echinochloa > Echinochloa crus-galli. The sequence goes on from OAMR01000136.1 coordinate 2,420,538, forward strand.
CTAACGCTAGCTGTTGCCAATTCTGAGGTTGCAGCAACCGGAACCAGATCTCCTTCGCAAATGGACAGGCAATTAACAGATGTGTTATCATCTCACTTTGATCACACAAAATGCAGGCGTCATCATTCTGCAAGTGATGGCTCTTGCGCCTCGCCGCTGTCCAACAACAACCATGAAACACCAACCATACAAAGAATTTGCATCTGTTTGGCGCTTTAGTTTTCCATAGGGTTTTGGCTCCATACAGTTGAGTTTGTCCGACGAAGAAAGCTGAATATGCTGATGCAACAGAAAAGGACTGATCAGACGTCCATCGCCAAAGTAGTTGATCAGGTGTTTCTTCGTTGATTGACACCCCTGATAGTCGCTCCCAAATGTCCAAATATTCCAGGAGGACTTGCACCGTCAGGACGCCACTAATGTCAGTCACCCATCTCCTCCCCTGTAGTGCCTCTGCCACCGTTCGTGTTCTTTGCACCCTTGGTCTTACTGCCTGGGTAAGAGGCGTCGGCGGCTGCAGGCTGTAGCAACGACGAATCCCGACCTCGGGCATGGCGACATGGCACGACCCTCCTTTGGGAGCGGTGCGCGGGAGGGAGGGGCGGCCCAAGCGGGAGGAGGTTGGAGCGACGCGCGGGAGCAGAGAATAAAAAGTATTGGCCTCGCTAGCGCGCCCGCAGGAGATGGGGCTGAGTAGGGGCCTCCCTATAGTAGGGGCTTGAGTAGGGTTCCTGCTGGAGTGGTGTTTTTTGTCTTTGGTCTCTACTTTTTGAGGTGGGCTTAGGTAGAGACCTTGCTGGAGTCGCTCTAATAGAGAAACTGACAGAATGCTCAAGTTCTATTGATCGAAATTGTCTGAGTATAAATACCATGTGCAAGGGTAACCAACTAGCCTACACATGCTAGAACGTGGTTTATGGACCAGGATTACAATGGTGGACTGAAAAACCTAGTACAAGCTAACAGAGTTGCAACCGATCATAATCAGGATTACAATGGTGGAGCTCAACGACGGCGGTGCTACACACGATGAGATGGGGAGGAGTGAGGCCGGCGAAGGTAGAGGAGATGCGGGAACAAGCGAGGTGCGTGACGAGAGGCGCAGGGCTCACCGACGGTGACGAATGACAGTGAAGGGCGGAGCTCCGGCAATGGCATTAATGGAGGAAGAGGTGACTGGTCGGCGGCGACGACGTGGCGTTGCCGCCCGCGGCGTCCAATGCGCGAGCGTGCGGGAGCCGAAGCGAGTGATGGGTGAGGATGACACGTAGGGTCCACGTGGGGTTTTTCTTTTCGATTTTTTTCTTTTGTTCGATTCGTTACAATTAGCATTTCAGATCTAGTTCAGATATCCACTGTGTAAGAGCGAAATTGACGGAATGCTTCTATTGATGGCAATTGTCGAGTACAAATACCCTGTGCAAGGGTAACCAACTATCCTACTACATGCCAGGGTACGTGGCCCGATGCACCAGGATTACAACGGTGGTTCGAGAGACCCAGTGCAAGCAAGCTAACAGAGTTACAACCGATCATGATAAGCTCCTAAGCCTGGTTTCCTACACACTGTACACTAGTGTGATCAGAGCTGTCGGCGCACGGAATGGGGGATTAAATCCTCTGGGTCTTCGTCGAGCATGGCTGGGCGCACGGGGGCAGCCTTGCTGCGACGAACCGGATTCCAACGCCAGGAGTCCGACTCCCTGTACCCTCGAGATAGTCCCAGGAATAGCAGCTATCTCGTACAGGACTCATCTCAGTCGAATATCACATCCATACAACGATAAAATTAGATCCAAGCAGGACATATATAAAAACATAGCGTCTGGTACAAGCCCTCTGGACTAAATCGACAATGAGAAACAGCTACGCAGCGGTAGCTAGAACATCAGGGTCTTTCTTTCCACAGGCATCCTTGAGCGAAGCGCGCACCCTTCAATCGTACCAACCGTCCTGGTTGAACTCACGTTCGAAGTCTTCACCTGCGAACCCAAAGTCTGTCCCCAAGGAAATGGGACAGGTCCATGTCACCAACCATTTATGCAGCAAGCTTTATAGTGGCCTAGCTAGTAATAAAAGTATTCAAGGGAATAAGCCGGGGTTTCCTATGCGCAGCAGCATTACACCCAAGTTCATCTCATCACCAGCACCTTATCTCACCAGAGATCTCACTTCCCAAAACCAGCCATCAGCCTCACAACCACATCGGGCTCGTCCTGCCACAGCAGGTTCCCGCAATCATCAACATCCGCCAACACCTTGCACTCGCTATTCGACTCGGTAAGCTCCCTCCCCACCTTGTCTCAACAGCCTCGGCTGGACCTACCTCTCATAACCCAACACAAGGATAAGGAGAGAAAGCAGATTCCCATGCTAGTCGGAACGTATCAGAAATGGGTCGTCCGTAACCGTGGACACGGCTATACGTATAGTTTTCACTCTGCAGAGGTTGCACTCCTGGAGCCACCCGGGCTGCGAGTTGGTGCCCCAACTCGAGACGCAGCCCACAGCAAAGACCCTAAACAGTAATGGTGCCATACTGCCTCCCTGGGCTCGGGAACACTCTGAGCTAACATCTGCCCCAGGGTCGTGAAACCTTCCCACCGGGGCCAGTCGGGGGCCATGGTAAATCAGTGAGATTACGCCGGAACGAATCCACCCTACACATATCAAGCTCGATTCTCCCACAGTCTCGGCGCCGCACTAGAGTAGGCTTGCTGGAACCCTCCCCATACTGGGTAGATGGTGAGCACGGTATTCCCACGAGGTGTATGGGCAGGAGAGATAAAAAAACAATGTCGTGCGCAGCAAGAGTACTATGCATAGCGTGGTTAACAAACTCGGTGCCATTATCAGCTTGAAAGCATTTAACAGGAAGACTAAACTGAGTACGAGCAAAAGCAATAAAATCAACAATATGTTGATGCACCTCAGATTTGCTCTTAAGTGGGTACGTCCAACAATAGTGTGTAAAATCATCCAAAAGCACAAGATAATACTTGCAACCAGAAATACTCGCAATCGGAGAGGTCCAGACATCACAATGAACAATTTCAAAAGGAGAAGCAGTTTTAGATATCGATGCACTAAACGGAAGACGCACATGCTTGCCAAGCTGACAGGCGTGACAAAGCGAGTGATCTAATTTATTAAAGGAAATCAAATTGTTTTTCCTAAGTGATGCTATGACTGCTGGACCAGGATGACCGAGACATCGGGCTTGTCCTGCCACAGCAGGTTCCCGCAAACATTATCCACCAACGCCTTTCGCTCACTAGTCGACTCGGTGAGCTCCCTCCCCACCTTGTCTCATCAGCATCGCTGGACCAATCTCTCATAACCCGAATCAAAGGATGAGGTAAGAAAGCAGATTCCCATGCTAGTCGGAACGTATCAGAAATGGGTCGTCCGTAACCGTGGACACGGCTATACGTATAGTTTTCACTCTGCAGAGGTTGCACTCCAGGAACCATCCGGGCTGCGAGCTGGTGTACGGCCAACTCGAGACGCAGCCCACAGCAAAGACCCTAAACAGTAATGGTGCCATACTGCCTCCCTGGGCTCGGGAACACTCTGAGCTAACATCTGCCCCAGGGTCGTGAAACCTTCCCTCCGGGGCCAGTCGGGGGCCGTGGTATATCTGGGAAGTACGCCGCAACGACTCCCCATACACATATCAAACTCGAATCTCCTACAGATCTAGCACCGCACTAGAGTAGGCTTGCTGGAACCCTCCCCATTCTGGGTAGATGGTGAGCACTGTAATTCCCACGTCCAAAGGTCGCACTCAACTCGGTCCTTAATTGTCGGTAAAGCGAGTATCAGCGTCATAAGCGGTCCGCCGCAACTTTCCGCAATCGGCACCCATTACAGGTATGGTCGCCCAAACACCTCAAAAGTATCCACAGTAACCTTGTACCCGCAACAGGTACTCCGTAGGGACTGCCCGAGTGCAGCCCCTAAGCACCCCAATCAAACGATCGGGTTGTTATTACTCGCTTACACCGCCTAGCTGCACTACTCCCCCCATACCACCCACAACTCACGCCAAGAGGATCAATCACACCCATCCCAACACATGCATAGCATAGCATATATCATTCAGTGGAAAATAGGGTGGCAAGGTAACAGGATATAAACAAAGGCAGTGCAGGCTCACCATGCGAGTAAAGTAAAGCGCTAGCATACTAGTTTGCATGTCTACTAGGTATTTCAGAGATCGGTTGGGCGTGAACCTGGACAAGCGTCTTCCTCCTCATTAAAGTAGCTGTCGAAGTAGTCCGGCTCCTCCTGACTCTCTGGAGCTCCTAAGGTTGCGTAAAGTAAAATAAGACGCAGCTACTAGCAAAGAAACACCAAGACAGCGAGGAAGAAGACCCAAGGAACACCAAACTCTACACTAACGCGTACATCATGTTTTTAGAAAAATATAGAAACTGGTTTCATATTTTTCTGAGCTACTGTTGATTTATTATTAATTTTTGAAGTTTAAATCATTTTCTGAAAATAATAAATAATTTCCAAAAAAGAAAACAGACGGAAATTAGCCTGCTGACGTCAGCATGATGTCATGCTTACGTCAGCAGTGGGGTCCCCTAGGGTGACGTCAGTAGTGGGCCCTACTGACGTCAGCGTTGACTTGGTCAACGGTCAGCGGGTCCCATGTGTCAGTGACTCGCAGAGTATGACAGGTGGGTCCCATACGTCAGCGCAGTTAAGAGAAAAAGGAAACAGATTAAACACTGGCTGGCCTGGAATTGGGCCGAAAGTGACTGGGCCAAGATAGTTTAGGGGTGTGAAACAGACTTTAGCGCAAGATTAGGCCCACGAACGCGAAGGCGCTGGGCATGGCTTGGTGGTCGCGGTCCACGGTGAGCCGAGAGAGGGGTTCACGGTGAGCCGAGTTCATGGGATCCAGGTGTGGCCGACTCGGGATCTTCTGTGGCTGGACGTGTGTGATGGTCATGTGGTCCTCGGTGTGGCCTCGCCACGGCGCGAACGCGACGAGCGCGCGGCGCGCTCCGGCGCGCGGACGGCGGCACTGATCGCCACGGCGATCACCGGAAAAGGCTCGGCGGGGCCCTAGAAGTGGTGCTATGGTGGCCATGGCTCGACGACCGGGTCCCAGAAATGGCTTGGCGACGGAGAGAACAAGAAGCGGCGGCGCCCGGCTGGAACAGGGGTAGAAGAAGGGGGCGATGTCGGCAGCTCACCTAGGGCCAAGTCGACGTATGCAGCAGCTCGGGGAAGACTCAACGTGGCTCAGCGAAGCTCCGGCGTCCACGATTGTCCCTGGTCCGGCTCCTCCTTGGCGCCTCCACGGACGGCGGCGACGGTGGCTTCGGCTTGGCGACGAGGACGGTGCTCTGGCTTCCTCTTCCTCTTCTCTGGTGCTCCTCCACCTTCCCCAACACCCACGACTGCTCCCTCTCCTCTCACCCTCTCGGATTGCGAACAGAAAACCCCAATTGGGGCGGCGGCGGCTTGAAGGGAAAGGAGCCGCGGCGGGGGTTTTATAGGGCGGTGCGGCTAGGGTTTAGCGGGCGCGGACGGCGAGAGATGGTGGCGACCGTGCCACCTTTCCACGTGGCGGCATCACGACGGGCCGCTAGGAGGGCGATGGGACCGGCTCGGTGGTTGGGTCACGGGCGCGCGCGTCCGCGAGAGAGAACGGGCGGCGCGGGGAAGAAGAAAGAAAGGAGGGAGAGGAAACTGACAGGTGGGGCCCGCGCGTCAGCGAGAGAAGAAGGGGATGCGGCGGGGACGTGGTGAAGGCTGGGCCGTAGCTGGGCCGAAAGGCCAAGCGGGTCAGCTGGCGGGTTGGCTCGGAGAAAAGAGTTCAGGGGCGGTTTCCAGACTTGGCTCGGAGATTCGGCCCACAATTAGTTTGGCTTAGTTAGAGTTTGAATTCAAATCTAGAATTTGAATTCAAACCAACCAAAAACCCAACAAAACCAAATTAACTCCAAATCACACTATTTTATCCTTAGCACTTCAAATTGATTTTAATTTAATTTAAATTTTCCTAAGAGCAAAGAGAGCAAATAGAGAACAATCTTATATGTTGGTTGTCTCGCAGACAATTCACCAAAAATTTTTAAATTCACATTTTTTGCACTCAACAGATCCTATGGGAATTTTTAGGGTTGTTACACTTGCCCTCCATCGCTTTTAGTATCTCGTCGGCCTCGCCCTTGATGTACTTGTAGGCGGCAAGTGTCTTGACCGTATCCCGATCAATCGAACCCTTAGCTTCTTATGTACACGAGCGTCGGCCGCTCGTGCATCTTCGTAAACCTGGCGGCGCTGCTTTAGCATGCCAGTGTATAGCTTCTTGAGTTGGCCAGCCTCGGGGTTGACAGACAAAACTGTTGGTTAAACGAGTACTACACTACTGACTAAAAAATGATTGGTAGTTTGCATTTCAGATCTAGTGCAACATTCAACCACAAAACGATTTGAATAGCAGAGCCATCCCATTGAAGATCTAGAATATTAGGATTTTTTTTTATTTTAGCCCTATTAAATCTAAAATTTTGTGTCTCATTTTAATCTTTTTATTCTGTTAAACATTCAAACTTGGTGTCTCATTTTAAATATACAAATTGATGTTTTTATGAACAAAATCTTGTTCAAATTGCTCATCAAATATCCTATTTTCCATTTTACATAATATTGTCCATAGTTAATACACAAAATCTTCCAAAAAATTAGCTCAGATTAGACTATCACTGTTTTAGGAGACTTAGAAATTTTTAGAGAAATACTGAGAACGGTATATTTTGTTGTTTAATACATGGTATTTGGTCTTCCTACTTTTGAGTTTGTTAATCCTCCATATTAAAGTAAATAAATTGTACTACAACTTTTGTATGCGTCCAGGGTTCATTATTTAGGGAAATTTTGAAAATCTTAGCCCCTAAACACACTTAGTGGTCATAAAGCCACATACTTGAAATTTTTGGCTAAGTGTGCAATTTGTTTTTTGTATTGAAACTTTGACCAATCAAGTTTAAATATTTGGGTCCAAAACGTCAACACGTCATGATTCCATCAACTCTACTTATCTCTTGTTTACTCATGCATGAGAAAATAATATCATCTACCATACTAACTTATTTAATATTAGTCTTTATTACTAATAGGAAAAAAAGTATGTACTATTGTAGGCTTGTAGCATGTACGTGTATAGACGTGTGTACAAACAAGAGTGCTAGAGTGGATTTGGTGCTTCACGTCATGCTTAGCAGCTCTCAAATGCAAGCATGACTTCCTTTTATCACTTAGTTGAAGAGAAGAACTAGTTCGGTGATATTTATGTACTAGTGGTGAAAAGTCAAATACTAAACAAATAGGATAATTACAACCTCCACCGACCCTCTACATTCTTCTATGTGATTACAAACTATTCTACATCATTCCAATACCCACCACTAGCCGAAAGCATAATTTAAGTTTACTCCCTCCATCTAAAAAGTAATGCAACTCTTGCTTATCAAGAAGCCATAATTCAAATTTTACCAAATTTATATAGAAAGTTACTAACATTTGCCTCGAAATAGATTTATTATTATAAAAGTATATTCAATAATTAATCTAATAATATTTATTTTATAATGTAAATGCTAGTATTTTTTATAAATTTGATCAGATTTAAAAGAAAAAAGTCTATATAACCCCAACGTATCGAGGGTCGACCACATCACCCCCTCAACTATAAAACCAGATATTTAACCCCTAAGGTGGTTTTGGATACTGGTTTTGCCATGTTGGCTCGCTTGGATGGATGTAGATGACATGGATCAGCTAATGCAAGGACTTTGCTTGTACTTGGTACAATAGTTGATCCCCATATAAATATTAAAAAGTTTTTATTTTTGTAGGATCCATAAAATTCACCGCTACCAAAAAATATCGTGCCACCCCGTGATTCTCATGGTCCATGAGCAACACGGCCTCTTCATTCTTCATTGCCATGAGCAACACACGCTGCCCCTTCTGTTCTTCTTTGCCACACAGAGGTTTCTTAAGTGAAGGCACTTAAGAACAGTCGTGCGATGCATATGGTATGGCAACGGTGAGCCGTCACATGAGAGAGATGGGGGATGAGAAGAAGGGAGGGGGCCCTGGCCTACCCACTTGTTAGTGGAATCCATATATATTTAGCATGCCTAAATCAGCATTTCGGTATACCTCACCATGTCAACGGAGTAAAACCACTATCCAAAACCACCTCAGGGGGTTCTTTAAATGGTTTTGTAAAGGTTATGGGGTTAAACATCTGGTTTTATAGTTGAGGGGGTGACGCAGTCCATCCCTAATACATTGGGAGTTATATGGACTTTTTCCGATTTAAAATTGGTTGGCTTCTCCATTAGTACTCGAGTTGATTTGTTTAGGACATACTCTCTCCATTCCAAAAAGACCGTCGTTTTGAACATTTTTAGATTCGATTCGTAGAAAATATATGAACATTTTAATCTCTAAATAAATTTATTAAAAAACTAGATTCAAATATCTATCTAATAATATTTATTATATATCATAAATATTAATATATATTTTTATATATTCGGTCAAAGATGTTTTTCGAGAAGGGTGTAACAATATACCAGACTTGTCCACTATCCTTATGGTTATCGGGGCATGTCCTTGATACAGTGCAGTCCGTGCGTGGTCTTTTTTTCTTTGCTTTTTCTTCAGGAAACTAGAATGAATCGCTAGATAAATAATAAATAAATAGTAAAACATCAAAACGACATGCGTGTCGGGGAGCCTATCTCATAGGATGGCGTGCAAAGTCAGTGATGAACCTCCTGAGCAGCCCGTCCATGTCGACGGCCGGCTGCCCCGGCGGGCCGGGGACGAGAACGCTTGTAGCGACGAGACCAGGCGGGCTGCCTCTGCCTCGTCCTCGCTGATCCGCCGGAACCCCTCAACGCGGCGCGCGCTGAGGAGCTCGATCATGAGGATGCAGCGGAGCAGGCGCCAGTGGTCACTGTACGTAGGGCGCGAAGATCACGCCGTGGCCGTGCCTCGATAGTTCGTCGACGGCCAAGCTGCTCGTCGGCTGCTGCGAGAAGCCTTCGCGGTGCAATGAAGATACGGCAACACGTCAGCAGGGCGGGCGGCCACGCGCGTGCCAGGGCGAGGACGTAGATGATTATGAACGGATGGGATCTCGCTGCATCGCAGCCGCTACGTGATTGTGGAGAGAGAGAAAGAGGACGGCAGGGAGGGGATGAGAGCATGGAGAAACCGAGAAGACGGGTTCCATGAGTGCCTTCTCCTTCTCCTCTTATATCTAGATAGAAAAAAGGACCTTGATTTCTGGGTTTTGGACGTGTCAAAGCATGCGGCCGGTAGCTGGGCTTCAGCCCCCCACGGAGCCAGCACGTCCCTTTTTTCCTCAATTTTACTGGATATTTATAGTATATAAGATAATATAAATAAGTAAATAGTAAAATATCATAATGACCTAAAATTTGAAAGTGATGGTTTTCTTTAATTTTTTTCTGGTGCAGAGTATTCCATGCATCATTCTTTTTTTGTTTGTACGTTTTTTTGACAAAACTAGAACGAATCTCTAAATAAGTAGTAAAAATTATACTATTTACTACTACTGTTATTATAGTAATATTTATTTTTTTTACCGAAGTCTGCAGGAGAATCCCACACCTATTTTTTATTTTTAAAAATTATACTATTTACTACTATTGTTATTATATTAATATTTATTTTTTTAACCGAAGTCGATCTGCAGGAGAATCCCACACCTATTTTTTATTTTTTTATTCCAAACCTAATTAATCCGCTGCTACAGAGAGTCTAACCTGAGTCTGCTGGGTGCTCTAACTACTTGGACAAGAGGCCCTTTTCACTTTTATAGTAATATTTATTAGATGGGATTATCTATATGCTTGAGGTCCTGTAAAAACTTGCATTGGTTTTGGGCTAGTGATCAAGTTAATAATGTGGTCAACTTCATCGGAAGGAGCTTCTCAATGCGACGCCGGGTGCCCCATTGTCTATTAATGTTAAGCAGTCTTTCTATAAGTTTTGCCTGACACGCAAAGCTTTTGTATGCAGAAAAAAAATTACCACCAATTAATGTAGATATATATATATATACACAGACCCAGCTTCACCGAATTATAACCAAATAAGCAACTCGACACGATCGGTTGAACAATCATTCGATTTGGGCTGAACTGAACCCAAACAAAGGTTATGTGATGATGACGATGCCGCGCTATTTATTTCCTCAGACCAACTTTAATTAGCAAATACTGTATACGAGGAAACATTGAGCACGCGCCCTGGCAGTACGTACTAGTGTTGGGTGAAGCAACTGTACATACGTCCTGAGGACAGCCTTACAGACGACATACGTACGTACAGATCCAAAATTGAAATGTTCAAGATATACGCGTGCGGTGCGCCGAAATGGACACAGCCCATTTCGAAGCGAAGAAGAGTGACCGACCAGGTGGTTTTTGGGCGCGCGGGCGTCCAAGATGATGACGTACCCTTTCGGAGTCGGAGAGTCCCAGCCTGCAGCCCACTCGTACGTGTAGGGTACGGCTTGTGTACGCCGCCGACTCGGAATAATAATCTCGATCGGATCCTGCAGCGTAGCACGTACACATATATAACGGAGTACATTGTACATACATACATACATACATATATATATATATTATATATATATATATAGGCATCCTGCCCAATACATACGGCCGTGCGTCATCATCATCCACAAGTCAGAACTAGTAACAATATAGGAGCTGAGTCCGGCTGGCCAGTACTACGTCGACTTCACTACTACAGAACTCAACATCACAAACGGTCTATCACAAACGGTTCTAGGAAACCGTTTGTGATGCCCTCATCACAAACGGTTCCAACGGCTACATGTC
>OAMR01000136.1:2455884-2484268 GCA_900205405.1 Echinochloa crus-galli
GACGTGTTGTCCTCCGCTCATTGTTGAACGTTGCCTCCTGCCCTCTTATATAGAGGAACATGGTAGGGCATATGTGGCTTTAGATTGTCCGCACTTGTCGTACTCTATTCTCATCTTTCCTGCCGAGTAATTGAGATTCTCACATCTATATCAATTTTTCGGCACTCGTTATCCTCTATATCATATATTCTATACCAACTACCAACACGTGAACCCACCCATCTCTTTTTCTCCTTATCTTTCAGCGCTCTATCTCTCTCCCTCTATCTCCCCCTCTCTCTAGTGGCGGCAGCGGCGAGGGGTGCTGATCTCCCCGTCTAGCAACCATCAGCCTTACCGGCCTCCGGCGCCGCGTGGAGCGGCCGGACCCCGAACTCCGAAGGTGCGCGGGCGGCTTCCGCGGCGGCAAACGGTAGCGCGGCGGCGGTGGAGGGCTCCTGTGGCGGCCGCGGACGGCCCCACGACGACGATGGAAGCCTTCCTATGGCGGGCACGGACGACTGCGTGGCGGCGGCCGTGCAGGGGTGGCGGCGGCGGCGAGGGGTCCCGGTCTCACCGACCGACAGCCTCTAGCGGCGCGCGGAGCGGCCGAAGCCCGATCTCCGAATTTGTGCGGGTGGCTCCAACGGTGGTGACGGCGGCGGACGGTCGTGCGGCGACGGCGAGGACTCCCGCTGCAGCCACCGACGGTCACGCGGCAATGGTGGAGGGCTGCAGCGGCGGCCACGGACGGCCCCGCGGCGACGGTGGGAGCCTCATACGGCGGGCACGTATAACTGCGTGTTGGCGGTGGTGGAGGGCTCCCGCGGCGGCCATGGAGGGGTGGTGGTGGCGGCGGCCAGGGGTTTCGATCTCCCCGGCCGGTAGCCTCCAGCCCCGTCGGCCTCTAGCGGCGCACGGAGCGGCTGAACCCCATATCTTTGAATGTGCACAGCCGACTCCCGCGGCGGCAACAACGGCGGACGGTCGCGCGGCGACGGTGAGGACTCCCGCGGCAGCCACGGACGGCCAGGCGGCAACGGTGGAGGAAGCCCTCTGCCGCCGCGGACGGTTATGCGGCGACGGTGGAGGCCTTCTATGGCGGCCACCGACGGCTGCGCGGCGGCAGAGGGCTTCCGCAGCGGCCCCGGACGGCAGCACACTGACCGCGGAGGGGTGGCGGCGGACTAAATAATATAGACCGTCAGATCTTCACCAAATCCGATGATATATTTTTCTCTTTTTGGATTAATGGAATAATATAGACCGTTAGATCTTCATAAAATCCGACGGCATTATTCTTCTCTTTTTTAGATTAATAGAATAGTATGGACCATTAGATATTCATAAAGTCTGATGGCATATATTTTTCTCTTTTTTGGATTAACGAAATAATATGGACCGTTGGATCTTCATAACATCCGACGGTGCATATCCTTCTCTTTTTTAGATTAACGTGAGAATTTTTTGGCCCTCTCGACGAACGTGGTGGCTCCTTTTAACTCTATTGTTATAATATAATAATAGATTCAGGATGTTCAAGATAATTTTGAATTACATCGAGCAGTACGACTGCGCGGCGGCAAATACATTTACAACATCCACAAACTCCGTACCACATACTAACTCCAGTAGCATAGCAGCAACCTCCACTAGGATGGAATCAACCAAATCCAAGTAAATATAACTTGGCAGCATCGCATCTGCTCCTGGTAGATAACATACAAAATGATTAGTACATAAAGCATTTACGCATCACTAAAAATTGAAGTAATAGCTTTTAGGTTACATAGGAGCCATGGACAAGTATAGGAAATTATACAGCTATATGGATGTTGAGCAATAAGAAATTCACAATATAAATTTATATCTATACTAATCATAGAGCCAAACAGCAAAGCACAATATAAAATAAACAATCCAGAATCTATCTGTTACTATGCTAATCACATGCTCTAAAGAAATTCACACGTTGACAATGCGGCTGAGCACGGACTCGAGCTGCCGCGCTCTCTCTCAGGGTATCCTCTGTCGCACCTATCCCGGGCTTTAACATCGTAAGATTATGCTGTTGTCTATGTTTGCTTTCCGTTTGGGTGAGGACAGCGTTCATTAGTTCATTGCTTGCTCGGAGAAAATTGTGTGCGCTTGTTTGATCTTTCTAGAAATGAATGGCACCTGTTGGTTCTGTTTGCACGATGAAATGTCATCCTAACCATTTTTACTTACTATGTTCAACAAAAACCATCTCCATGCTGCAACCATTCAAGCAATATTGGGTTTTGTAAATAAGTATATGCTTTACTTGGAGTGGCTTCCTGACATAAGTACATGTCGATTGATAAATGAGGATTTGTTGATTGGTGAGTTAGGATTGAGAACTATCTAAGCAACCTAAGTGTTTCTCATTGCCAATATACTGATATCATAAACCAGTAGTAGTAGCAGAGTTTCTGAATTTATGCTACTGTCTGAGATAGCAGTACTATGTAAACTTTGTTTACTTGTGTCAACAAACTTACTTATTGCAATGGCTAGTTGCTCCTTGCACAGATTAGCTAAATGATTACAGTTTTGTTAACTTGCTATGCATATTTGCTCTCTGCACAATGTACAGAACTCATGCACAATTGCTATGTCTCGATCTATAATTTGGGGAGCTCCTTGTTCTGTATGTAGCTGTCTTGCCAAGTACAATAGCATGTCTGCATAGGTCTATATGATATGCATTTGAAGCTAATGTTCCTATGGATACTACTTGAAAGATTAATAAGTTTCTGTGTTAGAGATTTAGCATTTTCTATACTACAAATTTCATATGCTTTTCAACTAGAGATTTAATCCTTATGCTTGGATGCCAATCTGTACAGGAGATATATTACCATACTTCACAGGCAGCTCATAATCTGTTTTTTATCAGCAAAACACTGGAGGACAACTCTATGCTCTGACAATGGAATGGCAGGCGCTGTGTCAGAAAGATATAGCTGTTCGGCTGCCTGTGTTGACCTGCAGAATCAGATTGATCAGCTTAAACTTGAAGCAAAAGAACTGTATGTGTGCTCTATACCTCTCTGTTTCTCACTCTCTTCTGTCTGACACTCTCACCAGATGAGTCGTGACAAATTCCTTCTTAACAGGGGAATGCCGATGGAAGATAACTCTGGAACCAATTCACAAGCATCACGAGGGATTTGAGGTACCATTCTTTACTTGCCATCCAGTTTAGTATAGACACCATGAGGCAGCCTTCGTATGTTAAAAGTTACACTGTCTGCAGATACAGAAGTGGCAAGGAAGAAGCTATAGTGCACGATGGGGTTGCTAGCTGGAGGTTCCATTTAGCCATGGTGCCTACCTGACCTGCAGATTATCGATTCCACGAGGCTGTTTGACATTGAAAGCATATTTGTGTACAGTGCCTGGCGATCCATCATCTGAAGGTGACCTGTGCTTCTGAAAATGCCTCAAAGAGGAAGTGTCCATTGGGGTGCCCTAACATGTCGTATGAGTAACACAACACTTATTTGTATATCTATGAGTCACTTGCAAATGTTTCTCGGCTTTTCGTGGCTTAAACTTGTAGCACAGCATTGAGTTTCTTTTTAGATGAAAGCCTCCGTTGTTTAGATTCGCTTTGTTTCTGAAAAATATCTAATGCAATGCAATTGATCGTTGGGAGACCTTCTCAGGCATGCATAGAGACACGTAACAAGTTGGCTAGGTGATGCTTATGTTTTGTACGTGGTTATTTGCAGTAGTTGTGGTCGATTTTGATATAGCATGACGTACTTTAAGTATGTTCGGTAGTTGTGAAGCTTGAGTATTTTAAGTATGTTCGGTAGTTGTGAAGCTTAAGTATGCAATGTTTATGCCCGTATCAATGTATTGCACTCGTAGCAACGCAGGGGCACTCAACCATGGTTGCCACCATCCATGTCTTTGTGAGAAACAAGCGTACTTTCATAGACTTCGATGCGATCCTACAGTTGTCGAATTTTAATTTTTTGTGTGATCTATTAATCTTTGCTCTATGTATCATACCCATAACAGCGCACGGGCACTGACCTAGTAAAACATAAAAGAATACAAAATCATAAGTTGTTAGGTGGTTTAGTGGTAGAGCCAACTACTTTGCTCATGAGCAGCCTGAGTTTGATTCCCACCGAGGGAATACTTTTGTCCCCAATCTATTTGCAGGGCCCACTGAGGTTTGATGTCCAATTTATCCGCGTGGGGCCCACTCTTATAAGTGGCAGTACCATGTGCTGGCCTAGGATGAGAACACGTGTAATTTATGAGTGCCGAAAATTCTTCGTCATAATTTTAACACAAAAATATCATAAAACGAGTTACATCGATGGAGCGTTGGTCTGTGACGAAATCGAGCGTTATTCTATGAAGTTTTTCTCATTTTCATCATAAATTCGTAGTGCCTAATTTCCATCACTAATGATCCAAGACGAAAACCAAAGTTTCGTCATAGATATGCAATGTTCAATGACGCAAATTTAAAACATCATGAGAAAAACGTCGTAGATATTAACATTTCTACTGGTGTGTGGTGGCGCTGGGGCAGAAGAGCGGCGAGGGAGCGAGGCGGCGCGAAGGGAAGCGGAGCGGCACTGGTGGGCGGGGAGAGAGAGAGAGGAGAGAGAAGGGGACGCGTGGGAGAGAGGGAGCACTACGGACCAAAGGATGAGGACGCTTTTCGTACGCGAATTTTTTTTTAAAGTATCAACGGGCCGGCGGATGGGCGCCACCAGCGCGCGAGGGCCACGCGGCTAGCACGGAGAGGAGGACGCACGGATGGGCGCCAATCCTTTCAGCGATATGTACCTATATATACCCATTGGACATGTTCTGAAAATTTATCTTCAACAGTAACTTTACAATACATAAATAAATGCTTTTCTAAAAAAGTGGTGATCCATCTTATATTACATCAAATTGTAATATTGTATTCCCTCCGTTCCAAATTATAAGGCATTCCAACTTTTTTGTAAAGTCAAAGTATCTTAAGTTTGACCAAATTTATACAACAAAATATATCTATTCGGTGACATAAATCTTTGTCATCCTCTCCATAATTTTGGTCCAACATAAAATAGTTTTGACTCTCTAGTAAAGTTAGAACGACTTATATTTTGAAATTGATGGAGTAGAACAAATAGCATAACAAAATGTTTAATCCAGATGGGATTTCTAAAAGTAATATTATTGTTATAATATAATATGTTAACATGTTAAGATAAAAAACATTTAATATGCTAACTTTGGACATAGAAAAAAATTATAAGCCAAACTCATTTGCACGACTATTTCATTTTTCCATCCCACCACTGGCCAGACTCATTTGCCTTCCTGGGATTATTTTAGGTGATTATAGCTTATGAATACTTAACATGAGTCTCACTGCATTTTTTCTTACACCTCACAGATTAATAGGTGTGAAAATAGAAATTATAGTTACATTGCTTACGTAGAGACATATATGGAACTGTTGCATTGACAAAAGGGCCCTCGATCATACCCGTCATTTCAGGCCGGTGAATCTTAATGTTTGGCTCACGTTGACACAATATGCATGCATGTTTACTGTTACCTGATATAATAAAATAAACATATGAACATGGATTCTGTCATTCAACAATAGAGATGTCCTGCAAATACACAGCAGGCCCATCCGAACATTTGGCCATGAATGGTTCTTAATTATTTCTCACATTTGGATTACCAAGCTCGCTAGCGTGCAATTGACCATATGCATGGATTCATCTGGCCCATCTTGGAGGTGGAAGTGAAGACAGAAACCTTGATATCAAGAGTACGTCACGTAGGAATCAATAATGACATTATTAGTGGGACTTAAACAAAGGAAATTGCCCTTGGATGAAGAATCAACGGAAGTTGCGCGCATGCATGCAGTTGTGAATGACTGACCTTAACCTGCAAGCCAAAATGCATTTTTGAATCCTCCTGAAGTATACTCGAAGCTAGTGCACGAATACATGCAAGGACAAGGACCGCCACCGCCTACCCCCGCCCAGCGTTGGCCCTGCCACCACCCATGCAGGATGTCCGGTGGGCTGCAGATCGAGGAAACTCGTCCGGTGCGTGCCCTCCAATCGCAGGTGCTCTGCTCAGGGGATTCCTCGTTTGACGGCAAAACTCCAACAACAGGGATGGATTCTGACTCCCGCACAGGCCGGATTCCAGCACCTTCCCTCCCTTGTGCTTCTTCCCTCTTCGGTGCCGACACTCCATCCCTTCTTTACTCTGCTTGTTCCCGCTTCCTCATCGACACTCCATTCCCTAGCTAGCTAGCTATAGCTCGATCTGTCCCCCTTATATTGACCCCGAAGCATGCATCCTGTGGCTGGGGCAAGTCGAAGACTGCGAGTGAGGCATCTTACACCTTCGTCCAGTGCGCGTGACAGCAGCAGCGCCAGGAGGGCGATCGACGGCCGCAGGCTGCCGACAACATGAAGAAGTCGTTCGTGCGCGACGAAGTTGCGCCTGCAGGTGGGGGTATGCTGGGGAGTGGATTGGGGGCTATAGTGGGTGGTATAATTGGGGGGCCAGTGGGGGCCTTTTTCGGGCGTGCAATCGGACGTTTAGCTGGGTCTGAAGGTGAGCAAAAAAAAAGACATCATTTTTTTACTGTCCAATTTCCGCGCAGTGTAGTCACATTCCCATCTCTCTTTCCTTAACCCCCGCTTCTAAATCGACCTTATAGGAACAAAGAAGATCGTGGGCAATGAGTTGGACGAGTTGAAGACGGAGAACACCTGGCTGAACAAGAGGGTGTCCGAGTTGGCGAGCATGTACAACAACCTGTGTGATGAGCTGAGGGACGCAGGGAAGGAACTGGAGGACACAAGGAAGGAACTGGAGAACATCAGGATGGCAGCCCTAGTGTTTATGGAAGCTGCCGATACGTACCAAGAAGCAGCAGACAGAAAAATTAAAGTAAAAGTTGAGGAATTAGAGGACAAGGATGGCAGCTCTGCTTTCATGGACGCTGCCGATACGTACCAAGAAGCAGCAGAGATGAAAATTAAGATAAAGGTAGAGGAATTGGACGACATGAGGAAGGCAGCTCTGGTTTTCATGGATGCTGCTGATGCGTACCAAGAAACAGTAGAGCATCAAATTAAGGCAAAGATGGAGGAATTGAAGGACACAAGAAAGGCGGCTCTAGTGTTCATGGATGCTGCTGATACATACCAAGAAGCAACAGAGAGACAAATTAAGGCAAAGTTGGATGAATTGGACAATACAAGGAAGGCGGCTCTAGTGTTCATAGATGCCGCTGATACGTACCAAGAGGCAGCAGAGAGGCAAATTAAGGCAAAGTTGGATGACGTGGAGGACATGAGGAAGGTGGCCCTTGTGTCAACAAGGCACGCCCTAGCACAAGAATTGAAGCTGCTGGTGGACAAGAAGGAAGAACTACATGCGAGGGTGGAATCATTAGAGGCAGATGCCATGGTGAAGAAGGGATATGATTCGGTGACCGATGAAAATGATATGCTTCTGTTAGAAGTCTTGACTATAGAGAAGGAATATAGCTTGTCTCAAGTCGAGATTAAGAGACCCGGGATGGAAGTGGGTATGTTGACGGAGGCGAACGAGGTAGCTACAGAGGCATATGATACTGAGAAGGTAAAAATGATGAAGGAATTGGAGGATTTCAAGAGGAAGGTGGAGGAAAATCACACCGGCAAGGAAGTGGCTGATGAAGTAGGGCGTAACAGGGATGCTCACGCTGATAAGCTAAGAGTTGAGTTGGAAGAGCTCATTGTTTCAATGTCACAACTACAAGCGTCATATGACAAACTTGATGCCAAGCATTCATTCCTGAATAATGAGAAGAATTCTATCAAAAAAGCACTTGATGCCGAGAGTGCTCAAGCTTGCAAGTTGATGTCTATAATTGACGCACTTGATGTTTTAAAGGGTGGTGAGATTGAGAAATTGAAGGTCAAATTGGAGGAACAAAAAGGGGAGATTGATATTCTTAACAAGGAAATTGAGCTGCTGTAACTCATAGTGGCTAAGACATACAAAAAAAGGAAGGAAAAGGGCGGCATTTGGGCTACTTTATCATCAATGAAGGCATACTTATCATCGTGCATCTCCAAATGACCAATGTTGCCAACGTGCTGTGTTACTTTGTAATCATGATCAGTTGGTAATATGCAATAAATAGAACCTCGTTTTCCTTTGTGATATGTGATCTGTTCTTGTTATGTTCATTTGGACACACACGCTCGCGCGAGCACACACACATTCTCTCTCACCCTCCCTCACTTATAGTGCTTTTGTACAAATGCCAGTTTAACGATCATTACTCAATAAAACAATGCTACCCTTATTACACATCATCTCTAAGTTTTATTTTTATTTCCAATTCTTTATTTGATTTTCTATTTGCCTTTTCATAAAAATTTTAGTCCATATTGAGCATCTCACTCCAACAGACTCTCTATTTCCACACACTGACACATGGGTTCCACACGCCATCCCACACTTGGCAAGCCAGTTTTGCTAGCCAGTCTGGCTAGCGAGAGGGCCAATTTGGAGAGTCAGATAACTTGGCGAGTTGGATGGCTAGTCTGTTAGAGAGTTATTTTGGTGTTGAGTAGCCAAAATTTGGCTTGGCGAGCCATTTGGCTAGTTTCTTGGAGATGCTCTTAGCTAGCAAGTTTCCAAAACTACATGTGCGCACGGTTGGTTTTCATTTTTATTACATCATATGTCAGGCTCACTGCATCACGCAAGCTGCCTTTCTCATAGAAAGTGTAAGATCCCATTTTTTAGAGCATTTAAAAATACAAACTTTCTAAATTTTTTCTCTAAAACTTAACATAACTTCTTTCCCCAAAACTAATTCAGCTCAATTTCTAAAAACTATGCATCTAACGTACATGTGTGATGCATATGACTGTCCTAGGAATCTATTTTCCGTCCAAACCCTCAAAAATCCTAGGAGTAGTATATACCCTCTTTTCAGATCTTAGAATTAATTTGAATATTAAACTTATTCAAACCTCTATGAAGTCCCTATCCAACCATAGGTATATCCAAATAATATCTAACCTCAGCTCAAACCCCTCCCGAAAAGTCTCAATTTTACACCCATTTCAAGCCACACTTCAAATTGCATTCAAATTTTAAAATCCAGATTGAAAACCTTTTTTTAAACAAATCAAAAACCATTTAGACATTCATGGGCCCTCAACCCCATTCAGGCCCAACCCTCCATTTAGCCGGCCTGCCTTCCTTTTTTTTTGGCTAAGTCTAGCGCACGACCCCTGCGGCCCACGCCCCACTAGCGTCCGCCGCCGTGCCGCCGCCGAGCGTCGCCGCCTGCTCGTCGCCGTCGGCCAGGTTAGTGTTCCGGGTTAGCGGCCCGGGGTTGTTGGGGGAGCTCCACCACCAGCGGACCTAGAAGAAGGGATCGGGGGCGGCGGCGGAGGACCGGCGGTGGGTATGGCTCGGCCGGCGGCGGAGGCGAGGCGGCGCGGGAGCGCCGCCGGCCGGCCGGGGTAGGACGGACGGTACGCGGTGATTCGGCGGCGGTGGCGGAGGAGGCGGTGGAGAGCTGCGGCCGCCGACGAGGTTAGTGTTGGCCGCGGCGGTCAGCGGCTGCGAAGGCGGCGGAGGCCGCCGGAGCAGGGAGGTGCGGGCGGTGGGGGCGGAGAGGATGCCGGCGAACACGAACGACGGGTTAGCGTCGGCCACGGTAGTGGCGGCGGCGGAGGCGGCAGGAGCGCCGACGTCGGGGAAGGGGAGGCGGCGGGGGCTCTCGGCGGCCGGTCGCGCGCTTCCCTAACGCACGACCGGTCGCGCGATAGCGTGGACTTTTTTTTCCATCTCCCTGTAGCAGAAATACTGTTTCCCGGGAACTGTTTGGTACTGTAGCACATGCTCTATTCATAGAGATCCATCGGTTGATCCTGTGGTGGACGGTGTTTAGAGGGTGGTAAGTCACTGCTACAGTGCTCGGTGACTTTCGTTCGGTAAAGTCACTGAATCTCAATCAGAATTTTGGACGTTTTGTACCTTTTGGGGTGGCGAGGTTCGAAGTGAAAGCCTGTACTTGTTTGAGGGGTAACTAGAAATTGTTAGTTGTAAATTCAGTGTCGGAAAGATATAACACCAAACACAGGGGTCTACCCGAAAAACAGCTCCACTAACCCCTCGCAAACCCTCCCCTCCCCTCCCCATGGCCGGAGTCCCGCCGCCGCCGCGGCAGCTCGAGGTGCGCCGCTTCGCGGCGGCCCGCGCCGGCGAGCTGCGCTCCCTCCACGCCGCTGTCTCCGCCCGCCTCGACGACGGCGGCGGCCGCTCCCGGCAGCAGCCCCGCTCCGCGCGCCGCCGCACCACGGGGCACCTCCCCGGCAAGCGCCGCCGCCGCGGGGGCGGGGATGAGGACGCCGCGGCCGGGGCCGGGGACGAAGAGGGGAGCCCCGCGCCACGGAAGCTGCCGAGGAGGGTCAGGCGGCGGCGGGAGCTCGCGGGCAACCCCGCCGAGGGGTTCTCCGTCGCCGGCGACGGCGCGCGGCGGCTGCGCACGCACCTGTGGCACGCCAAGAGGTTCGCCATGGAGAGGCGCTGGGGGTTCGTCCTGCCCGTCGGCGTCCACGGGAGGTGAGCAATGCCGTTGGCCCGTTGTATTGTAGGGAGGAGAAAGTAATGATTTTTCCCCTTCTTCGTGCTAGAATCTCAGAAGCAGCAATTTGATTTATTTGCTCGCTAAATTGGTAGTGCCAACCGTGCAGGAAGAAACTCTTACAGTTGTACTGCAAATTGCAAGTGTATCATTTCTGAAATAGCATGTGAAATTCCTAGACTGCTGCATATATTTACTGATGATTGACAAATGTAGAGGTTGTGTGGCCTTTTTGGTGTTCCGTAGAGTAGTAACATTGACTACAATGTTTAGTTAAAAACAAATGGGCAGTCTTGATAGTGGAAGCTGGAGCAATCTGAAATACAAGTATGTTGTGAGATGCCCCATCTGATACCTTCCTGTGCAACTGTTCTGCAGTTGTTAGCTGAGGAGGAGAAAATCCTTTCTTATTAATTCCTCCTTCCTGTGTCGTGTAGTGTGATTCATAGAGGTGTCGGTGTAATTGATACTTTTTTTGCCCGAGGATTGATCACGCATATGAATGCAAATGAGTAACATTGTTGAATGTTCCACTGTGCAGAGGGAAGGGTTCAAGGAGTGTTCTCAAGCGGCTGAAAAATGGCACGGTTATGCATGATGCTAGCTACTTTGTTCCAATTGAGCTAGATGGTCCAGAGGTAGAAGTTCCTGCCCTCTTTCCCTTTCTGTCTTGTAATTTCCCCCTATCCCCTGATAAATATCAGTGTTGTTATCTGCTGATTCAACAATCTTACTGGATGTGCTGGCTCACCTTTCCAGGACTCCCTGTTATCCATTCTCGGAATGGTTCTACGCCCATCTCCTGCAGACAAAACACCTGATTCGAAGCATCTACGAGATCAAGTTATGCGAGGTGTTTGCTATGAGAATGCTATGGTATTTACATGTTCATCACAGACAGTATGGTGGAAGTGTTTGGAGTGACAACCGTGACTTAATTGTTCTTTCCAGCTTTGGGGTATTGAGAGTCCTCATTCTCAAATTGTTGGACCAATAACATACATGTGGCGCCCATTCTCAAGAGAAAATGACAAATTAGAGACTGAAGGAGATCCGTCCACTTCTCACAGCTTTGGTGAAAAAAACAGAAGTTCTTTGCAACGGAAGTTGTGGATATGGATCCATCCTGCTGCACTTGATGAAGGGCTTAGTGCAATAAGATCTGCATGTGAGAGACAGGTACTTGCTCTATTTCTTATCTAATACTTTACTTTGCAGTTTTGTTTGGTTTGATTGGAGGGCAAAGGAATAATTTATTCGGTGCACTAAAATTGTAAAAGCAGTTTTTGGTCACTTGATTGCTAAATTGTAGAAATGCTATAGTTCTAGTATATGTTAGTATGTAAGTGAGATCTAAGTTTTGTAGGATATTTTCTTTTGTCACTTTTTATTTATAATGGCACTCCAAGTAAAACTGTATTTGTACTTCCTATTCAGATTAAAGTGTGCTCTACTCATAGAGAACACTAGGATGCACCATGGTTTGGGTTTAGGAGGAATAACAAAAGAAAAACTCTTGCCCTTTTCTTTTTATGGCTTGCCTTCTCTGAACATATACATTAGTTGAGTGCTGTGCTTTGAGCGATTGATCAGAAAATACTAGTTATTTTGTTTTTTCATGATTTACAAGGTAGGGTTTACCATTCTTATGTCCTAATAAAGAACATCCATCTGCTCAGTATCCAGGCGTTTTAAAAATTGCTGCTACTACGATCTGAAAGGTGCAATGAAGATGCTATTTTTTTTTTGCATAATTATCTTGTCACATGTAATCCTTACTGTACATTTCTTCCTTGCTGTAGTACCATTCTTACTTTGCTCGCATCATACAATATGCTGCCTTACACTGCAGATTCAAGATTCTGGTGTTGTGGTCAGATGTTGCTCATTAGAGGGGAAAATTGCAAGGTTGGAAGTCATGGGATGCAAGGCTATGCAATCTCTTAAGAAGATTTTGCACCCAATCAAGTAAGTTCCTTCTATCACTGTGCACAAAATGATGTCAAGGCTTGCTAATTTATGTTTTTTTTTTACCAAATGCAGTGCTAGCAAGATTAACATGGTGCCAGATACAAGTCATAAATCCACATCTACTGATTCTCCCCTGGATTCCTCTACACTCCCTCATCTTTTGGAATCCATTATCGATCATGCTGATATTCTTCAGCCTGGTGCTATACTCTCCATGATAGTTCATGACCCCAGGGAAGTTTCAGTCCAGAGCACAGTTTCTTCTTCTAAATTAGTATCACTTGACAAGGAGAACAAAGGCTTGGAGGAAGATGTAGTTCCAAATGCTGATGAGGCGCCATCAGAGATCGGAAATATGCTATCTTCAATGTGGATGCAACCTGGAAAGCATGATATTTTACTTTCTGACAGTAGAGAACTGTGGGACTCCAGCCAAAGGCCCAAAGCATAAATCCTCCTGTGCCAGAGGAGGTTCTTTGTATGGAGAAGCACAGCGAACGCATAAAGGCTTTTTGCCTGGATTCTGGAAAGGATCAAGGGCAAACAACGCAGGAGAAGGATAGCTTCGGTCGATCCTGTCCAGTTGTTCTACTGAAACATGCCAAAAAGGGAATGCCAACTCTAGGGTAAGATCTATCTTTTATCCTTGAATGCTCACAGGAGCGTAAGAATACGCCAACACTCTCACGGTGCAACTGCTCAGCTGAGCACGCCAAAGAAGCGGTTCGCTGAGCCAGCCCGGGTTCGAGTCTTGGCACAATCTTCTTAAGATAAAAATCAGGGGGACGTCTCTCCCCCTGGTCGAGTCTTTAATTTTTCTTTCTGCATATAAAGAAAAGGGGATTTGCATGCTTGAGCCACTTTATGGCCTAATTGTCAGTTTGCCTTCCTATCATTACACCTGATTCTATCTCATAGTTGTTTCGGATTTAAGTTTTTGGCAGTTTTTCTTCTTATAGAACAAATAAAATTCAATACTTATTATCATCAGTTTTGATGGCGTATTTATTTAGATTGGCTCAAAATGTATAGAATTTTCTGTCTGGTGCTCCTATATAATGTGATTTTATGGTTTGTCTAGTGAGGTGGTGCACTAATGTTTCTAAACTGATGAATTTGTGGAATGTATATTTTGTTGTCATGTCATCCTTCTAATGGGATTGTCTTATTGTCCACATTCAATGAATATACAGGTGGTCTATCATTCTACCTTTGAGTTGGGTGAAACCTTTCTGGCTTTTTCTAGTATCTCATGGTGCACACGTGATTGGCCCAAGAGAGAGACGGTGGATTGCAACAAAGGTACTGCATGTGTAATACAATGGGCTAAGTATCAGACACTGGCTTGCTTCCAATTGTCAGTGCTTTCTTTCTTGAATTAGCAGTCTGGTAGAATATTGATGAAGCCTTAAATTTGTCAGATCATTATCGCTTTTGTTGAATTCAAGCAACAAAATTATTATATTTGAAATCCGATGGGAATAAATTAATGGCGATGACTGCCTTTTGTTGAACAGAGGCAGTAAGATTGTGAAATTTGTTCCGTAAGGAGCACACAGTAGGTTTAGCAGTGTTATTTTTTATATTATCTTGAATATTACTAATTCATTGACTATCCTTTATGCAGTTCAAAATGCCATGCTTTTCCTATGATTATCCAGACAGCAAGTCATATGCATCATATATGTCAAAAGAAGCTGTTGTTTCTGATAAAGCAGTTGAGTGCCGCCCTGCTGCCAAGAGACCTCCAACAGTTCCTGTGCCACCTTTCTGGCACTGTATCATGGCTTCTTTTCATAAAGACGGAGGCATATGGAGTGGTCTTGAAGTAGATAACTTACTGCGGTCTAATATACTATTAGCCAAAGATTCGTCTGTAAATTCCAAATGTGGAGAGGCAGAACCATCACAAGCAGATGTTGCATCCTTGCAACTTTATGTGCCAAGAACCATCCAAATGTTGAGACAATATATGAAAGAATTTGATATGAAACATAGTTCATCATCTGACATGGAAACAGATGCTGAGAAACCTAGCTCAGCTTCTAATGGCACCGTCAAGATGACACGTTCCATGAATGAGTTATGCCTTACAAGAGTTCTGATCCGAGCTTTTAAGGAGTGGTTCTTTTGAAGTGGGTGCTGTTGTTTGTGCTCCATTACCTTCAGATCTTTCAGCTTGGAAAATCAGGTCAGCATCCCGTGTGTCCTATTAATGCATATTGTTGGAATGTATATGTGAAATCTTTTAGCAATCTTCAGGATATTTTGGCATTCTAATAGAAAATGCTTGATTTTGAGTGTTTTAAAAATACACGTCCTTCTGTAGTCTGTCTCCTGCAGTATTCTTTCTTAAGTGGTAATAAGAAACAGGAACAGAAAAAGAGTTGAAGCTAATCTCATTCCTTACATGTAACAGATCAGAAGATGAAGAGGAAGAATGTTTAGAAAAATGGGAACTCCAGCTCCCTCAGTCACATGTTAGTTCCTATTTCTCTTGGTTCGACCCTATTACCAGCAACCTTCAATTGCCCAAAGATGCTGCTGCACGGGAGGCATTCAGGTTGCCGATAGGTTTTGTCACTACTGGTTTCGTCCACGGAAGGTAACATGATCTCCCTGTCGGTTCATTCTGGCACCATGTTGTAAATATAGCAACAAAACAAACTCAATTTCCCTTATTATTGCAGTAATGGGCAATTTGCTGTTGCGATTGCATTCTGTGAGGCGAAGCTCCTCGCAGTGCTGAGGCGACAGCAATGGGCGCATGATAACTTGCAGAGCCGAGAGATCTGTGTCCTTGTCAGGAACGCAAGATCAGCAGCTTATCGACGAGCGCTGGCTACAAGCGTCCTGGAACATCAAGAATCAGACCTAGAATTTCTGTAGTCTGAAACCTGTATGACGTTCTCACCCAATGCCAAAATTTGTTCCAGGCACTGAAACAGTCAGCAAACTGTATCATCTCAAATTTTGATAGATTTATGACCCTTTTTCTCAGCGTACTTGTGACTTCATTGTTCAATTTTGCACTATTGTGCATACCTGAAATAGTGGACGTCGTCTTGCTGCCCAGCTCCATCCTGTACCTTATCTTGGGCCACATGTCAGTTGGACAGCTCATTTGCCACCCAAAAAAGGGAACCTGAAACTGGGCCTATTTCCTCGCGTTTCCCACCTCTCGTCGCTTCCTATTCTCACGGTAAACGCGTGATATTACAGGCTTGTGTTGGTTACAGGTTAGCGGCTGCCGTTGTCCTATAGCTTTCCCGGGAAAATTCAAGAGCAGAGGCCCTCCCGTTTCCCGCCAAATGTGGCCAACCGCTCCCTTTCCCTCCGGATTCAAATATCCCTCCTCGCCTCCTACCTCCCTTCCAAACTTTTAACCACCACCACCGTCTCCCCACAATGTCTCCTAGGTCCACCGCCATGAGGCCACACCTCCTCAGCCTCGCGGTGCTCCTCGCCGTCGCAGCCACAGCGCCCCTTGTCCCGGCGTGTGTGTCTCGCGGTTTGAGAAGGCGGAAATCAAGAGCGAAGACGGTGCCGCCGCCGGAGGCTCTGACAGGAAATTGTCCCAGGTTGATGAATATGTAGTTCCTAAGACGATTGCCCAGAAGCCCAGGCAGGTGAACCCCTTCCAGCAAGCCACTCCAGCTAAACCCTCCATCTCCTATGACAAACCTGTTGAAGCAGCTCAAGCGGCCAGCACCTCCACTACACCTGACCAAAACGAGGAATCTTCAGCTTCAGAGAAGGAAAAGAAGGAGAAATCCGAAGATTCGGATGGATCTGCGGCGTTCGCTAAGGAGGAGAAATCGGACGATTCTGATGTATCTTCCTCTCTAAAGAAGGAGAAGAAGGAGAAGAAAGAAAAGAAGGAAAAGATGAAGTCTGGTGATTTGGATGGATCGACATCTACCAAGAAAGAGAAGAAGCAAAAGAAGGAGAAATCCGATGATTCCGACCACGACAAATCTTCATCTTCTAAGAAGAAGAAGAAGAAGCAGAAGAAGTCTGACGATGATTCCGACGACAATGATGCATCATCCTCTACTAAGAAGCAAAAGAAGGACAAGTCTGATGACTCCGACAAAGACGCATCGGCAACTAAGAAGAAGGAAAAGAAGGAGAAGAAGGAGAAAGCCAAGAAAAAGGCGAAATCCAGTGACGAGGAGAATCCTGATGAGGATGCCGCTCCGGTCGACGTCTCCGCCTCCGGCCAATACATATCTTGTCCCAAGGCCGCCGCCAGCGGCGGCGCCAAGAGCTCCGCGACCCCCGATGCATACGCATCTCCCGACGAGCAGCCCATGGGCGGCGCCCCCGACGAGCTCCCGCCGGCGGCCAAGAAACCCGCCACCACCACCGAAGCGTTCGAATCTCCCGATGCGCAGCCCATGGGTGGCGGTGGCGCCCCCGACGAGCTCCCTCCGTCGGCCAAGAAGAGCTCCGGCGCCGGCGCCGCCGACGCGTACGCGACTCCCACTGCCGGGCCGGCGGCGCGGCGGCAGATGTCGATGGAGGCGCTGGGCGGGATGATCAAGCGGCCGATCGCGAAGATGCTGAGCCCGGTGATCAAGGGTGTGTGCGCCGGCACGACGTACCCGGCGGACTGCGAGGCTTCCATCGCCGAGCTCCCGGCCGGTGCCGGCGCCGCCGCCGGCGTCGCCGGCGGCGCGGCGGCGGACGCCATTGGCGTGCTGCGGCTGGCCATGGAGGCGGTGCGCGAGAAGGCGGTGGAGGCGATGAACGCGGCGACGGACCGGATGAACGCGCCGGGCACGGACGCGACGACCAAGGAGGTACGTGCTGGACGACTGCACGTCGTCGTACAGCGACATCAGGACGAGCCTGGAGACGGTGGACGCCGCGCTGAAGCGCGGCGACCTCGACACGGCGCGCACCAACCTCGACTCGGTGGAGACGGACGTGACCACCTGCGACGACGGCTTCAACGAGCGCGGCGCGCCGTCGGTGATGACTGACCATGACCAGGAGCTCCAGAAGCTCGCCAGCGACCTCATCTCCATCGGAGCAAACACCTTCCACCACTAGCAAGCACTCTTTCTTTTACATACATACACCCCGGCCTGGTGATGATTTCGATTGTAACGAGTTGATGTGGGAGACTACTGTGATCTTAATATGAGTGTATACCTGAAATCGTGAATGTCGTGTTGCTGTCCAGCTCCATCATGTACCTTATCTTGGGCCACATGACAGTTGGACAGCTCATTTGCCACCCAAAAAAGGGAACCTGCAACTGGGCCTATTTCCTCGCGTTTCCTCGTCTCTCCTCGCCTCCTATTGTCACGGTAAACGCGTGATATTACAGGCTTGTTTTGGTTACAGGTTTGCGGCTGCCGTTGTCCTATAGCTTTTCCCGGGAAAGTTCAAGAGCAGAGGCCCTCCCGTCTCCCGCCAAATGTGGCCAACCGCTCCCTTTCCCTCCGGGATTCAAATATCCCTCCTCGCCTCCTACCTCCCTTCCAAACTTTTGACCACCACCACCACCGTCTCCCCACCATGTCTCCTAGGTCCACCGCCATGAGGCCACACCTCCTCAGCCTCGCGGTGCTCCTCGCCGTTGCAGCCACAACGCCCCTCGTCCCGGCGGTGTGTGTCTCGCAGTTTGAGAAGGCGGAAATCAAGAGCGAAGACGATGCCGCCACCGGAGGCTCTGGCAGGAAATTGTCCCAGCTGAATGATGAATATGTAGTTCCTAAGATGATTGCCCAGAAGCCCAGGCAGGTGAACCCCTTCCAGCAAGCTGCTCCAGCTAAAGCCTCCACCTCCTATGACAAACCTGTTGAAGCAGCTGCAGCGGCCAGCACCTCCACACCTGACCAAAACGAGGAATCTTCAGCTTCAGAGAAGGTAAAGAAGGAGAAATCCGAAGAGTCGGATGGATCTGCGGCGCTTGCTAAGGAGGATAAATCGGATGATTCGGATGTATCTTCCTCTCTAAAGAAGGAGAAGAAGGAAAAGAAGGAAAAGAAGAAGTCTGATGATTTGGATGGATCGACATCTACCAAGAAGGAGAAGAAGAAGCAAAAGAAGGAGAAATCCGACGATTCTGACGACGACGAATCTTCATCGTCTAAGAAGAAGAAGAAGAAGCAGAAGAAGTCTGACGATGATTCCGACGACAATGATGCATCATCCTCTAAAAGAAGGAAAAGATGAAGTCTGGTGATTTGGATGGATCGACATCTACCAAGAAAGAGAAGAAGCAAAAGAAGGAGAAATCCGATGATTCCGACCACGACAAATCTTCATCTTCTAAGAAGAAGAAGAAGAAGCAGAAGAAGTCTGACGATGATTCCGACGATGCATCATCATCTACTAAGAAGCAAAAGAAGGACAAGTCTGATGACTCTGACAAAGACGCATCATCAGCTAAGAAGAAGGAAAAGAAGGAGAAGAAGGAGAAATCCAAGAAAAAGGAGAAATCCAGTGACAAGGGTGATGACGAGGAGAATCCTGATGAGGATGCCGCTCCGGTCGACGTCTCCGCCTCCGGCCAATATGTATCTTCTCCCAAGGCCGCCGACAGCGGCGGCGCCAAGAGCTCCTCCACGATCTCCGATGCGTACGCTTCTCCCGATGCGCAGCCCATGGGCGGCGCCCCCGACGAGCTCCCGCCGGCGGCCAAGAAACCCGCCATCGCCACCGACGCGTACGAATCTCCCGATGCGCAGCCCATGGGTGGCGGCGGCGCCCCCGACGAGCTCCCTCCGTCGGCCAAGAAGAGCTCCGCCGCCGCCGCCACGGCCGGTCCGGCGGCGAAGCCGAAGATGTCGATGGAGGCGCTGGGCGGGATGATCAAGCGGCCGATCGCGAAGATGCTGAGCCCGGTGATCAAGAGCGTGTGCGCCGGCACGACGTACCCGGCGGACTGCGAGGCTCCCTCCGGATTCAAATATCCCTCCTCGCCTCTACCTCCCTTCCAAACTTTTAACCCACCACCGTCTCCCCATGTCTCCTAGTCCACCGCCATGAGGCCACACCTCCTCGCCTCGCGTGCTCCTCGCCGTCGCAGCCACAGCGCCCCTCGTCCGGCGTGTGTGTCTCGCGGTTTGAGAAGGCGGAAATCAAAGCGAAGACGGTGCCGCCACCCGGAGGCTCTGTCACAGGAAATTGACCCCAGCTGATGAATATGTAGTTCCTAAGATGATTGCCCAGAAGCCCAGGCAGGTGAACCCCTTCCAGCAAGCCACTCCAGCTAAAGCCTCCATCTCCTATGACAAACCTGTTGAAGCAGCTGCAGCGGCCAGCACCTCCACACCTGACCAAAACGAGGAATCTTCAGCTTCAGAGAAGAAAGAAGGAGAAATCCGAAGATCGGATGGATCTGCGGCGTCTTGCTAAGGAGGAGAAATCGGACGATTCGATGTATCTTCCTCTCTAAAGAAGGAGAAGAAGGAAAAGAAGAAAGAAGAAAAGATGAAGTCTGGTGATTTGGATGGATCGACATCTACCAAGAAAGAGAAGAAGCAAAAGAAGGAGAAATCCGATGATTCCGACCACGACAAATCTTCATCTTCTAAGAAGAAGAAGAAGAAGCAGAAGAAGTCTGACGATGATTCCGACGACAATGATGCATCATCCTCTACTAAGAAGCAAAAGGACAAGTCTGATGATGACTCTGACAAAGACGCATCGGCAACTAAGAAGAAGGAAAAGAAGGAGAAGAAGGAGAAAGCCAAGAAAAAGGCGAAATCCAGTGACGAGGAGAATCCTGATGAGGATGCCGCTCCGGTCGACGTCTCCGCCTCCGGCCAATACATATCTTGTCCCAAGGCCGCCGCCAGCGGCGGCGCCAAGAGCTCCGCGACCCCCGATGCATACGCATCTCCCGACGAGCAGCCCATGGGCGGCGCCCCCGACGAGCTCCCGCCGGCGGCCAAGAAATCCGGCATCACCACCGACGCGTTCGAATCTCCCGATGCGCAGCCCATGGGTGGCGGCGGCGCCCCCGACGAGCTCCCTCCGTCGGCCAAGAAGAGCTCCGGCGCCGGCGCCGCCGGCGCCACGGTCGTGCCGGCGGCGAAGCCGAAGACGTCGATGGAGGCGCTGGGCGGGATGATCAAGCGGCCGATCGCGAAGATGCTGAGCCCGGTGATCAAGAGCGTGTGCGCCGGCACGACGTACCCGGCGGACTGCGAGGCGTCCATCGGCGAGCTCCCCGCCGGCGCGGGCGCCGCCGCAGGGGTCGCCGGCGGCGCGGCGGCGGACGCCATCGGCGTGCTGCGGCTGGCGATGGAGGCGGTGCGGGAGAAGGCGGTGGAGGCGATGAACGCGGCGACGGACCGGATGAACGCGCCGGGCACGGACGCGACAAGGAGGTACGTGCTGGACGACTGCACGTCGTCGTACAGCGACATCAGGACGAGCCTGGACACGGTGGACGACGCCCTGAAGCGCGGCGACCTCGACACGGCGCGCACCAACCTCGA
Source organism: Echinochloa crus-galli (assembly GCA_900205405.1). Classification (NCBI taxonomy): domain Eukaryota; kingdom Viridiplantae; phylum Streptophyta; class Magnoliopsida; order Poales; family Poaceae; genus Echinochloa; species Echinochloa crus-galli. The sequence continues at coordinate 2,476,978 of OAMR01000136.1, forward strand.
CTCGGTGGAGACGGACGTGACCACCTGCGACGACGGCTTCGCCGAGCGCGGCGCGCCGTCGGTCATGACCGACCATGACCAGGAGCTCCAGAAGCTCGCCAGCGACCTCATCTCCATCGGAGCAAACACCTTCCACCACTAGCTTTGCTTTTACATACATACACCTCGGCCTGCTGGTGATTTCGATTGTAACGATGAAGAAGAAAGGAATGGGCGCGAGTTGATGTGGGAGACATTGTGATCTTAATATGCAGCTATATGTATCAATTGTATCAGTATATGATTCTGGATCCATCCAGTATTATATACAGAAAAAGATCGAGTATATTATGATTCTGAATTTATGATGTTGTACCCTTTATTACCATATTCTAATTTGTTGGATTTTGGCCTTGGTGATTTCGTTGGAAAGTTGTCACACCAATCTAGATGAAACATGATTTCTGTGCTTTGCAAAAAAAAAGAGTAAAGGTTGAATTGAAATTAACATCTCTAGTCTGCCAAATTAAGCCTCTGCGTGTTTCTGTAATCGACACGTGAAAAAGGAAAAAATATAACAAAATAAGGGGCATTCCGAGAATTGAACTCGGGACCTCTCGCACCCTAAGCGAGAATCATACCACTAGACCAAATGCCCTTTGTTGTATTTGTTTATTTAAAAAATATTAAAGTTTAAAAGGGCTACTGATGAACATAGGAATCACGCTCTTGTTGAGAGAGAGATTGAGGAAGAGCAAAGACGAGATAGATTTCAAGGATGCTTCTCATGATAGGTTCTGCTTACCATTTACGTGTACAGTACATATATATTCAGATTCTACTCTTTGTATTAAATAATTCAGAAGAAATTTTCATCTATGATAGTGAACATAGGAGTGTTACTTTTCATGGCAAGTCACGCTTTATGGATCCGCAACAAGAAATTTTCATCTATAAATTGCGACCTTCTTAAATGAAATATGAGCAACATGTGTATTATATTTTTCCTCATAGATTAATAAGATAATTTATTGAGAGATTGGAGAAGTACAAAGAGTATATAATTTCAAGAATGCTAGTTTCACTAGAATGCACGGAGTTGAAGCAAAGATATGGAAAATTTTTAGGCAAAATACTGGCATAGGTGTGAAGAAAACTAGAAAATCATTTAACAGAAATTGACTATTGTACTGTGGTGCGTCTGCCAGCTAGCTCACTACTAGGCAACTTTCTGGGATTTAGAATACTCAACTTTTGACAAACCTCCTCGATCAACAACATTTTGGATCACCCATCATATATAGAAGAGAGAATTCCTTCGATGCAATTAGAATTTCTAGAGTTCCCCTCGGTGTCATTGAAATTATCCTCTTTCCTTCATTGCCACTATTTCTAATTTTCCTTCTCTTGAATGCCATTCTGTTAGATTTTCCATCTAAAAGTAACAGAAATTAAAAGAAAACACACGAGCTGTTGAAAAATGGCAGCTCGATCGCTTCATCTGAAGGCATACGTGTGTGTGTTTTAGCAGAAGATGACTACTATGGTGTGGCTGCCACCTAGCTCAACACTGGGCAACTTTTTGAGATTTAGAATGCTCAACTTTTGCCAAACCTCCACGATCAACAACATTTTGGATCACACATGATATATAGAAGCCATGTCAGCGAGGATTCCTAGTCCTCCTTTGCACTTGTGAGCTGCAGGCATTTTCTGTGCCTCCTGCATATACACATGAGGTAAGAGGATAAGGGAATCTTGCCCAATGCTTAATGAAAGGATACATTAGTGAAAAAGAAGATAGATTGCTCCGCAAAGAGCCAAAGAAGCAAATGTTCAGTTTTGTATATATTGTGTCTTCTGTAGTATTTCTTTGGAAAATAATGATTCATTTTGATGGCTACAATGTAGTGAAAGCAATTATTATCGATATAAGGTTTAAGTAACAAATGAAATAACGACTAATGGTAGAAACTTTGAGCATGAAAATTCTTTTTTTTCCAAGCTACGAGCTTCAGCTAATCAGATACATTTTGTCTTTTCAAAATGCTTTTTTCTGTTTCTTTATACAAAACTGTGGCGGAGCCCCACAGTCCACGTAACATTTTTTTATGGAAAAGTCCATTTTACATCCTCCAACTATCACAAAAGTTCGATTTTCAACCTTAAATTACAAAACAGGATAACAAAGGCCATTCAATTGTCAAAACCGTGCAAAATTTAGCCCTCAGGGTGGTTTCGAAGGTGGTTTTATATTTTCTAATTTTTTGAAAAATCCAATTAGATCTAAAAATCAAAACTAATTCAACTTAAATCAGAAAAATATGAAACCAGTATCAAAAAATTTTGAAAAATGTAACCTATCTATTATTGCTCTATTTGAATCTTAATTATTTAAAAATAAAAGGCATAACTCTAAGCAACTAATACTATGAACATGAAAGAAATGGATCCAATTAACTAACAAATATAGTGACAATAGATAGGTTACATTTTTGGAAAATTTTTTATACCAATTTTGTAATTTTTGACTTAAAATGAATTACTTATGATTTTTTTAGTTTAAATTGAATCTTTTTAATTTTAACAAAATTGGAAAACCACCTTCAAAACCACCCAAAGGGCTAAATTTGCACAGTTTTGACAGTTGGAAGGCCTTTGTTATCCGGTTTTGTAGTTCAAAATCAGACTTTTGTGATAGTTGGAGGATGTAAAATGGACTTTTCCCTTTTTTATTATAAAGAAAACGTAGACAGATATGTAAAACAAGGACAAATTTAAAAGAATCACTTTTTTCTTGAACACACAGGAGAACTGCATATTATTATATTAATAGAAGAAGAGCATACAGAGTGTCATGCACACCCAGAGGGAACAGAACCCCAAACCACCCAAAGGGGACGAATATCACTTCTTATCGAGAACCCCACATACTTGGTGTGAACTATCAAGCAATTCAGTTCAGTCACAACATTTTGGAATACCTAGCTAAAGCTTGTTTCATCTCTAGATCTGTAGTAAGTCAGGAGACCTTTCAATTTGTACTTGTTTTTTTCAGATTAAGAATTGTACTTGCGTGGTTGCAATTAATTTGGAGCCACTGAGTATGAGCCATAAGCAGTCTACTGTAGTAAATTTGGACAGCAGTGCACGCATGCATTACTTTTTATCTGCGGATTTGTAATGACGAAAAATAAACTTGACTTGATTAACCTGAAGCTCGTCTTAATATGCAGCTAGATTATTATTTGTACCAATTTAGAATTGTGAACCCATCCGAAACAAAAAAGAGTATCATTTTGAATTATTGTTGACTCGTGATTTCATTGGTAAATGGTAACTGCTTATGCCCATCTAGATGAAAATATGAACTTTTGCCAAAAAGAGAAGTTTGATTCAAAACTAAGAAAAAATCGATCAAACTCCATCCTTGTCTCTTTGGCCAAGCCTAGTCCTCACTGGCATGGAAAAATGAGTAAAAACAAATAGGAAATATAAGAGGCATTTGAGAATTGAAATTGGGACATCTCCCACCGTAAGCAAGAATTATATCATACCACTAGAGTAAATGCCCTCTAAAGCCTATATTTTTTTAAATGAAAAATTGTTATGTAATAATCAAGCACTAAATCAAACCATTATGATGAACATAGCCACACTTTATGGAGCAGAGACAAAGGAAACTTTCATATATAAATTGTCGACTTCTCAAGTGGAAACAAGTAATTGGAACCCAAAGTATTTTCCACATAGACCAATGGATTGTGTAGAACTATATATTCAGATTAATTTTGGAGAGGTTGGAGAAGAGAGCACCGCCCCTCCCTCGTCGGCCGCTGTAGCCGCCCAACAACTAGTAGGTCTGGCGCTCAACAACTAGGTCGCGTGAGCAGAGGACACCGTATACACGATACACAACAACTAGGTTTGTAATAAGGTGCTGGAACCAGAGGCGGTATACCAGGATGAAGCCGCGGCGTGGCGGGGAGAGAGGAGGGATCATGTTACGTCTAGGCCAGTAGGCCCGGCCCATCTAAGTGTTGGCCGAGGAATAAAAAGCGCAATTTATTACAGGCCCATGAGAACATGGGCTGTCTCTAGTGTGCACATTATACATGAGCCCAGCTACGTCGTCTTTGCAGCTTTTGGGTGATAATGAAGTTCTCCTGCACCGATTCGTAGATGATGTAGTTCAGGATTTGGAACGAGATGTTGTTGTCATAGTTTAGGCATCAAATACCTCTGCTGGCATGTGCCATTGTTCTGAACCAGAAGGAATGTGCCATGCCAACAGCTGTGTAACTCTTCTCATGTCTGAACCTGCAGACGACTGCTCTTCCACAACGCAGTGATCAGTAGAGACTGTCGCCACTCACCAAAACACCAGAGCTCGTTTCGCCTATCTCGACCTGCAGGCTTGCATGTGCCATTGACCCTTTTTTTCTCAAATGAATCATGCATGGTCCGGGTCTTGTGCATTCCAAGCGGCAAGCGCATTATTGGTCTCTCACTCTTACATGTAGACTAGCAAACGATGCCATGAGTTAAACCTCTGTGGATCTCCAGGAAATTTCGATGACTATTGCTGCACTTCTGGTGGATCCCGTATGCGCTTCGCATGCACGACCAGTCATGCAGTCCTCTTCAGATGCAATAATGCATTACATGGTTTTGATGTACACGACGAGACGAATCTTGTAAGCTTAGTTAGATCATGATAGGACAATGTTTACCACAAACAAACGAAAAATGCCACAGTGCGCAACAACGTTAGATGTGATATTTTCACCAAACTTTGTCCTTCACTTTTTGCAACTAAACACAGCCAATGTTCAGGAACACCCGTACGTGGCTGCTAAGGTTCACCTCATCTTCCAAAGTTAGTCAAGATTAATAGGTGGTGATGGCTCCCTGATCTGACGTATGAATTGCCGGTCATGTTGGCACCCTTATGTCCGATCCCGTCATAATTGTTTGTTAAATATTTTATCGCAAGTGGAACTAATAATTTTGCAATCACTCATCATTTACACGTAATTTTCCGAGCACGATCTGAAGAGGACTGGAGCTTGACGATCTTGTGCTCAGGATTTCGTTGACTGACCAGGGACCACCTCGTGGGTCGTTTCCTCACTGTGCAGCGGTCCCTTCACGGGTACTATCCTGACGACGTGTTTCACCACACGTTGGTTGCCACGTCGGATCAAAGATGAACAACGACCACAGGGAGGAGCGCCGTGCGTTTCTGCTAATCATGTAGTAGACACAATTGCACAGTTGGAAGTGAACAGGTAGCTAGGCAAGTTGTACAATTGGAAATCGAAGTACTCGAGGCAGCTGGACCAAGTAGCACGTGACGATTTGAAGGAGTCAAGTCTATTAAACTAAAAGCACGAACTGACTCCTCCAAGCATACATATGAGTGTGAATTGATCGATCAGGTAGTAGGGTTTTTTTGGTGGAACCTATCATCTGGGATCGAGTCTTTGACTTGACATATGTGTCACATTTTTTGAATTTATTTCAGAAATTAACCAACGTTATTATTTCAGCGGTAGGGACATTGACAACAAGAAGTCTGTAGTGACTTCGTGATTTTCATGATTGGATCTGCCGGTGTAGTCTTTCGGAGGTGCTCATAGAGGTAGAATTAGCGTACCTGTATTCATACGATGAGTGTGCGTTGCGTACATGTGAGCGCCTAGGTCTCTACTGCTTTTTTCTGAATAAAACATGCATATGCGCCTTCCGAGCTGATCGTTTGCGTCCTTGTTTGTTTTTGCAATTTGCAGAGATTCTAAGAGCAGTCAAGTCTACTCCTTTGTTGGCTCGCTGTTGTTTGGAATCCAAATTAAGTAACACGGCTAGCAGCTATCTTAATCAGCTTGAAAAAAGAGAAGAAGAACGACAACACAGGATCAACTGCAATTATTAATTCTTCCTTGTACGCATCACAGGTTCACATCACACCGCTGCCTTTTACGTCCTTGTTATCAGTGCACCAGCTAGGTCCTGTATATATTTTCAGAATAGATCCAACTCAGAAATGTTCGCAGAAAAAAAATAAGGAGAACTGATCAAACTGCCTTGCTATCAGTAGATGTACGGGTTTAGAACTTTTTGTTTTGAAAGAACGTGACCCAGATTGGGCCGTTCTATTAACATAGAAGAGAGTTATAGGAGATCACCAAAGGAGCAAAAAGAAAGGAAAGAACTTGTACAGAAAAGGTACATCATCCCGTAACAGGGATAAAATCTTGAAGGGCTTTCGCCCCAGCGATCCCCGGGTTCAAAACTTTCGAGCAGTATATATCTATTATCTTATTACAATAGAAGCAAAAGGAGCCACCACGTTCGTCGAGAGGGCCAAAAAATTCTCACGTTAATCTAAAAAAGAGAAGAGCATGGACCGTCGAATTTTATGAAGATCCAACGGTACATATTATTCCGTTAATCCAAAAAAGAGAAAAATATGTGCCATCGGATTTTGTGAAGATCTAATGGTCCATATTATCATATACTAATAATCTAGAAAAGAGAACAATATATGCCGACGGATTTTATGAAAATCTGACGGTCTATATTATTCTATTAATCTAAAAAAGAAAAAAAAATATATTGTCGGTTTTGATGAAGATCTAACGGTCTATATTATTCAGTTCGCCGCCACCACTCCGCGATCAATGCGCGGCCGTCCGCGACCACTATGGGAGCCCTCCGCCGCCGCCTCTGCGCAGCCGTCCGTGGCCACCATAGACCATCCGCGGCCGCCGCAGGAGCCTCCGCCGCTGTCGTGTGGCCGCCGCAAGAGCCTGCACAGATGTCGTGTGGCCGTCCATGGTTGCCACGGGAGTCCTCGCTGTTGCCGTGCAACCGTCCGGCGCCAGGAGGCCGTCCACCGCCGTTGCCGCCGCGGGAGCTACCCACGCACCTCCGAAGATATGGGGTCCAGCCGCTCCGCACACCGCCAAAGGCCGGCGGGGCTGGAGGCTACCGGCCGGGGAGACCGGCACCCCTCGCTGCCGCCTCCACCACCCCTCCACGTCTGCCGCGGGAGCCCTCCGCCACCGCCACCGCGCAGTCGTACGTGCCCGTCGTAGAGGCTTCCACCGTCGCCGCGCGACCGTCTGCCGTCGGCAGGCCATCTGCCGTCGTCGCCGTCGCCGTCGCCGCCACCGCCACAGGAGCCATCCGTGGCCGCCGTGGGAACCGCCCGCACACCTTCGGAGATCGGGGTCCGGCTTCTCCGTGCTCCGCGAGAGGCCGGCAGGGTTGCTAGCCGGGGAGACCCCTCCATGGCCGCCGCAGGAGC
>OAMR01000136.1:2490948-2504369 GCA_900205405.1 Echinochloa crus-galli
CCCGGGTTCAAAACTTTCGAGCAGTATATATCTATTATCTTATTACAATAGAAGCAAAAGGAGCCACCACGTTCGTCGAGAGGGCCAAAAAATTCTCACGTTAATCTAAAAAAGAGAAGAGCATGGACCGTCGAATTTTATGAAGATCCAACGGTACATATTATTCCGTTAATCCAAAAAAGAGAAAAATATGTGCCATCGGATTTTGTGAAGATCTAATGGTCCATATTATCATATACTAATAATCTAGAAAAGAGAACAATATATGCCGACGGATTTTATGAAAATCTGACGGTCTATATTATTCTATTAATCTAAAAAAGAAAAAAAAATATATTGTCGGTTTTGATGAAGATCTAACGGTCTATATTATTCAGTTCGCCGCCACCACTCCGCGATCAATGCGCGGCCGTCCGCGACCACTATGGGAGCCCTCCGCCGCCGCCTCTGCGCAGCCGTCCGTGGCCACCATAGACCATCCGCGGCCGCCGCAGGAGCCTCCGCCGCTGTCGTGTGGCCGCCGCAAGAGCCTGCACAGATGTCGTGTGGCCGTCCATGGTTGCCACGGGAGTCCTCGCTGTTGCCGTGCAACCGTCCGGCGCCAGGAGGCCGTCCACCGCCGTTGCCGCCGCGGGAGCTACCCACGCACCTCCGAAGATATGGGGTCCAGCCGCTCCGCACACCGCCAAAGGCCGGCGGGGCTGGAGGCTACCGGCCGGGGAGACCGGCACCCCTCGCTGCCGCCTCCACCACCCCTCCACGTCTGCCGCGGGAGCCCTCCGCCACCGCCACCGCGCAGTCGTACGTGCCCGTCGTAGAGGCTTCCACCGTCGCCGCGCGACCGTCTGCCGTCGGCAGGCCATCTGCCGTCGTCGCCGTCGCCGTCGCCGCCACCGCCACAGGAGCCATCCGTGGCCGCCGTGGGAACCGCCCGCACACCTTCGGAGATCGGGGTCCGGCTTCTCCGTGCTCCGCGAGAGGCCGGCAGGGTTGCTAGCCGGGGAGACCCCTCCATGGCCGCCGCAGGAGCCCTCCGTCGCCTCCACCGCGCAGTCGTACTGCCCACAGTAGGAGGCTTCCACCGTCACCGCGGGAGCCCTCCACCGCCGCCATGCGGCTATCGGTGGCTGCCGCGGGAGTCCTTACCGTCGCCGTGCGACTGTCCGCCGTCGCGGAAGCCGCCCGCTCACCTTCGGAGATCAGGGTCCGGCCGCTCCGCGCGCCGCCGGAGGCCGGCGGTGCTTAAGGCTGTCAGCCGGGGAGACCGGCACCCCTCGCCGCTGCCACAACTATTGAGAGGGGGGAGATAGAGGGAGAGAGATGGAGCAGGCAGAGTGGTGGCATCAATGAAAGATAAGGAGAAAAAGAGATGGGTGGGTTCACGTGTTTGTAGTTGGTGTAGAATATATGATATAGAGGATATCGGATGCAGAAAAATAATATAGAGTGGAGAATCTCAATGACTCGGCAGGAATGTTTGTTTTATAGGATGAGAATAGAGTACGACAAGTGTGGACAACCTAAAGCCCCATATGCCCTACCATGTTCCTCTATATAAGAGGTTAGGAGGCAACGTTCAACAATGAGCGGAGGCAGTGAGAGCCGCCCGCACACCTTTGGAGATCGGGGTCCGGCCGCTCCGCGTGCCACCAGAGGTCGGCAGGGCTGCAGGCTGCCGCCCGGAGAGACCGGCACCCCTCGCCGCCACCACCACCTCCCCTCCATGGCGGCCGCGGGAGCCCTCCGCCACCGCCACCACGCAGTCATACGTGCCCACCGTAGGAGGCTTCCACCGTCGCCGCGCGACCGTCCGCCGTCGTCGCCGTTGCAGGAGCCATCCGCAGCCGCCGCGGGAGTCGCCCGCGCACCTTCGGAGATCGGGGTCCGGCCGCTCCGCGTGCCGCCAGAGGCCGGCAGGGCTGGAGGCTGCCGGCCGGGGAGACTAGCACCCCTCGCCGCCACCGTCATCGCCACCCCTTCATGGCCGTCGCCGCCACGCAGTCGTACTGCCCCGCCGTAGGAGGCTTCCTCCGTCGCCGAGGGGCCATCTGCGGCTGTCGTAGGAGCCCTCCACTGCCGTCGCGCGACCGTCGGTTGCTGTCGCGGGAGTCCTCGCCGTCGCCGCGTGACTGTCCATCGCCGCGGAAACCGCTCTCGCACCTTCAGAGTTCGCGGTCCGGCCGCTCCGCGCACCGTCGGAGGCCGGCGGGGCTGAAGGCTACCAGACAGGGAGACCGGCACCCCTCGCCGCCGCTGCAACTAGAGAGAGGGGGGAGATAGAGGGAGAGAGAGGGATGGAGGGAGGGAGGAGAGAGGGAGGGGAGAGAGAGATAGAGGGGAGTTGTGGCGTCGGTGAAAGATAAGGAAAAAAGGAGATGGGTGGGTTCACGTGTTAGTAGTTGATATAGAATAGGAAGTGGTGGTGTCGGTGAAAGATAAGGCGAAAAGAAGATGGGTGGGTTCACGTGTTGGTGGTTGATAGAATATGTGATATAGAGGGTAACGGGTGCAAAAAAAATTGATATAGAGGGGAGAATCTCAATGATTCGGTAGGAATGTTTGTTTTAAAGGATGAGAATAGAGTACAGCAAGTGCGGACAACCTAAAGCCCCATATGCCCTACCATGTTCCTCCATATAGAGGGGAGAATCTCAATGATTCGGCAGGAGGCAACGTTTACAAGTTTCTCATCATAGTGATTATATTGTAGAGAAATCAATTGTAGTGAGTCTAGCTCTGGTTTTTGCGCGGACCACAGTCGGAAAAATGGAAATAGCGCACACCATGTATGACGTTCTAAAAAGGGTCTATATTTACCTAAAGAGTCCATATTAAATACTATAAATATTGCTAAATTGGGTACACTAAGACATGTATTATATTGGTGGCAAGGATATCAGATTTGGTTTTGTATATGCAACTGACAATGAGTAACTTATTAATGATGATAGATCAATGACAACATCATTGATGAAAACGTAGTTCAACAGGACTTGATGCACCGTGCAAGAGCTAAGGTGATAAGTCAACTTGCAGAAAACAACGGACAAATATATGAAACTATTTTTTGAAAATAATTAGTTATTTAAATCACAAAAACATATCTATGAATCAAAAGTACATGTGTTGATTAAGTATAAATATTTAGAGAAAAATCAACAAAAGAAAACTGTTTTGAGTGCTTTACAAGAATATCATAGTATTTAATATGTCAGTTTTGATTTTCTAAACAAAACAATTACAAAGAAAAGCATGAAAAAACTATTTAAATAAATTTATTTTCAAGTAGTAAAGAAGCTACGATAAAATGCTAGCTACCTGCGCTGTTTGCGCGGGCCACCTTGCTGGTTCATATAACCTGAGGCTGCCTGCCTGCAATCATGGATGGCCTGCTTGTATGGAGGCCTGCCTGTGCCCCTTCATTCAGTGGAACAACAAGGATTTTTAGCGGACCACATCCGACAGTTGGGTTGTCACGATCCCAGATAAAGAACGACCACATACGTGCGTTTTTGCTAATAATCATGTGTACTAGCAGGCATAATTAGAAACGAACAAGTAGGCATGTTGCACAAATGGAATCAAAGTACTCGAGACACAGCTCGTCGAACATGTACGTGACGAGATTTAAAGCAGTAAGTGTATGAAATTGATTGTATGCATGCACCCTCAGCGATCCTAGCTGATTCGCCTGATTGTGTCTGTTCGCCCGTGGGGGGGGGGGGAAGGCGAGCGGAGGACAGTGGTGGCGACGGCGGCAGCGGCTCGCGCGTGGGGAGAAGGCGAGCGGACATATTGTTGACTATGTCGAAGTGAGCTTAATGCCTTAATCCAATTGCAAGGGACTCGATTTGGATTGAATTTGTGTGGGAATCTGACCGTTGAGGTTGAGTCCTCTAAAAAGAAAGGAAGCTTCAGCACCCCGCCATCCGTGGACGCCACCGCCGTGCCTGCCTTTTGCGGCCAAGTCCTGCCTGCTGCGGACGCCGCCGCTGCGCGCCGCGCCCGCCTTCTGCGGCCGCCACCATCGTGGGAGCCGCCCGCGTGCCTCGGTATGCGGAAGGGGAGCCGTCCGCAGAGCTTTGGGAGAGGCGCCCACTACCAGAAAACGTTACATCCGCACTCCCTCACGGCCTCGGCCATTTTTGGACCCGGTGCTGATTGGGCATCAGCACCGGGTCCAACGGCTAGGCGCGGGTGCGGCGCACGGGAGCGGCGGGGGCAGCACATTAGCACCGGGTCGTGGCAAGACCCGGTGCTAATGCTCCCCTTTAGCACCGGGTGCAGCCAGCAACCGGTGCTAATGTGCGAGGCCATTTAGCACCGGTTGCTGGCTGCACCCGGTGCTAAAGGGGGCTGCACCCGGTGCTAAAGGGTGAACATTAGCACCGGGTCTTGCCACGACCCGGTGCTAATGTGTTTGTATATAGGGGCTTCCTCCCCCGCCCGGTCGAGGCAGCTGAACACTTAGGCGCTGTGTTCATGCTGCTCGGCCATGGGAGGGGAGGTGCTGCCCAAATTTTTTTTTAAATTTGTGAAGATTCTACTCATCTAAGGAGCACTACAAGGTACACTCTTTCATTCTCTAATGTTTTATTTAGCTTGTAATCCTTCTATGATTTAGAAATAGAGGGATTTGTGAATCAAAGTAAAGCTAGCTAGAGAGAGCTTGTGTTCTTGGAGGAGAGAGAGGAGAGAGCTTGAGTTCATGGTGGAGAGAGTGTTCATGCATGTTGTGTTCGCGGAAATTTCTTCGCCCGCTTCGATCATTTGTTGCTAAGCTTTCCCCCCTGTCCTTTGTACCCGTTCTCAAGGTCCGAGCTCTCAACTCCATCCGATTGCGAACGGCGCACCCCATTACGGTCTACCGCCTGCTACTTAGCGCTGGGTGAAGGAAGTGGAGAGTACCACTCGGTATTCTCTTTGAAGAAGACGAGGCCGATGACGACATTCCGTTATTGGCTCAATACTACGGTTCCTTTGCATATGCTGCAATGGGTGATGCCGATGAGGAAGATGTTGCTCAGGAAGATGTTGCTCAGGAAAATGAACCTACTGATGGGCTCGGGCAAATGTTGCGTGATGCCGAGAAAGACTGCGGCAATGATAAGGAACTGAAAAAGATACAGCGCATGTTGCAGGACCACGAGACTGACCTGTATCCAGATTGCAAAGAGGGGCTAAAGAAGTTGGGTAGCACACTTGAACTTCTGCAGTAGAAGGCAGCAAATGGTGTTACTGATAAGGGCTTCGAGGAGCTACTGAAACTCGTAAAGAAGATTCTTGCAGAGGGTAACAAATTGCCATCATCTTGTTATCTCACATGCAGATTCTCAGGGACGAAAACTCAACAAAGTCTGCGGCCTTCATTCAGCGTCTGCACAATAGTACTTTCGCCGATTGGTTGCGAAGACGTCTTATGGGTGTCGAGGGCATTGATGCGCAGCTAGCTTTTGTAGCTAGAGGTCCATCGAGCACGATCTTGACATTCCAAGGATACGACATCAATGGGTATACATTTTACACAAGAGCCCAGGACAAGAAAAGCACCAACCAAAACAGTGGTGTCCGGCTCGACGCGACAGACACCAATGGCAATACAAACTCATACTATGGAATCATAGAGGAGATATGGGAACTAGAGTACGGACCTTTGAAGATCCCACTGTTCAAGTGCCAATGGGTGAAGCTGACTGGAGGAGGTGTTAAAGTTGAAGCGGACTATCGACCCTGGTGATGTTGGGGGAGAGCGTTCTAAGAAAAAAATCCCTGCGAAGGTGATGTGGTATTTCCCTCTGATACCCCGTCTGAAGCGTTTGTTCAGGAACAAAGACCATGCCAAACTGATGCGCTGGCACAAAGAAGAACGTAAGCAGGATGGCATGTTGAGACACCCCGCCGATGGATCCCAGTGGAGGAACATCGACAGAGCATTCCCAGAGTTTGATGCTGATGCGAGGAATGTTAGGCTTGGTTTAAGTACCGATGACATGAACCCTTTTGGTGAAATGAGTAGTAGTCATAGCACTTGGCCCATGACTGTTTGTATCTACAACCTACCCCCCTGGCTCTGCATGAAGAGGAAGTTCATTATGATGCCAGTGCTCATCGAAGGCCCAAAGCAACTTGGCAACGACATTGATGTGTACCTAAGACCGTTGGTTGACGAACTTTTGTAGCTGTGGAAGAATGAAAGTGTTAGCATGTGGGATGAGGACAAGCAGGAGCAGTTTGACCTTCGAGCACTGCTTTTCATAAGCATCAACGACTGGCCTGCACTAAGTAACCTATCAGGACAATCAAACAAAGGATATAAAGCATGCACTCACTGTTTAGAGGAAACCGAAAGCATGTATCTGAAACATTGTCGTAAAGTTGTGTACATGGGTCACCGTCGATTCCTTCACCCGGTGCTAATGCGCCCCCTTTAGCACCGGGTGCAGCCAGCAACCGGTGCGAAATGGCCTCGGCACATTAGCACCGGTTGCTGGCTGCAACCGGTGATAATTGCTGCACATTAGCACCGGGTCTTGCCACGACCCGGTGCTAATGTACTGCTCCGACGGGTGAGGATGGTCGTGTCGCGATGTGGAAGAAGAAGTCTATCTTTTGGGAGCTACCTTATTGGCAACGTTTAGAGGTCCGTAACGCGATTGATGTGATGCATCTGACGAAGAATCTTTGCGTGAACTTGATAAGCTTCCTGGGTACTTATGGGAAGCCAAAAGATACACTGGAAGCACGACAAGAGCTGAAACGATTGAAACAACGGAATGATCACTATAAGGTACATTCTTTCATTCTCTTATGTTCTTTATTAGCAGCTTCACTCTCAGCAAAGAAGAGAAAGCAAGCATGTTTGAATGCTTGAACAGTATCAAGGTTCCATCTGGCTACTCCTCCAATATTAAGGGTATAATAAATATGATAGAGAAGAAGTTCACAAACCTGAAGTCTCACGACTGCCATGTGTTGATGACACAGTTGCGTCCCGTCATACTCAGGGGTGTGCTACCAGTTAACGTGTGGAAAGGCATTGTGAAGCTATGTGCATTCCTCAATGCAATTTCTCAGAAGGTGATCAATCCCGACCATATAGAGCAGCTACAGAACGACGTGGTGCAATGTCTTGTCAACTTTGAGATGATATTTCGACCATCCTTCTTCAATATCATGACACATCTATTGGTTCACCTCGTCAAAGAGATTCGTATATTGGGCCCAGTATTTCTACACAACATGTTCCCATTTGAGAGGTTCTTCACTGTGCGCCAGACTGAGGCCTTTAGCACCGGGTGCAGCCACGACCCGGTGCTAAAGGGCCTTTCGCACCGGGTGGTGGGAAGACCCGGTGCTAAAGGCCCCCCCTTTCGCACCGGGTCTTCCCACCACCCGGTGCGAAAGGCCCTTTAGCACCGGGTCGTGGCTGCACCCGGTGCTAAAGGCCTCAGTCTGGCGCACAGTTACGGCCTTTCGCACCGGGTGTAGAAGACCCGGTGCTCTTAGTTGCTCCGTACATCGAGGAGCACATGCAGATTCTCAGGGACGAAAACTCAACAAAGTCTGCGGCCTTCATTCAGCGTCTGCACAATAGTACTTTCTCCGATTGGTTGCGAAGATGTCTTATGGATGTCGAGGGCATTGATGCGCAGCTAGCTTTTGTAGCTAGAGGTCCATCGAGCACGATCTTGACATTCCAAGGATACGACATCAATGGGTATACATTTTACACAAGAGCCCAGGACAAGAAAAGCACCAACCAAAACAGTGGTGTCCGGATCGACGCGACAGACACCAATGGCAATACAAACTCATACTAAACAAAGAGGTTGTCTTCAAGTGCATTTGATGAGGCACGGTTTCATGAGGAATTATTCTGTTTGGACGAAGCACGGTGAAAGAGGAATTCTAATGGATGAAGATGAAGAAGACGAGGCCGATGACGACATTCCGTTATTGGCTCAATACTACGGTTCCTTTGCATATGCTGCAATATTCCTCCTGGGCAAAGCTGTCACACAAGTTTTTTATGTGAAGGACATGGCTAGCAGACCGAAGAAAGGGGCGGATAAGAAAGGTGGGGGTAAGCAATTGGACCCATCACAAGACGAGCCAAAGCGTCATATAGTTCTTCCTGGAAAGAGAAAAATCGTAGGAGTTGAGGACAAGACGGATGAAGATTATGATATGCTCGATGGCCGGCCTCCATTCTCAGTGGCTGATGACCCAAGCATCCTGTTAGCGGCGGAGGAGACACCGTATCTACGGCGTGATCACAATCAAGGAACATTTGTAAAGAGGAAGTTTATTAGTGTCCGAGTAAACGATGATGCCATGTAATTTAATTGCACTATGTTCCACCCAATTTGTACTGACTACATTTGCATTTATGTTCCACCTATGTTCTATGTAATGACTATTGATTTATAAGATTGTTTTTATTAATTCTAGCATTTTATATTGATTTTCTAGTAATTTATAAGATTTTCTATTAATTTATAAGATTTTCTAGCATTTTATATTGATTTTCTAGTAATTTATAAGATTTTCTAGCATTTTATATTGATTTTCTAGTAATTTATAAGATTTTCTAGCATTTTATATTGATTTTCTAGTAATTTATAAGATTTTCTAGCATTTTATATTGATTTTCTAGTAATTTATAAGATTTTCTAGCATTTTATATTGATTTTCTAGTAATTTATAAGATTTTCTAGCATTTTATATTGATTTTCTAGTAATTTATAAGATTTTCTAGCATTTTATATTGATTTTCTAGTAATTTATAAGATTTTCTAGCATTTTATATTGATTTTCTAGTAATTTATAAGATTTTCTAGCATTTTATATTGATTTTCTAGTAATTTATAAGATTTTCTAGCATTTTATATTGATTTTCTAGTAATTTATAAGATTTTCTAGCATTTTATATTGATTTTCTAGTAATTTATAAGATTTTCTAGCATTTTATATTGATTTTCTAGTAATTTATAAGATTTTCTAGCATTTTATATTGATTTTCTAGTAATTTATAAGATTTTCTAGCATTTTATATTGATTTTCTAGTAATTTATAAGATTTTCTAGCATTTTATATTGATTTTCTAGTAATTTATAAGATTTTCTAGCATTTTATATTGATTTTCTAGTAATTTATAAGATTTTCTAGCATTTTATATTGATTTTCTAGTAATTTATAAGATTTTCTAGCATTTTATATTGATTTTCTAGTAATTTATAAGATTTTCTAGCATTTTATATTGATTTTCTAGTAATTTATAAGATTTTCTAGCATTTTATATTGATTTTCTAGTAATTTATAAGATTTTCTAGTAATTTATAAGATTTTCTAGTAATTTATAAGATTTTCTAGTAATTTATAAGATTTTCTAGTAATTTATAAGATTTTCTAGTAATTTATAAGATTTTCTAGTAATTTATAAGATTTTCTAGTAATTTATAAGATTTTCTAGTAATTTATAAGATTTTCTAGTAATTTATAAGATTTTCTAGTAATTTATAAGATTTTCTAGTAATTTATAAGATTTTCTAGTAATTTATAAGATTTTCTAGTAATTTATAAGATTTTCTAGTAATTTATAAGATTTTCTAGCATTTTATATTGATTTTCTAGTAATTTATAAGATTTTCTAGTAATTTATAAGATTTTCTAGTAATTTATAAGATTTTCTAGTAATTTATAAGATTTTCTAGTAATTTATAAGATTTTCTAGTAATTTATAAGATTTTCTAGTAATTTATAAGATTTTCTAGTAATTTATAAGATTTTCTAGTAATTTATAAGATTTTCTAGTAATTTATAAGATTTTCTAGTAATTTATAAGATTTTCTAGTTTTGCACTACTCCATAATTGCCCAAAATTATAGAAATGTATGATAATTTACTCTTGTCAAGGCCACATTAGCTCTTTTACGGCCATCACTGTTGAGAGTATAATTATGTCTTTCTCATCACCTTGAAATAAATCAACAGTATATATTTTAACAGAAAGAAATGAAATTTTTTGATAATTTCGGAATATTTTTTTGCAAAGTAGTGACTTGGGCCATGTATTGAGATATTATGACAACCCTGGTTTTCCTCTTCTCCTTGTCATATGCTGGTTTTGACCAAAGATACACAGATGACACTTAAACTAATTAGATTTATTTCTACCCCGAAAACTTACTAGCTATTTGAAAGCTGAAATGTTAGGTATATACCTTTACCAAGCATGCAAACTAATTAGATTTAGTACTCCATATTTGCACTGCTTCATATATATATCTCTATAATTTTGCATATATATATCTCTATAATTTTGCAAATGAATTCTAGGATTTTTAACAATGCATTTATTAGTCATACATTTCTATAATTGCCCAAAATGAATCGAGATGAATAATGTCTCAAGGATTGAGATTTGAGAGGAAATGCCTGTAAGAGGCAAAGAGCGGTGGGCAAAGATGAATGGTTATGACTCAGCTTCAGTGTAATTAAGTTGCCTAAAATTCTTGATGGCTGCTAGTTAATGAGTGGAAAATTTAAATGTATTGGAAATATTATCCATGCTTCATTTAAATGTATATTTACATTGAAGATATTTACATTGAAATGTATATTGGAAATGTTATATGTTTGAAATGTATATTGGAAAATGCTTCATTTAAATGTATTGGAGATATTTACATTGAAATGTATATTGGAAATGTTATATGTTTGAAATGTATATTGGAAAATGCTTCATTTAAATGCATTGGAGATATTTACATTGACATGTATATTGGGAATGTTATATGTTTGAAATGTATATTGGAAAATGCTTCATTTAAATGTATATTGGAAATTCTATGTATATTACAAATTGGAAATGTTATATGTTTGAAATGTATATTGGAAAATGCTTCATTTAAATGTATTGGAGATATTTACATTGAAATGTATATTGGAAATGTTATATGTTTGAAATGTATATTGGAAAATGCTTCATTTAAATGTATTGGAGATATTTACATTGAAATGTATATTGGAAATGTTATATGTTTGAAATGTATATTGGAAAATGCTTCATTTAAATGTATTGGAGATATTTACATTGAAATGTATATTGGAAATGCACCGCGCACCCGAACCCCTTAGCGAATATGTATGCTTTGTAAATATTTCTTATCAATTATTTTTAATTCTATAGATGGCGGACAGAAATTTGACAAGTCTCTAACAAAGTTTTGGAAACTATGCGAGTGAATCTAGGATTAATGAACAATGTACACTACCACTTTCTCAAATGCAAAAATGACTTAAATAAAGATTGTAGATCTTGATGAGATATGAAATTTTGGTATTCATGACTTTTTCATCTGAGACCGTTTAATGTTCCAAAATCTTTCATTTAGTTATCAATTTTTGTAATTTATAAGATTTTCTAGTAATTTATAAGATTTTCTATTAATTTATAAGATTTTCTAGCATTTTATATTGATTTTCTAGCATTTTATATTGATTTTCTAGTAATTTATAAGATTTTCTAGTAATTTATAAGATTTTCTAGTAATTTATAAGATTTTCTAGTAATTTATAAGATTTTCTAGTAATTTATAAGATTTTCTAGTAATTTATAAGATTTTCTAGTAATTTATAAGATTTTCTAGTAATTTATAAGATTTTCTAGTAATTTATAAGATTTTCTAGTAATTTATAAGATTTTCTAGTAATTTATAAGATTTTCTAGTAATTTATAAGATTTTCTAGTAATTTATAAGATTTTCTAGTAATTTATAAGATTTTCTAGTAATTTATAAGATTTTCTAGTAATTTATAAGATTTTCTAGTAATTTATAAGATTTTCTAGTAATTTATAAGATTTTCTAGTAATTTATAAGATTTTCTAGTAATTTATAAGATTTTCTAGTAATTTATAAGATTTTCTAGTAATTTATAAGATTTTCTAGTAATTTATAAGATTTTCTAGTAATTTATAAGATTTTCTAGTAATTTATAAGATTTTCTAGTAATTTATAAGATTTTCTAGTAATTTATAAGATTTTCTAGTAATTTATAAGATTTTCTAGTAATTTATAAGATTTTCTAGTAATTTATAAGATTTTCTAGTAATTTATAAGATTTTCTAGTAATTTATAAGATTTTCTAGTAATTTATAAGATTTTCTAGTAATTTATAAGATTTTCTAGTAATTTATAAGATTTTCTAGTAATTTATAAGATTTTCTAGTAATTTATAAGATTTTCTAGTAATTTATAAGATTTTCTAGTAATTTATAAGATTTTCTAGTAATTTATAAGATTTTCTAGTAATTTATAAGATTTTCTAGTAATTTATAAGATTTTCTAGTAATTTATAAGATTTTCTAGTAATTTATAAGATTTTCTAGTAATTTATAAGATTTTCTAGTAATTTATAAGATTTTCTAGTAATTTATAAGATTTTCTAGTAATTTATAAGATTTTCTAGTAATTTATAAGATTTTCTAGTAATTTATAAGATTTTCTAGTAATTTATAAGATTTTCTAGTAATTTATAAGATTTTCTAGTAATTTATAAGATTTTCTAGTAATTTATAAGATTTTCTAGTAATTTATAAGATTTTCTAGTAATTTATAAGATTTTCTAGTAATTTATAAGATTTTCTAGTAATTTATAAGATTTTCTAGTAATTTATAAGATTTTCTAGTAATTTATAAGATTTTCTAGTAATTTATAAGATTTTCTAGTAATTTATAAGATTTTCTAGTAATTTATAAGATTTTCTAGTAATTTATAAGATTTTCTAGTAATTTATAAGATTTTCTAGTAATTTATAAGATTTTGCCGTGGTGGTCTCCGTCCCCTCCACCGAAGAGGGGACGCCGCACTAAAGCCTCTGCCCCCACTCCACCAGCGAAGAAGCCGCGGAAAACCAGAGAGAAGCCCGCACCAGAGAAAAGAGCGGGTGAGAAGACTCTAGAGGAGCTCGAAGCCTCAGTCAAAGCAGACACAAAGAGGCAAATTGCGGAGTAGAGGAAAAAACCTAAGCCGGAGCCGAAGCTTGATCCCACCGTCGTCAAGTCATTCCTCGGTAATTTGAGCAAGGGTCAATAGAAGGAAGTAATAGTAACAGACTATGACCGCTCATTACTGAAATCTCGCCGGAAGCGGAAGGCTGCAGATAATGAGGCGGGCCCATCCAAACAGGTTCCTCAGCTCGGCCAGCAACCTCAGCGGCCCTTGGGTCCATTTCCATCTCTGGACGAGCTTAACGTGCAACGAGTAATGGCCGAGACTGGACTAACCAGAGCGCAAGTCCTGGGGGAAGAAGAGGTGCCTGTAAACACAACGCTGAAGTGGCCGTTTAAGCTTGGCGAGCCTATGGTCCCTCCTGAAATGGAGAGCAACCTACAGACGAAGATGCACCGATTCCATGA
>OAMR01000136.1:2504473-2516937 GCA_900205405.1 Echinochloa crus-galli
ATCGTTGAGTTTGAAAATGTAAAAATTATATAAATAGATTGGTCTTAAAAATTGTTTTTATAAAAATATACATATATAATTTTTTAAAAAATATTTTTATAGAAAAGAGGAGTTAAAGTTGTGCTTTGACGACCGTGTCACTGTCCTAAACGACCTCCTTTACTACACCCGAGGGAGTATAAAGGTGTGAATGCTATTCTTACTAAATTGCTTAGAGGTCGTGTTACGAAGAAAAGATTGCGTAGAGGTGGCGCTGTACAAGAGGTATTATTCGTATTCTATAGGGCCAAGTCAACAGCTATTTTTTTCTTACTGGTGTTTTTTTAATCCAGAAAGACCCAAAAAATTCATCATGAGCACGTACGGCATGTATTCTCGTTATTCTACAGTGATCACGCGTGCATGTACGTGCCTGTATGGACATGAATAGTACTGGTGGTGGTGGCAGTGTTGGCTCCATATATCTCTGGGAGATGCCTCGAGTCAACAGGAGTTTAATTTTGAGGGTGCATTATATCATCAGATCAGGAGTCTGTCATGCATGGTCTCAAAACTAACATTTCACTACCAGAATGATCGACATCTGCACCGGGTGGGAAATGCCTTTTGCACCGGGTTTCCCACCCGGTGCAATTAATCCGAGGCTAAAGGGGTACCCCTTTAGCACCGGGTTGAATAACCGGTGCTAAAGGGGACCTTTAGCACCGGGTGCAGCCACGACCCGGTGCTAAAGGCCCTGCTAGAGACGCTGCGGGGCAGGCCCTTTAGCACCGGGTCGTGGCTGCACCCGGTGCTAAAGGGACCCTTTAGCATCGGTTATTCAACCCGGTGCTAAAGGGGTACCCCTTTAGCCTCAGTTTAGTTGCACCGGGTAGGAAACCCGGTGCTAAAGGGCTTTCCCACCCGGTGCAGATGTCGATCATTCTGGTAGTGAAATGTTAGTTTTGAGACCATGCATGACAGACTCCTGATCTGATGATATAATGCACCCTCAAAATTAAACTCCTGTTGACTCGAGGCATCTCCCAGAGATATATGGAGCCAACACTGCCACCACCACCAGTACTATTCATGTCCATACAGGCACGTACATGCACGCGTGATCACTGTAGAATAACGAGAATACATGCCGTACGTGCTCATGATGAATTTTTTGGGTCTTTCTGGATTAAAAAAACACCAGTAAGAAAAAAATAGCTGTTGACTTGGCCCTATAGAATACGAATAATACCTCTTGTACAGCGCCACCTCTACGCAATCTTTTCTTCGTAACACGACCTCTAAGCAATTTAGTAAGAATAGCATTCACACCTTTATACTCCCTCGGGTGTAGTAAAGGAGGTCGTTTAGGACAGTGACACGGTCGTCAAAGCACAACTTTAACTCCTCTTTTCTATAAAAATATTTTTTAAAAAATTATATATGTATATTTTTATAAAAACAATTTTTAAGACCAATCTATTTATATAATTTTTACATTTTCAAACTCAACGATTTAAATGTTATTTATAATTTATATTTCTAATATTTGACTCAAACTTTATCCAAAATGACTTCCTTTACCAAACTGGAGGGAGATATGCTTACGTGCAGTGCATGCCGTCACGCCCACACTAGTCTCTGTGCCTTTATTATTCTCTTTAGCTATTTTGACACGGTCGGGAATACATGTACCTGACAAGTTGTGTGATATTTTGGGAAAACTAGAAACGACATCTGCTTTCCAAACTTGTTAGGCTGAAGTAGTGGTGCACTCCATCGAGAACTCCAGTTACCGTTTACCGTGATTTTGCCTGCAGCGGGGTACGCCAATTCAATTTCATAGTGCTCTTGTAGCCAATGGCTTAAATTAAAAGTGACAGTATGCCTCTACCGCTCTTGATTCTAGATGGCCCGGTATCTTAAATTGAAAGTGACAGTATCGAAACATCTTAAATTGATTGCTTACTTGGTTTGTTATTTAAGCAGTTTATTTGCTATTTAGTTGGCTCACTAGTTCAGCAAAAAAAGCATCTTGTAAGGTGTAGGTTTGATATATTTATGTCTGATGGCAATAGGTTTGATATATTTATGTCTGATGGCAATAGGAGCCCTCAAACAGGGTGAATAAAAATTCTGTATCGGTCAAATTATACTTTCAACAAATATTTACCATTGTTGTCAAAATTTACTACCGTGTCATATGGTTTTGACAATATTGGTGTGTTCTTTTCTGAAAGAAGGGCACTTGACAATATTGGTGAATGAATGCTGATGTGCCTACATTTAATATAAATTTGGATGTACATCGCTACCATCTTTATATGTTTTTCGACTATGATTTCAGGATGGACCCGAACCAGTCCCAAGATGGATCACAGGGAGGTTTTGCTGGAGGCAACATTCCTCCGTACCAGGGTGGCTGGAACCCATTCATGTATGGGTTCCAAGGTCATCCATCCTGGTTCACCCAAGAAATGCGACAGCTTGGACCCAATGTCTCAATGATGCATCCAAATAATAGCATCCCACAAGTGGTTCAGCCAGCTGCAAATGCAACTCTGTCCACCGCCTAAAGAAAAAGGGAAGAGGACAAAGGTGGGCAGTAGGATCAAGTTGCAGAATTTCAACCCAGACGAAGATGTGAACCTTGTGAAGTCATGGCTTGAAATAAGCTGTGACCCAATTACAAGTAATGGTCAAAAAAAAAGAAGCCATGTGGGATAGAATTCTGCAGCCCTACAACATGAGGAGGAAATCAGCAGATCCAGAAAGATCTAAGAGGTCTCTACAGAGCCGTTGGGAAAGTATTAAGACTGAAGTGGGGCTTTTCGCATCCTACTATGCTGATGCCATTCGGGAGAATCCTAGCGGGATGTCTGATGCTGATAAGGTTTGTAATCTGTTACCCATTTTATTTCATTTCTATGCATAGTACAAATATATCTCTCTAATTTACTAGCAGCCAATACCTGATTGTTATATATATGCAAGTTTTTGTAATTTTAAGAGCAATTGTTTCGTGATGCGGACCACTCATGCAGCAGCTAATTTTGCTGGAGTCTAAAAACACAACTTTGCTTACCTGCATTGTTGGGAGATCCTGAAGGATGAGCCCAAATGGCAGGATCCAAAGTCCAGAGCTTTTGGAAAAGCAGCTCGAGATGATGGTTTTGGCGAGGGCACCATCAACCTTGGAGATGACAATTTTAGCCCAACTGGATCAGATGACAAGAGGCCACCAGACAGGGATGCAGTTAAAGTAGCCAAGAAGAAAGCAAATTCTTCTGCGGGTTCAACAGCATCTGCAGAGTATGCTGCGAGGCTGCAAGCTCTGTCATTGCGAAGGATTTCTATTATGCAGGAAGACACGGCGCTAAAAAATGATCGTTTCCAACAGCAACAATCTATAGATGAGAGGCGGTATGAGGAAATGCGAAGCCATCATGCGTCATTGTTACAGATTGAGCAAGACAAGAATAAACTTGAGCAAGATAAATTTCAATTCATGCGTGAGGAGCGTGAATTGGATAGGCAAGAGAAGGCGGAGCAAGAGGATGAAAGGATCCTTCGGATTGATCTTGCAGACGAAGATGCGCCGATTCCATGACTGGTATTTGGAAGAATCAAGAAGGAATAAACGGCGCATGATAAAAGTAGGCGTGAAGGACCAAGACTTCTACAATGGTGACGCGGATTTTGTCTGGCTCAGGTTTAATGATATATATGAGCTGTACCACCGCGACGCCATGGACGTGGATTTGATCACCTGTTGGACACTGTAAGTACTTTGTTGTTGCTTATAATTCACAGTTTGAAAACAATAATTCCAATCTATGCTGACGTGGGCTTTATTTATTGCTTAACATATGCAGAATGGAGATTCAAAAATGTCGCAGATCCGGGATATATGACGTTGGTTTCGTGGATCCTCGAAGGATAAGTGAAGAAATGATATTGATGAATCCTGAGGAAACATATGGAAACCTATACAAATATATTAAGAAACAAAATTACTGCGACTCCATACTAATCCCGTACAACATCGAGTGAGTACATACACAGGCTTCTTCTTCTTATACTGTCTGTGTACTATTTCATTTCTGATTATAATGTATACATGTATACAGATTCCACTGGTTCCTAATAATATTGTGTCCTGACCGGGGTGTCGTGAACGTCTTTGATTCGTTGCACACTCCAAAAGAAAAACTACAGAACATCATGGACATGATGACAAGGTGATGTATATTTTCCCCTACTTAATTCACCCCTTACACTCGCAATGACTTAACTCAATTTTTTTGTTCGCAGGGCCTGGATTCAATTCCGTCAAGAACACCCGGGAATTCAACATGAAACACTAAAATGGAACATTGGCTTTCCGGTAAGCAAGTAATTTGTACATGTAGGCCTCGGCTAATATATTATATGAATTTTACTTAATTTCTTTTGGTCGACAGTGTGCCAAACAGGGGCCGGGAAATAATTTATGTGCATACTATGTTTGTGATTACATGTGGAATTGGGGACATAAAAAAGCTTACACAACACGATATTATGGTACGTAATAATAAAAACATTTCCATTATTATTAAGTGCACAATTATTGTCTCCAACTCGGCGGATTAAATATCTTTCAATTTATTTGTAAATTATAGATGTTGAGACTGAAGGAAGAGTCCCTAGAGCTAGAAAGAATTGACGCAATTGCAGAACAGCTCGTCGGATGGATCTGGGACGAGGTCGTCAATCCCCGAGGAGAATTCCTCTCGCCAATACTGGAGGACGTGCCGGACAGTCCAACAAGCTAGTCGTCAATCTTAATTAAGTAGAAAATATAGTTTAAATATATATAACTCGAGTTGACATGTATGAATATCTACTTTTGTAATATATATGTCTTCTATTTTGATGAAATGTCAGCTAATATGAATATAGAGTCAGCCAATACGCATTAGAATACACGTATTAGAATATATACGTATATAGACGTGCACGCATGGCTACTGAAAAAAGCAAAAAAAAAAAGAAATCCGGGGCCTTTAGCACCGGTTGCAGACAGCAACCGGTGCTAAAGGCAGGACCTTTAGCACCGGGTGCAGCCACGACCCGGTGCTAAAGGCCCTGCTAGAGACGCTGCGGGGCAGGCCCTTTAGCACCGGGTCGTGGCTGCACCCGGTGCTAAAGGGACCCTTTAGCATCGGTTATTCAACCCGGTGCTAAAGGGGTACCCCTTTAGCCTCGGATTAGTTGCACCGGTTGGGAAACCCGGTGCTAAAGGACTTTCCCACCCGGTGCAGATGTTGATCATTTTGGTAGTGGGCGGAGGGGTACCGGCGGCGGCTGGGGTTGCGTGGAGTGGCCATGGTGGTGGTGTTGCTGCTATTGTTTGTTGTTCACGTCGCACTGGGTCGTCAGGAGGGGGCGGCGCGTGTGCCCGCCGGCGGAGGGGAGCAGCGTGGAGGAGAGGGAGAGGGAGGCACTATCAAATTATCAATGAGCGGCCTCGAGAGACTTGAGTTTTTCAGCAGCATGCATCACGCGTGCATACGGTCGGCTTGCCCAAGGAAGCGACACGGTCAGTACTCCAAGGCGTAAGAGATACAATGAGCGGCAGAACAAACAGGTAAGAGAACTTACGACGTGTTTGGTTTGAGGGAGCACGACGTCCGTGTTGGCCCCGCTCCGGACGACGTGGTCCGGCGATTTCACGCCGGATGAGTGGGTCAGGTGAAACGCACTGTTGCAACAGCGAGGAAAGACGTGATGGTGCCGGACGAGTTGGCTACGTTCCGCAATCCAAATATCTCTGCAGGTTCGAATTAGGATCGGATGGCTCTGGAACGAGCTCGTGCCGTAAACCAAACGCGGCAGGGAGCTCACCATAAGGCTAGCTTCACGTACATCGTACCAGGAATGCAGGATGCTCGAAGCTGATCGGCAGAACGGCGAGGAGCTTTTGCTGGTACTTGCAGCATCGACTGTCGCTTCTCTAATGAAGCAGTTTTTTGATGGAGCCGGAGCTATTTTAAAATGCATTTTACAAAATGGCTTTTTGTGATTTTCATAAATAGATAAGAGATGCCAAATGTCCATTGTACCCTTTGCCATTTTATTTTATTCATATATGAGTTTTATATTTTTATCGATCTGTAGTGTGATTAATTAATTTAATTATGAATTAACATATAATTTTTTTCATCTTATTTTTTTCTATATGTATTTGTTTATTTATCCATCCCTTTGCTTATCTTTCTCCATGTCGTGCAATAGAACAAAGTGCTCTACGGCGTCATTCTCTCTCTCTCTCCTTCCTTATCCTCTCCCTCTGTTACCCACGATAGCAAGCTCCTCTGTAGCCCACTGCATCTCCGTCGAAGCTTTTGCTCCTCTACCGCCGCTGATGCTATTACTTGCTGCCGAGATTGAAAGAGTATGAGAGAGCCAACAGCAATGTTTGTATTGATCTCATTTGGTATTTATACATGTACAACGATGGGCTGGTCAAGCCATGATCCTATTCTAGCGCATGAGCATGCGGCGGACGAAGAGAGCCGTGCGGAGCGAGAGGCGAACGAGTCCTGCGCGTCTCGTGCGGCAGTCTTGGCGAGCGGGAGTCCGTCGTGGCGAGCGTGCGCTGAAGAACCGGAGCAGGCTAACAGACCAGCATCCGTTAACAGAGATGCATGCTCACATGGGAGGCCGTCCTGCCGTACCTCATCCATACCAACCTAAAATCGTCGGCCACCAGCGTCGGTGCCCATGAAGATGAGGGGCAAGATGGTCGAGATGGAGCCGTCGGCGGAGCCCTCCCAAAGGGGCCAGTAGTAGTAACCACCGTAGTAGCTAGACGGAAAACAAGCGATTAGGTGACGGGTCAGCTGCAAAACCCAACAAGATTAGGCGCTCGACGGTAGGGATGCTTACCTATGATGTACGGCACACATCAGGGACCAGATCGACACTAGTTTGGAGATGTGAGATGGGTAACCGCAGGCGGCCGGCACAGCACTCTAGGGACCGACGAGCAGTGGCAGGGGAGCAGTTTCATGAGGAGGGGCAGGCATCTTCTTCCCCGGCGACCACTGGACGGCCGGATCGGACTTTTTTTTCGAGAGAAGCCCCACCTAATGGATTAGTCGAAACGAGGCAAAAGCCTAGGTCAGAGTACAAGGGTGAGTTTGAGGCGTGCCAAGACATGACACTCCAACTCGGGGAAGGATTTAATCGCCTAGCCTTATGGCCGCAGCGCTAACATGAGAGCGCCATGTAGCAAAATGGACTTTCTGAGCGCCATATAGCTAGAGAATGAAGGGAAGCTGCAATACCATGGTCTTCTGAGCGGAACACCCACTCGTTGGCCGGATCGGACTTGGCAGGGGAAGTTGGCGGCGGCGTTGGCGGCAGCCCCATCCATTAGCGCGCGCGGCGTGGTGCGGCGCAAGACAAGACGAGGCAAGGAGCGGGTGGCAGCAGAGGTGCTAGGGACCTTATAGCTGTATAGAGGCGCTGAACGTGGAGGCAAACATGTCATGTGGAGTGCTCCTCCTCCGGCAGCTCAGCGATGACGGCCTTCATGATGGCTCGACGAAACTTTTCCATGACTTCAAACCCAATCAAATTCTAAACTAACAACAATAAAAAATTATTCCAGCATGAATGCTTCGAACAAATTTTATAACTTTGATTCATTAGTTTAGAAAATTCTTATTTTTCTTGTGGTTAAATCAATTTTTCATATATGTGCTTGTTGGCAAAATTTTAGAAGCATTATTTATTCACAGCCCAAAATATAAATTTTTACGGGGTGACATAGCTTGGTTTCTTCCCTTTGTGGGGGTGTGTGTGTGTATAGCAATGAGCGGCCTCGAGAGACTTGAGTTTTTTAAAGATTTCAACGAGTGTACCAAAGATAGTGACAAGTGCAACAATGGTGGGTAAGATTGCGCAAGAGCACCTCATATCTTTGGGTTTATACATCATAAGTCCTTTTTGACAGATAGTAGTGTCCCTATGATCTCGCCAACTGATGACACAATGCCAGAGACACGTACAGCCGGGGCGATGGTTTTCTTGTGGTTGTAATAAAACGCGTGCAACTTGTTATGCAGTTTGCAAATTATTTCATGGCTGCCAGGGCTCGTTAGCTCACTCGGATCGCAGCCAGCTCGGCTCGGCTCGGCTCGGGTCGGTGCATACTTCTAACGAGCCGAGCAAGAGTTTTTGCTCATTAGTATAACGAGCAAGTTCGAGCCGGCTTGCGAGCCAAACGAGCTAGAAAACCTAATAAACTAATGAATAAATTATTAATTAATAGTAATATATGTATACTATATGCGTTGTTCTAGATGATGTTATAGTTATATTCTATTATTATAGTATGACAAAGTTAATTCTGAAGGTATTAACATCATATAAATACTATAATTTTTTACATTATATATATTATTATGGTAATTTTAAATTTAACTGCAGCTCGCGAGCTTAACGAGCCAGCTCACGAGATTAATGAGCCGAGCCGAGTTAAGATTATTGCTTATTTTCTTAACAAGTCGAGCCGAGCTGGCTTGTTTGGCTAACGAGCTCGAAGGAGCCGAGCTGGCTCGATACCCACCCTAGCTGCCACGAGACAATGCAAGTAGATAGATAGAGAATACATATACGCTAGCTCGAGAATAGAAGATTAAGAAGGAGCTTAACATTGTACACTGAAAAACGCTCATACTATCTTGTTTTTTGTGAAGGGCATACAATCTTTTATATAGTTACCAAGAAAATTAAGAATTAAAGCAAGAACATCTTATCAGGCGCCCGTTTTGACAGACATTATTGCCCGTTTTCTTAACAAGCCGAGCCAAGCTGGCTTGTTTGGCTAACGAGCTCGAACGAGCCGAGCCAAAACGAGCCGAGCTGGCTCGATACCCACCCTAGCTGCCAAGACACAATGCAAGTAGATAGATAGAGAATACATATACGCTAGCTCGCGAATAGAAGATTAAGAAGGAGCTTAACATTGTACACTGAAAAACGCTCATACTATCTTGTTTTTTGTGAAGGGCATACAATCTTTTATATAGTTACCAAGAAAATTAAGAATTAAAGCAAGAATATCTTATCAGGCGCCCGTTTTGACAGACATTATTGCCCCTATGATCCCGGCAACCACACCAATGCCGGTGACAACCGCGGCGATGGTCTTCTTGTGGTTGTAATATAACTTGTGGAACCATATCTTCGGCTTACTATTCTCTTTGTAACTCTGGATCTGTTCCATGATGCGGTGGTAGCATGATCCGGGGCGCATATACTGGAAGCTCTTGAAGAAGCTGAGCACATCCTTGTTGGTGAGACCTCCTCCTCCCTGCAGGATACCCCTCGCCCGTAGCTCGTGCACGTCCTCTTCCCTGTGTATCAATATGGACAGGAGCCGTGTGTAGGAGCAGACAGCAGAATCTTCATCCCGGGCTCCTGAAAATGTTCTGAACATACATTGCTCGAGAGCCGCCATGTTGATTAGGTAGCTTGCACGGTCACGATCCAGGGACAGCGGCGCCAGGGAGAGCTTGGGGTAGAGGGTCTTATCCTTGTTGAGGCGCATGTGGACGAGGTCGTCCGTAGTATTGGCTTTGAGTGTGATGCCGATCTCGGCAAGCTCGATGGCACTAACAGAAAATGATATCGACTTTGTTGTTGGTGAGTCATCCTTTTTAGTGCCCCCTGTTCCTACAATGTAGTAACGGAAGAGGCCAAGGAAATGCGGTGGCTTGTACTCAACATCATCAGATTTTTCTTTGGGACGATGCAACTTTTCTTGAAGAAGATTGTCCTTGAGCCACTGTTTTAACCCAGATAGCCTGTCCAAGGGCACGGGATTTAACCCCATGACCACCTCGACCAACTGCCAAGGGATCTGGTTCTCAAGCAGTGTGATGTCATGAAAGATGTCGAAGCGGTTCGGGCTCAAGAAATTGAACAAGCTCTCGTCTATTTCAGTACTACTACTGGCAATCATCATGCGTATGTACTGCACCAAGAAGCAAGCATCAAAGAACATCATATGTCGGAAGTCGTCATCGCCAAGACCTACCAAGACATCCTCGTCGTAGAGGTGGCGGGCATCGTCCGCAGCAGAGACGACCTTGGAGTACAGCTCCTCCAGCAAGTAGCCCGGCCGATTGCATGACGCAGTGGCAAGCGGCCAGGTGCTTCACCTTCTCCGCCTGCTTGAGCTCCTCCTGGCCGTGGTACCTGTGGTAAGGGCCGATGGCCACAATCCTGGGCCGGATATAGCATTCATCGATATCTCGAAGGCTTGCAGGGTACCTGTGCATCTTCTCTTTCATCATGTCGTCATCAGCCTTGTTGAACTCAATTACGTGCTCCACCACATCCCTAGCGCGGCTATCATTCGAGACCGTAGATATCTCACTTGTGCCATTGTGTTGTGAGGCTGCAGAATAGTAATCATGGTACTCAAGCAGATGCTGCTGCCCCCCGGTAGACTCATCAGGCACATATCCTTGGAAGTTGGAGGTACCAGCTAGCATGTCGATGGTCGTCGCATACTCCACAGGGAAGCCAGCAGCTGTTTCTTCAACATAGGTCCAGTTCGTCAGCTGAAACTGGCAAGGTACCCATGCTGCGTCGGGTTCCATGCTCTCCAACCTGTAAAGCCAGCTGAATGTGCTGCATGCAATAAGGCACTGCATGAGAACATTTGGGAATCAAAAGTACGAACCGAGACAGATAGAGACGCATTACGAATTCAGAAAACTAAAATTTCTTTTTTCATGTACAAGCGCGTAAATATTATCATCAGGACTAATTACATGAAAGAAACACGAAATTGGATAGATTCATTAATATTAAGTGATAGATCAATGCAAAGAGAGGAGAGAAAGGAAAGCTACTTACAGCCAGTCCGAAGAAGCACACAGCCTTTCGGACACGCTCCTCTTCTTATATAGAGACTTAGAGAGAGTACGTGCTGGTCTGAACGGCTTGTCCTGCCAGGCCTGCTACAGTGCCAACCTGGTCTGACTGCTTCAGAAAACTGGTTAGACTGGTTGGTCCAGCTAGGTCGGCTATATATGTGCCAATTTGAGCCACCAATGGAGAGCTTCAAATTCCTGCCGCGAATCTCATCTAACATTGATGAATTGGTTTCTGACAACTTTATGTTCAGTTTGGTTCGTGCTACTATATATATCGCTGTCACACACCATTAAGATGTACAGAAAGAGATACCGCCAAACATAAAAAAAACTGCAGTCGGTAACGTTCTTTGTGGTGTAACGTATATGTCTACTTATGTTTGAGTCCTCGACTCAGTACGAGTGTCGTATATTCCTATATTTATAGTGGAACCTGCCCATCCGGTTCTGAATCTCCGACTCAGCATAGTTGTCACATTTTCTTAGTTTCAATTGGCGCTAGTCTTCCGAAGGTACTCACAGTGATATGGCTGCATTCATGTATTTTCATAGGGCTGAATATGCAAGCGCATGAGCATCTGCGTCCGAAAGGTCTCTCGAAAAAACCATAAAAAATACAAAAGAAGGATGGGCCCTAAATTTTATTGGAATTTGCGACATGTTTTCAATTAGACGACGCAAGTGAACATAGCCTGATGAAAAAAAATTAATGCCACCGTGGTAGTCTTTTCTAGGCCTGCTAATGGGTCGGGTTCCAGTGGGTTTTATGGGTTGGGTTTTAATATGGGTTGTGTTTGGATGGGTTAAAATGGGTTGTATCAACGAGTGGGGCGGGGTGGGACGGGTGTAGTGTAAATATGGATCGGTGCGGGTTGGATGGGTTAAAACGGTCGTATCCTCAATGGAGTTTGCATGTCCTTTATGGTAGTGGGTCCCACGTCAGGATTCAGACGTTAAAATTAAAACATCGCTTTTACACTATAAAATTTTAGCAAAATTGACTGAAATTTATTGGAGATGACTCCGTATGATAAACAGCAACTTTGTGCAAATTAGTGTGACTAGACCTAGAGGTGGGCCCCACGTCAGGAGTCGGACCCTAAAATTAAAATCTCGTGTTCACACTTTAAAATTTTAGCAAAATTGATCGAAATTTATTGGAGATGACTCAGTATGATAAGCAGCAACTCTGTGCAAAGTAGTGTGACTAGACCTAGAGGTGGGCCCCACGTCAGGAGTCGGACCCTAAAATTAAAATCTCGTGTTCACACTTTAAAATTTTAGCAAAATTGATCGAAATTTATTGGAGATGACTCAGTATGATAAGCAGCAACTCTGTGCAAAGTAGTGTGACTAGACCTAGAGGTGGGCCCCACGTCAGCACTCGGACCCTAAAACGAAAACCTCGCGTTCACACTATAAAATTTTAGCCAAATTGACTGAACTTTGTTGGCAATGCTCAAGATCATAATCATCAACTTTCTACAAAGTATGGTGATAGATCTAATATGTGGGCCCCACTTCAAGAGTAAGACCCCAAACTAAGAC
>OAMR01000136.1:2525132-2544219 GCA_900205405.1 Echinochloa crus-galli
TCGCGGCCGCGCCGCGGTGGCGCCCCACGCGCCGGCCCCGCCGCAGGTATGCGGCGGCTGCAGCAACGCGACGGAGGGGAAGTCGAGGATAGAGAAGAAGAAAGGGAGAAGAGAATGAATGGTTACGCGTGCAAGTGTAGAACAAGAGATAAAAGGACAGAGATGGAGAGCGAGTGTGCGCTGTCGGTGGAGACCTTTTGCACCGGCTGCAGCCAGCAACCGGTGCTAAAGGGCTTCGACATTTTTAGCACCGGATGATGGCTGCATCCGGTGCTAATGGGGAGTTTTAGCACCGGATTTTGTCACTATCCGGTGCTAATGAGCTCATCTTTGCCAAGTCTGTACGTCGCTTTGCTCCTAGCCATTGGACCCGGTGCTAATATACATTTAGCACCGGGTCTAAAATGTGCCGAGGCATTTGAGTGGGGCGGACGTTGATCATTCTGGTAGTGTCAGAAACCTTTGACTATCCACGTGCAATGTTATTAACGTGGTAATCGTTATATATATTATTCATCTCTTTCTCACTTAATAAACCTACTCAACTATGTCAGACTGGCGGAATCCAATGTTGGCCATAGGTCATGACATGAATAGATCTTTATGCATACTTTGGTTTATATACATGCACTTCCGTACCCAGTTGCTTGATTTGTAACACCACCAACCCTATTATTGTTAGCCGTACAGGAACAAAACCGGACCATGGACGACGTGCATGTGTGCCTATACCACTCGTGTGCACTGGACCGTGCGCGCCTTCCCGCAGTCAGGTTGATGTGATGACCCAACAGCCACCACCACTAGGTGAACAGTGCCTTTCAGCTGGCCACCACCAATGATATATCTATACCCATATATGTACAATGATATTGTCTAGTTCGATTACACAATTGATTTTACATTCACATTTGCGGTGGTAGAGTCTCGATCAATTGAAAGGTTGTTCCCTTGGGCTGGAACCCGTGGTGAAAGAAAGGGAATATTGATCTGAGTTGGCCGATGTCGGGCCCCTATGTGCGTGTTCATATATTGTATGCCCAAGTCTTCGTCGATTGAATCGAAAAGTATTGGATGCCCTCCAAACATGTGGAAGCATTCTGCCTCGCGTGAGCGGTGCTTGATCGAATTCTGCCTCGGGAAAAAGAAAACAAGTACAATCCAAACATGTGGTCAAGCTCGTGACTTCGTGCATATATGGATTCATTGAAATATCGAGCATGCTCACTGAACATCTCTGCACCGTGTTTGGGCCGGCTGCTGGCTGATGAGGCTTCCACGTCGTCACTGACACCATGGACCTGAGGGCTGAGGCCACACTCGCATGACCGGCCTCCTCGGCACTGTTGGTGCGGCCTTCCCTTCGTAGTGAACAAGCGTCAGCCGGGTGCGATAGGCTGCAGCATATCGCACTTAAATTATCAGTCAATGTGTGAGTGCGAGGCTTAAATGCACCAGAAAATAGTCCGGCCTGATATTGAGGTCTCGAGGGTACGGTACATACTCTCCTACCAAAATCTTCTGCATAATCTGGTTTGGGTGAAGGATGACCTCCGCGAGGTGATTTGTTTGCGTGCGTGTACGTGCTAGCGCAATTCAGTGTGTCGGCCGTCCTGGTGAATCATGTCAACAGTAATTGAAGCACGGATGGTAGGTAGTGGTATAGGTGAAATAATTTCAGTGGAATCCATATATAGTTTACCAAAAAAAATTGTGGCTGATACCGAGTTTCACATTTCTCAAATTCTGATCGAGGGCTGCTTTTTGGCATGATGCCCGGTAGATGGTACCGTAAAAGAATTTCAGTGTCTTTTACGGTACAGCCAGCTCTCCCATGAGAACCATTGGGCACACAGGTCATCAATGTTTTTTTTTTGAAACAAGGTCATCAATGTTCTTTTCACCAACACCGGTGCAGCACCTCATTGAGTTTGTGGCACTGTGGGAAGAATATCTCCAAAACGCGTTCAGCTACCGGCCGGTTGCTGGTTCTGCAGACGTTTCTCACATCACATCACAATCTACCGCCTGCATAATGGCGCCCCACACGAGCACCACCTAGCGAAACAACACTTACAAGAGGGAGCCGCTCCTCTCGACCTTTTATGGTTGCTGTTATATATATAAAGTACGTACTCGAGAAAACTACCGTAGTATCGGTAAGTCTCCCAACAATTTTATTTGGCACAGTAAAATGCATTATTATTACACTTGAGCTAGGGAC
Source organism: Echinochloa crus-galli (assembly GCA_900205405.1). Taxonomy (NCBI): domain Eukaryota; kingdom Viridiplantae; phylum Streptophyta; class Magnoliopsida; order Poales; family Poaceae; genus Echinochloa; species Echinochloa crus-galli. Next base: position 2,527,357 of record OAMR01000136.1, read on the forward strand.
GACGCGCCAGGCAGCAGGGATGAACAATGATATTTGTATCATGGCTGGATCGGAGCGGTAGCATCAGCGACAATCTGCTCAGAGGAGCACTTTATATTTATATTTGTAGTATACTAAATTATATTTATATTTGTAGTATACTAAAGGGACACATCTACTACGCTTGTACCAATGAGAGTCATAATAGTTGAACCATCAATCATATATCTTTTCTGTCCTCTTCTTCAATTTAGCATAAAAAGTATCTTCTTATGCCTAGAGATAACCCTTAGAAAAAAAGCATCTTTATGTGGCTATTCACGGTTGAAAGCATGTCTAAATCTGTATCATTTTGATACATTTTTAGAATCATATCAAAATGCATCTTTACGTGGCTATAGACAATTGTCTAATACGCTTTACAATGTGTCTAGACGTTAATGACACTTTAAAGCATGTCCAACTCTGTGTCAATTTGAGACGATTTCAATATTGTGTCAAAAAAATGTGTTTATAATACTATTGACGTTGTAAGCGTGTCTAATACTGTGACACTTTGACACATTTTTGAAATCATGTTAAAAAGCATATTTAGATGCTGACGTAGAGACGCTTTCAGCCTGCGTTACTACTACAACGTAGCTAAAGGGGGAGTTTTCTAGTAGTGGTGACCGATTCTCCAATAATCACCGGCCCCATACCCATATCTCGCACAGCCACTTTGACATCACCGATTCTCACAATTCCATCGGCTTTGACTTCCTTTGGATCAACTTCCATGGGTTGTACCTCCTCTTTCTTCACCTTGACATGATATTCCCATCTAGGAGGGACATGTTGTCTCTGCCCAGACCAAAGCCAGTCTGACCGGTTTGGAACCGGTCTGACCGGTCTGGCGGCTGGCACCGGACCTGATGGGCGGTGCGCCCCCAATCGTTCATGTGCTGGCACTCTTGGGTTTTCTCCCCTGTAATCTTGAAGTGGATGTGGCATGGGAAAGCACTGTAACCAGACCCCCTCATGTTCCCAAGTTGGATATGGAGAATTAGATGCCGGAGGCGCCCATGGCATGGTAGCATACATCCTTTGTGGAGGGAAATCGGTAGCAACATCACCCCGACGCTGGTTGGACTCTCCCCTAGGAGATGAGGGTCTGTCCCAATGCGGTGGTGACCTAGGTCTCTTTTTTAACGGACGATCATTACGACCGGCCTTTGTGCACTTGTTCATGACCTGATCAAAGGTTGGTCCTTGCTTCAGGACTGTCCCCTACACCTTTCGTTCATTCACCTTCAAGTACCCACTTCCGAACACTTAGGCTTGAAAGTTCTTGGTTGGCCCTGAGGCAAATCGGTCAGACCGGTTTGGGAAACCGGTCGGACTAGTTTCGCATTTGGCAACATCAAAAGTAAAGTTCACTTCATCTCGTCGATTTTTCTGAGTAGGCTTAAGCGAAGGACAAGAGCAAGGTATGGCCTTCGATGGACAAACAAATTCAGCAGCATAAATTTATTTATCATCACCATCCGAGCTATCGGAATCATGATCAACAATATGCATGTTGGACCGATGAGTTTTAACGGTTTCTTTTGTATTTTTCAGCTTATATTCTAAACCCACGACCTTCATTTGTAAATTACTAACAGAAAGAAAATCGAAACCTTCCAATTTCTCTTTCAAATAAGAACGTAAACCTGCAAAAGCCAAATCTGTCAAATCCGATCCTTTTCAGAAACCATCAAGTTAAAACATTGATTTTTAATATATCTTTAAACCTTCTAAAATAATCGGAGGCCGGTTCATCACGACCTTGCCTAATCAATGTCAAATCAGTTAACTTAGCTTCATTTTCTCCACTAAAAAAGTGATCATGAAATTTACGCTCTAATTGATTCCAAGTTTGAATAGAATTTGGAGCAGGAAAAGACAATGAAAATAAGCGAATACGCAAAGGCTTATAGAAACGCGCTTCCCCTAATTGCAAAATATATTGACTTGCATACTCCCAAGTTGTATGAGTATCATCACCATTAAATTTAACAAACTCAGGAACACGCCAACCAGCTGGATAACCATATCAAGGTAGTACAAGTAAATCAAATGCCTCTACAGAATAGCCCAAAATATCATGATGCGCTTGTTCACTTGCCTTTCCCTTGACATGGATACTAGTTATTAACTCGTTAAATGTTTACATTTGCACGCGCACTATGTGCTCCTATCTTAACTTTTCAAAGCCAACCGTCATTTACTACTAATTCACAGTATGCAGGGATCATTGAGCCCACGTACACAGCGGGCGGTACGGTCAGAGCCTAGGTGCATCTGTGTGGTTTGCTTGAAGCCTTCACTTAAGTGACTACTCGAATGCTTCAGCGCGCTTGTTGATTGGCACGGGAAGAACATGACAGCCGGTTTGAATTTGGCGGGCCAATTATATTCAAGGTTCGGATCGGATCAATTTTATTTGTCACAGCACCGGTGCGAGCACAATCAGTAAAATACATTTTTATTTATTACTTGAGGGACGACGCTCCAGGCAGCAGGGATCAATGATACTGCATCATGGCTGGATCGGAGCGGTAGCATCAGCGACAATCTCAGAGGGGCACTTTGTATAGCACCAGCATCGAAGGGTGTCACATGCTCCGTCTACGTTGTCCTTGCTTTCGTCTGTGCATACAAAATAGCAGCTGGGGTTGAAAGCGCATATCCCTTTATAACTGCCGCTCAGGTGCCTGCACGTTTGTTCCGCAACGGACGCCGACTCTGCAGGCATGAACACACATGCATATATCCTCCATGCAACAGTTAGACAAAAGATTAATCAAACGCCATCGCTGCTTGCAGCTTGCATAATGTTGTGTGTGTACGAACGTACCGCTGGTGGCTACAATGACGAGTAGGACGGCGGCGGCGGCGGCAGTGAGATTGTTTCGTGAAGCAGGCGCCATTAGTTGTTTCTTGGAAGAGGTTTATGAATAAGAATATAGTCTGGAGAAATCTCTGGAGAAAGATATATATATATATATATATATAGTATACTTCAACAAAAAAAAATATTGCTACCAGACGGGGGGATCCATCGGCGGACTAATCTATCGTATGAATCTATGATCAAAAGAAGTACAGGATTCTCCTATCCTATGAATCTATGATCCTCCGTCATCGGCCGGCAGGTGTATCTTTTTCTATCACGGAATTAAAGCATAGCACGGTATCCCCATTGTGGTTTCCACCGCAGAAGCAAAAGTCCAGCGGAAATAATACGGAGGGTCTACGTACATTCTACAAAATACAGGAGAATCTTGATATGAGGTTAGTTAAGTGCCATCCATTTACTTTATCGGAATCTGGAATGCAAGAAAGAAAGTCTATAGCCCCTTCCTAGTTGATGGAATCGTTGACACATAATTTTTCATTACTACATAAACGATTTGTATGGACGCCCCTTTTTTTAGGAACGACGAAAAGATAAGCTGCCCCTGTAAATTAAGGTGCTTACTGCCCGCCCCACGAAATGACCCTCATTTTTAGGACCGGACAGCAGGCAATCCGTCGCTAAAAATATGGATTTTCAAGGGCGGGTGATATGCCACCCTGATTTTCGGAGGCGGGTGATGCCCGGAACCGCCTTTGGAAATTGATTTCTAGGGCGGGCCCGCCCTTACAAATATGTCTGGCGACAAACTTTTACATATGATTTGAATAAAGATAAATTTTATATCAAAATTGTAGAGCTCAAAAAGATCTAAAACTTTGTAGTTAATAATTGTTTCATTTGAGATCGTTTACCCATCCAAAATATCATTCTAATATATCTAGTTTTGAAATCAAAATTTTTGAATTTACTAATTTGACCTACAACTATCTCAAAATATATTAGATTTTCTTTGGAAATTTTAAATCAAAGTTCATATGCGCATAATATACCTCATATCTTGAAAATTCAAATGATCTTATATAAATGGGACTATACATTGTCCACAAACTCATACATCTCACATATTCAATATAAGAGAAGGCACACTCTAGATTATACACCAAATGACCCTACATTTGCTTATATGCTATAAACACAATTTTTACATGTACTATAGAAATATATAACTTGTTGTGAATGAATTTAAGATTTTTTTCGAGTTTAGATACTATTTCAAAACATTCAAACAAAAGTTGTGTAAATTTATTTTCAGGAGCGGCCCTACAAATTAATTTCCAGGTGCAGCTCCGAGCATCACCTGCCTTAGAAATGGGCTTGAATTCCAGGGGCGGACGAGCATGTCACCCGCCCCTGGAAATCGATTTCTAGGGGCAGGTGGTTGCGTGGCCCGCCCCCAGAATTAGGCCAACTAAAAAAAGATTCGTAACTTTTTCATATGATCTAAGATAAACACAATATTTATATTAAAATTGTAGAACTTGAAAAAATATTAAACTTTGTAGTTTATAATGTTTTAATTTAAGATTGTTTAGTTATCCGAAAATCCGTTAGAAGCTGACAAAAGAAACACAACTTGACATGTCAGCGATCCACATCTTCTATATGGAGCCCTCATGTTGAGGTAATTAATGACCAATCATTTAGTGTCGTTCAGTGTACAGCAATGATTTCTTGGAATATATTCTGTTTGTTTTCATCTCATAATCTGCAGCTAGTCAAGAATGCTAGGTTGTGCAAGACTGAGTCTCAACATGAGCACCCATATCATCCATTATGGGTTCTGGTCAAGAACTTCTGGACACCCACGAGTTGATGATGCACTATGCCAGCAACAGGATACCCACGACTCATGGCCTTATGGGTGCCAGAAGGGCAACGTCTGTGACTCTGTGTTACTATAATATAATGCAAAATCACTAACAGGATACTGCACACGAATTGTAAACCGTCCAATTGACCCAACCCAAACGTGGAATATACTGTCTGCATTACGAAGCAACAAGAGGGGAAACATCATTAGGTAATATTCAAACAAGAGGCTTACTGTAACACCCTAAAATTCATCACAATTAAATTGTAGCAACCCTCTGAATTTTTCTAGGATTTATTAAGGCTTAAAGAAATTTTCTAGCAATTAATTGGAATTTCTAGCCTTTTTTATAATTTAAATATCACATTAAATAATTATTTTAGTCAAAATAAGTTGTAGAATAGCACTTGTATATACATATTTTTACAACATAAAAAGCCACCATTTTTATTTTTTATAAAATTAGGCTTTAATTACCGCACTACTAGGTTACAGCAGAAAAGTTATAATAGGCTGAGTTCAGTTTTGGCCCCTGAACTCTCGCGAAGTCCGTTTGTGCCCCCTGGACTTTTTCTTCCGCTCGCTTTTCCTCCCCGCGCTCTTTTCTTTTCCGCGGCCCAAATCCTTTTCCCGGCCTGCTGCTCCCCTGCTTTCGGCCCAGCGCCGGCCCATTCTTTTTCTCCCCGCTTCTCTCTCCCCGCGTCGCTGACAGGTGGGTCCCCCCTGTCAGAGTCGTCGTCTCCGACGGGGATTCCTCCCCGAGTCCGTCCCGACGCCGTCTCCGACTCCGATTCCCGCCGCCGCACGTCTGCCGAGGTCCCGGTCCCCGGCCTACTTAAGCGCGCGGCCGCCCGCAGTCCTATCCATCGAAAATCGACCGAGCCTCGCAAACCCGAGCCGCCCGCGCCGCCGACTTTTCCGCCGGCCGCCGCTCGCCGTCGTCCAACGCCGTCCCGAGCCTATTCTCGCCGGGATTGCTCCTGGTGAGTTCGCCTTCGCCCACTCGTCCTTGTCGTCTTCTTCTTGGAGCCAGTAGAGGGCCGTAGCGCCGGATCCGCGTTCACCCGAGAGCTCTGCCGCCGCCCATGGCGCCGCCGTGGTGGTCCGTCGTCGGTACGCGTCCCTAGCCGTCCAGAACCCCTAGATGGACTCATCGTGGTCCAGTGAGCCGTAGAGCTTGATCCCGTCATGAACCGAGCCGTGTAGCCCCAGATCGACTTTCTCCGGCGAAGTTCCGCCGCGGGAACGGGCGGCGCCGCCGCAGGTGTCGTCGCCGGCGATACCCCCTCGGCCGATCCTTTCCCGACCGTCCGTTCGAGATCTAACAGCTTAGATTAGATCTAACCCGAGTCAAACCTGCCGAATAACGGTCAGCCGTGGCTAATTTGCAAAAGAGCCCCTGAGGTTTTTAAAAATCAACCCGCGATCCTAGTTAGTTCAAAAATAATTCCAAATAGGTCCTTTTTCTTCTGTTTTAGCCCCTGCAAGATTTAAAATTATGCCCGAGGTCCAAGTTTTGTTATTTTATGGTTTAGCCCTCGAGTTTTTATACAATATTATGTTTTAGCCCCTGGTTTTTCGCAGTTAAGCCCATGGAACTTTTAAAACTTTGCCAGCAAGTCCCTGAACCTTAGAAAAGCCATATCTTTCTCGTTTTAACTCCAAATTTAGTGATTCTCACGCTCGCGCATTCGTTGCAACGTGTAGATTAGTTTTGTGCTGTTGTTTTCTTCTGTTGGAATTGTTTGGTGTACTATTTCTTATTTGTTGTATTGTTTCCTTGCATGTGAATGTGTGATGCGATTAGGAAACGACCAGTTTGAGGATTTCTCTGAAGAACCAACTGTTGGAGAAGGATTTGAGCAGCAACAGAGTTGGGAAGAAGGCAAGTGTATTATGTCATGCAAATGTCCTAATAACTATTAATTTCACCATCCATGCATGTGTCTTAATTTGATGGGTTCCTATTTAAGGATCTGCCTAGCCACTATATTTTCCCGTGGGCTTTGGTAAGAGACAGACCTCATTAGGGAGGGTTATGCTTTGCTTCTGAACCGGAAACCTTAGCGGGCTATCATTTATTAGAGTGCTTTTGTAAAGGTCTCATAGTGAAACCCAGTATTCGGTCCACGTGGAGTGGGAAGGGTACAATGCTTCGGCAATGGGAATCACCGCTTATGGTGAAAGTGTACAACCTTTGTAGAGTGTAAAACTGTTATAACAGTCGTGCTCACGGTCAAGAGCGGCCTGGACCCTTACATAATAATCAGACTTGAACATGATCTAAATCGTGGTTACTTGAATATGCTGGGAATATGACATTCATTAATTTGTGGGTGGTATATACTTTCATTTGCTAGTAAATAGTTGCTTAATAAAACTTGACCAACTAAAAGTGCTTACTGCAGTATGGTCAGCCAACCTTTTTGCCTCAACCTTGTATGTCATATTACATTTGCTGAGTACGTCATGTGCTCATACTTGTTGTTATTCTTTCCTTTATTGCATCAACCACACCCGGAATGCTGCTGAGATTGGGAGAATTTTGAGGATTTCACTACTGATTTTGAGGAGTTCTAGGCGAGTCTCCCCCAGTCAATGCCTGTGGAGTTGGAGTCACTTTTGCTTCGTTAGATAATCGTTTATTTAAGTCTTCCGTTATGACATTCGTGTCAACTCTGATATTGTAATAAATGCACTATAATACTCTTTCGTTATGCATGGGTATGGATATTCACTTGTGACGTCTACCATATGTGTGTAAACTGATCCTGGCGCACATATGAGATGCACCTGGTTTTGCCTTTAAAACGGGGTGTGACAAAAGTGGTATCAGAGCTATGTTGACTGTAGGACGCAAGCCTAGATAGCAATGGTCATTCTCTAAGGATTATTTTGCTTAACTACTCTTGTTCTATCTATTCTTGGTTTATTTTGCTATTATTCCTGGTCATTGATAATTGTCTCCTCCTTGACTTTTGCTCTCTGTTCTATCATTTTCACCATCTCACCTGGTTCTGATGTCTTTAGAACTGTTCTCACCCCTTTCTTGCTTAAACCATAGATGGTGTTGACAAGGCAAGGTGCTCGTAGATTGGCAAGCACTCTTTCCTCTTTTTCGTCACATTCGGTACAAGAAGAGGAACCCGAAGCTGAAGAGATGGAAGTGATGGACGAAGAAGTTAACTCAGGAGGGAATGCTCCAGCTGGATCTGAAGGAAGTGAAGGACCCTCTCCGCCGCCTGACATGTGGGTAGTGACTTTTCACCACCACGACGGAGGCAATAGTGGGTTCCCGATAATGCTTCGAATGCTCTTTGAGCGTCTGAACTACCCAGTGGAGATAGAAAATTATGGAAGAAGGAGGGCACATCCAAATTACCTAGAGGACTGGGATGTCGCTGTATACATCCGGGAGCTTGATTATGAGTATGGAGGAACCAAAGAGGCTGCACTGCACCATGCCATCGCCATGAGATCAACCTTCGAAGCTGGAATCCAGGATGCAGCAAGACGGGCACTTTCTGTGCTTTGTCATGAGGAGGCTGCTGAAGTACGTCACACTGCTTGGGCATATCTTCCTCGAAGGCAGCAAGGCACTCCAACTGGGGTTGTGCCACAACCGCCAGGCGTGCTAAACTCTACACTCAACGTCCAGGTGGCGTTCACCCAGATGCTCAACGTGCACGCCGATGACACCACAAGAGAGCTACAAGAAGTGCGTGAAGAACTCGTTGTTGAATGAAGGACAAACAAGAGGCTGATAGCTGAACTCAAGGGAGAAGCACTTCCACCCTTGGATGAAGATGTAGAAGGGATGATGGGTCATTCACCGCCCCGCTAGAGAGTGCTCGGTGGATCGTCTAGTGGCTTCACTCATACCTATTAAGATAGGATACCCTCTCTTTTGTTAGTTCAGTACGTTTAGAATCGTTGAGACTCGTGTATAGCGTGTGATTTAGTTCGGTTTAAAAGTGTGGTAGAGATGTTTGCTTCCGTGCTAAGTGTGTGATTTGGATCTTTGTAATGATTGAACTTAATTGTGGAGTGATGACCACAATTGAGTAATTATTAAATAAATAAATTTAGTTAGTTTGGGTTTATCTTGGTCTCTGATCTTAGCCCATAACTATCACTTTATCCATATAATGGTACCCCTCATATAAATCATGCTATGCGACAATCTGTTCTCGCTGCTGCATGATATCCTGGTATTGTCCGAATTGTTTCTGGAGCTACAGAACTCCGTTTGACATAAATCCAGTTGGGTCAGATTAACGACTTGATAACCTAGGTTCTGGGAATTTTTCGTGATTTTTGGAGGTTCTGGAAGAGAGATATAATGGTGTTATTGGAGTAACCAGAATCTGTCCCGTGGTCCTGACACAGTTGTCTTGTTTATTTTATACCTCGAGCCACAAAAATTCCGATTGAGGTGATTCAAGTTGGGTTAGTTTCAGAATTTGATAGTCTACGTTCAGACAAAAGATCATGATTTTTGGATACTCAGAATGAGAGTTACAGCTGTTTAATTATGACAAACAGAATCTGTTTCAGAATTTGATTTTCCAGTCATTGGCAACTCAGCTCCTGCATCAGTTTTATTCGACTCTGGAGCATCCCATTCTTTTATTACTGCTCAGTATGTAGCTAAGTATAATATATCCATGCTCCCTATGAAAAATTCCATGCTAGTTAGCTCTCCCGGTGGAAACATGAAAGACGATTTTATCTGTCCCCGGGTTAATCTGAAAATAGTTGGGGTAGACTTTCCTGCTGATCTGATAGTCCTGAACTCCGAGGGAATTGATGTCATACTTGGAATGGGATGGTTAGCTGCTTTCAACGCGGTGATTCAGTGTGCCAAGAGGTCGGTGTTGTTAACTAGTCCTCAGGGAGAGAAGATTGAATTCGGAGCCACTCAACCCTCAGCTTCAACTTACTCAGTGAATCAGGCCAGCGGTGTTCCTTTGGAGGATATCAGGGTTGTTTGTGAGTTTCCAGATGTCTTCCCACATGATTTGCCAGGTATGCCACCCGACCGAGACATCGAGTTTATTATTGAGCTTTTACCTGGAACTGCTCCTATTTCTAAAAGACCCTATAGAATGGTTGTTAATGAACTAGAAGAACTTAAGAAACAACTTAAGGAATTGTTGGATAAAGGTTACATTCGTCCTAGTTCATCACCTTGGGGAGCACCTGTAATTTTTGTGGGTAAAAAGGATGGTACTCTGAGGATGTGTGTGGATTATCGTTCATTGAATGAGGTAACCATCAAGAATAAGTATCCATTGCCCAGAATTGAAGACTTATTTGATCAGTTGAGAGGAGCTAAGGTTTTCTCCAAGATTGACTTGAGATCTGGCTACCATCAGTTGAGGATCAGGCGTTCCGACATTCCTAAAACAGCATTCACCACCAGGTATGGGTTGTATGAGTATACTGTGATGTCGTTTGGATTGACAAATGCACCTGCCTACTTTATGTACCTGATGAATAAGGTGTTCATGGAATACTTGGATAAGTTTGTGGTAGTGTTTATTGATGATATTCTGGTTTACTCTAAGAATGAGGAGGAACATGAGGAGCATTTGAGGTTGGTGTTGCAGACTCTTAGAGAGAACCAGTTGTATGCCAAGTTTAGTAAATGTGAGTTTTGGTTGAATCAAGTGTCTTTTCTTGGTCATGTTGTTACTGATGGAGGTATTGCAGTGGATCCAAGTAAAGTCAGGGATGTGTGGGATTGGGAACCTCCTACCACAGTCTCTGAGATCAGAAGTTTTCTGGGATTGGCTGGATATTACAGGAGATTCATTGAAGGCTTTTCTAAAATAGCGAAACCTCTTACTTCGCTATTAGAGAAGGGCAAGGAGTTTGTTTGGTCAGAAGCGTGTCAGGCCAGTTTTGAAGAGTTGAGAAGGAAGTTGACTACAGCCCCAGTGCTTGCTATGCCAGATATTCACAAGAATTTTGATATATATTGTGATGCTTCTCGTAGAGGTCTTGGGTGTGTGCTCATGCAGGAAGGCAGAGTTATAGCCTATGCATCAAGGCTGTTGAGGAAGCACGAGCTGAACTACCCTACTCATGATCTGGAGCTTGCAGCTGTTGTTCATGCCTTGAAGATCTGGAGGCACTATATTCTAGGTAACAGATGTGGGCTGTATACTGATCACAAAAGCCTGAAGTACATATTTACTCAGAAGGATCTGAATTTGAGGCAGAGAAGATGGTTGGAGTTGATCAAGGATTATGATCTGGGGATCAACTATCATCCTGGCAAGGCTAATTTGTTGCTGATGCTTTGAGTAGGAAGTGAGAAGTAAATGCAATGTTTGGTCGCCAGTTGCCAGTTGAGTTGCTTGCAGAGATGGAAAAGCTGAACTTGGGATTCCTGAATCAGACAGAAGGTGTATCAATGGAGGTTGAGTCTACACTGGAGCAGGAAATTTGGAAGGGTCAGCTTACTGATGAGAAGATAAAGGAAATCAAGGAAACCATGTTAGCAGGGAAAGCTCCCGACTTCACCGAAGATGATCAAGGTACAATTTGGTTTAGAAAGAGGATATGTGTACCGGATATCGAGTCTCTCAGAGAGCAGATATTGAGGGAAGCTCATGATTCCGCATATTCTATTCATCCTGGAAGCACCAAGATGTACCAGGATCTGAAGCAAAGGTATTGGTGGTATGGACTAAAAAGGGATGTGGCTGCCCATGTGGCGTTGTGCGATGTTTGTCAGAAAGTTAAGGCTGAACATCAGAGACCAGCCGGTTTGCTTCAGCCACTCAAGGTACCTGAATGGAAGTGGGAAGAAATCAGTATGGATTTCATTGTTGGATTACCTCGCACTCGAGGAGGATATGACTCTATATGGGTTATTGTGGACAGATTAACTAAGGTAGCTCACTTCATACCTGTTAATACTACTTATACCAGTGCTAAGTTGGCAGAGTTATACATGTCCAGAATTGTTTGTCTCCATGGTGTACCTAAAAAGATAGTGTCTGATAGAGGTACTCAGTTTACATCTAGATTCTGGCAGAAGTTGCATGATTCTATGGATATAAAGTTGAATTTCAGTTCTGCATATCATCCTCAGACAGATGGTCAGACAGAGAGGACTAATCAGATTTTGGAGGATATGTTGAGAGCTTGTGCTTTGAAGCATGGAGGCAGTTGGGACAAGAGTCTTCCATATGCAGAGTTCTCGTATAACAACACTTATCAGACAAGTCTAAAGATGGCCCCATTCGAAGCACTTTATGGTAGAAAGTGCAGGACACCGTTGTATTGGAGTGAAACAGGTGAAAGTCAGTTGTTTGGTCCAGAGATATTGTAGGAAGTAGAAAGACAGGTTCAGATTATCAGAGAGAATTTGAGAACGGCTCAGTCCAGGCAGAAGAGCTATGCAGATACAAGAAGGAGAGAGCTAACCTTTGAGGTGGGTGATTATGTGTATCTGAAAGTATCTCCTATTCGAGGCTTGAGAAGGTTTAAGGTGAAAGGTAAATTATCTCCTCGTTTCATTGGACCTTTCGAGATTGTTGATAGAAAAGGCGAGGTTGCTTATCAACTGGAGTTGCCAGCCAGACTGTCAGATGTGCATGATGTGTTCCATATCTCTCAGTTGAAAAAGTGTCTTCAAGTTCCTGAGGAAGAATTGCCCTTGGATGAGTTGGATGTGCAAAAGGATTTGACTTACAAGGAGTATCCAGCTAAGATTTTGGAAACTGCTGAAAGAGTTACTAGGAGTAAAGTGATTAAGATGTGTAAAGTTCAGTGGAGTCATCATGCGGAAAGTGAGGCAACTTGGGAAAGAGAAGATGAGTTGATAGCGGAGTTTCCTCAGATTTTCCCTAATCCATCCGAATCTCGAGGACGAGATTCTCTTTAAGGGGGGTAGGTTTGTAACACCCTAAAATTCATCACAATTAAATTGTAGCAACCCTCTGAATTTTTCTAGGATTTATTAAGGCTTAAAGAAATTTTCTAGCAATTAATTGGAATTTCTAGCCTTTTATCAATTTAAATATCACATTAAATAATTATTTTAGCCAAAATAAGTTTTTGTTGCATTCATGCTGTTGCATATATTTTTGGTTGCTAGTAAATCACCCGCTCGTCCTTGTCGTCTTCTTCTTGGAGCCAGTGGAGGGCCGTAGCGCCGGATCCGCGTTCACCCGAGAGCTCCGCCGCCGCCCATGGCGCCGCCGTGGTGGTCCGTCGTCAGTACGCATCCCTAGCCGTCCAGAACCCCTAGATGGACTCGTCATGGTCCAGTGAGCCGTAGAGCTTGATCCCGTCGTGAACCGAGCCGTGGAGCCCCAGATCGACTTTCTCCGGCGAAGTTCCGCCGCGGGAACGGGCGGCGCCGCCGCAGGTGTCGTCGCCGGCGATACCCCCTCGGCCGATCCGTTCCCGACCGTCCGTTCGAGATCTAACGGCTTAGATTAGATCTAACCCGAGTCAAACCTGCCGAATAACGGTCAGCCGTGGCTAATTTGCTAAAGAGCCCCTGAGGTTTTTAAAAATCAACCCGCGGTCCTAGTTAGTTCAAAAATAATTCCAAATAGGTCCTTTTTCTTCTGTTTTAGCCCCTGCACACCCTTAAAGACTCCACTGTTGCAATTTAACCCTTAAAGAATCTCCATTGGAGGACGAGATTCTCTTATAAGTTGACTACTGTTGCAATTTGCAAAGCGAACCACCTGGTTTCGTCGTCCGCTGCTGTTGGGATGATGACAATAAGTCTCGAGTTCACATACCCCCCAAAGCCATATCTTTCTCGTTTTAACTCCGAATTTAGTGATTCTCGCGCTCGCGCATTCGTTGCAATGTGTAGATTAGTTTTGTGCTGTTGTTTTCTTCTGTTGGAATTGTTTGGTGTACTGTTTCTTATTTGTTGTATTATTTCCTTGCATGTGAATGTGAGATGCGATTAGGAAACGACCAGTTTGAGGATTTCTCTGAAGAACCAACTGTTGGAGAAGGATTTCAGCAGCAACAGAGTTGGGAAGAAGGCAAGTGTATTATGTCATGCAAATGTCCTAATAACTATTAATTTCACCACGCCACAGGAATTTCAATATAAACTGCAATATAGTTTCTTAGCGTATGCACGCCACGGGAATTTAGCGTATGCACACTCAAAACATGAATGTTGAATAGTTTCTTCTGAGAAACAAATGCTACATATTTTGCTACCATTCCAGTTACTTAAGCTGACACACATGATACATGTATGATAAAAGTAGCACCAACAGCGTTGGCTGTACGAAGTACATGCAGCAATAACATGTACTCAATCAAATGGATCTTAAACTCAGTCTACACATGATCATTATAATTGTGGAATCTTAGTAGATGCATACAGGGAAGAGAAGTCAAGGAAGAGGAGGGAATGGTGGCGACTTTCATTACGTGAAAAACCAAGATTTGTAACGGGCGTAGATGGCCATAGGTAACGGGCAATGCGCCCGTTACCCTTACTCTGTTACTAATAGTCGGTCAAAGGTAACGGGCAATTTGCCCGTTACGAACGACCAAAACCTGTAACCCGCACTTCACAACGACCATAACCCAAACTTGCGATTTTTGTGGGCCCACAGATCAATTTCGTAACGCGCACAGACAAACGACCGTTACCAAAACAATACACTTGTAACGGGCTTTACTTAAGAACCGTAACGAAACCACGACACTTGTAACGGTCTTTACGTAACAACCGTTACTAAAACACAAACCTTGTAACGGGCTTGACTTAAGAACCGTTACGGCGGTGCATTGACCAGTCTTGTCTCCGGTCCCACCGGTCAGTACTTGTAACGGGCTTTACTTAACAACCATTACGGAGGTGCATTGACCAGTCTCCTCTCTGGACCCACCGGTCAGACCCTGTAACGGGCGTTACGTAACAACCGTTACTGATACTTTGTGTAAGTAATGGTTCTTACTTGATGCCCGTTACCTTTGTGTTCAATTGTAACGTCCTATAAATGTCCCCATTACCTTTTGTTGTTCCACCACCACAGAATCTGGCCTAGTTCTGGCTGCATCCTGGAACCGGCCAGGATTTGGCAGCCCTCAGGTTATTCACATCATATACAAATTGAGATACACATCACATACAGATTGAGATACACATCACATATATACACAAGTACACATCAAGTTTGAAACTTATCATACACATGCAACAAGTTTCAAGTTGGATGAATCTTATCCCCTACTGGGATAGGCAGACTGATCATGTAAACTACAAGTTTAAGAATGAGAGGAAAGACCATAAACATCATCAAGTTTCATTCAGGTCTACAAGTTTCAAGTAGTACCACCTGCTGGAACTTGATCACCTTCTGGACCTTGATCACCTACTGGTTGTGGATTATCATTATGGAATTCGCCCTCTAGGTCGATGATCTCGTTACGAATGAAATCGCACATCATCTCCTGGACCACCCTTAGTCTTTTTGGATTAATCGGTGCTTTGGTAAGCTTGAAATCCTGCATAATACAATTTTTAGGAGAATACAGGGTAAAAGTCGATCAGTTTCTAAAAACAAATAGAGAAGGCTGAGCAGTATACTTACAGAATGCCTTTTCAATGCGGTCATTTCATAGATTACATCCATAACATACACCGCAACATAGAATCCACAGAGAAGGGACCCCGATGGCTGTTGAGGGCACTGAATAGATGTGTATAAGAGACAGCTTGTAGAAGGCCCTAAAAATGACACTAGTTATGACCGGTACCAAATATGTATGAAGTGAACAAGATAAAACAAACTTGATTTTCCATCTTACCTCAAAATCTGCCTTGCACTTGTGTGTAGGTGGTTTGGCTTTTGCATTTTTTCTCTGTTTCTGTTTCTAATTCATGTGGTCTGCATAGGCCCTGCATGATCAGCAATATCGATTAGAAACATTATGAGATTGAATTTTTCTGAACAAAACCTACAATATATATACTTACCAGTCGACAAGAGCTAGGACTTTGGTGAACGTCCGCTTCGGAAAAATTTTCGCAGAATCTAAAATCCAAACCCAACTCCACTTCATAGAAATGACCACCAGTACCCAGTGACCACCGGTGTTGTAGGGAGCCACCATAAAGTCGTGATGCATAACATTTTTTTAGTGTTTGTATTATCACTTGGGGTTGGGAACCAACCATTGCGAGACAGAATACCTGTGGGTCCACAAACCCAACACTCAGTCCCATCTCCTGTACTCATTTCCTCATTAGCCTACATTTGTTAGCATGAAATTTGTTAGCATGAAATTTATGGTAAGGTCATACTACAGGTCGTTGAATTGAACTGTGAAGGGACTTACAATATCCAGCACCTCAACAAACTCATGTCCAGACTTCCGAGGTTGAAAAGGTCATACAAGTCCTGGAATTGAACTGTGATTTCTGTATCACCTTCACCATGGAAGTAGGATGCAGCTAACTTTGCCGGAATGCCAATAACACCTTTAACACTGTGTGTCATGATTTGATCATGCAACGCTTTACAACTTGGTCTAGCAGCGTTTAAACCCTGTTCTGACAACATAGGGCCACCAGGCTTGTATTTCGGATCAGCCATGGTCCAAAATTGAGAAACAGCAGCAAGGACTTGTGCTTTGGGGAGTGGCTTGCTCTTCAGTTCCTGCTGATTTGTCTGCTGTGTGTTCTGCTGCTGCTGTTGCTGCTCCAGAGTTGGAGGTTCGATGATCTTCTCCTGCCGCAGTCTGCTGCTGCTTCTGCTTGCTGTCTGCTGTGGCCGCTTCTGTGTGTGCTGCAGGGTTTGCTTCGCTGTGGCTGCTCCTGAAGCGGAGGTGTTTGGCTGTTCTGCTGGTCCTGAAGCGGAGGTGTTTGGCTGTTCTGCTGCTAGTGTGGCTGATCCTGAGGCGGAGGTCTCGGCGGCTGGCTTTTGTCTGTCTTGCTGACTGTCTGGCTTTTGGCTGCAGAGGCGGGAGGTTCCGACAAGGGTGGTATACGGATCCGATTCCTTGGCCACTGTACCCATTGAAATTGAGCACCACCTAGGGTTGTGTACTAATCCTCTACTGGAATAGGCAGACGAATGTGCTTCGCATTGGGCCACACATAAGTAACTTTCACCACAGCATACCC
>OAMR01000136.1:2544368-2563116 GCA_900205405.1 Echinochloa crus-galli
GTATGTAATCCGCATTGATAGGTGTTTGCTTGTTGTCATCCACATTGACAAGCGCTTCTTTGTCGTAGATACTACCCTTGTGTAACCCCAGAGGAATATCATTCGGTATCTGCACGCCTGCAACTCTTAGCACCTTCACAACTCTAGCGAGTGTTTCATCAAATAGTTCTTCCTTGTTGACGACAGCAGACATCCTCCTCTTCTTCTTCCGGTACATCCCAGCAAACTCTGGGCCAAACCCTTTACCCCATCCTATTGAGCTAGACATGGCTCGGACCCGACCTCGATGCTCTGGATTCTCAAGTGCCTGGGTCAGAATATCATCCTCCCTAACCCCAGAGAAAGAACCTTCGCCAGCTTCAGCTGCAATTCTTTTCACCTTTTCTGCTACATCTGACACCAGAGGGGAGCTGAATGTTATTTCCCCCCCTTCCCCGCTTTCACTAGTGGCCTGCTTCGATGCCCTTGCCCGCAGATATGGCCTCGTACGGCCGGGAAATTGGTCCCAAGGGTTCTCTTTTCCTTCTGCAGCTAGCTTTTCATCCTCCTCCTCCCACTCTAGCTGTTTACCAGCATAACCTTTTCTGCCCGTCCTGTGCGGCTTATCGTGCTTTGCTCTCTTTTCTTTCATCTCCTGGCTCACCTTCTCAAAACTTGGAGATTTGGATGTCTCCACAAACTGCTGCCAGTCTTCTGGCTTCAAAAACTGATGCTTCTCATAGGGAAGCTCGTCTTGGTTCACAAATTCTGATCTTAAATGGCTCTTGAATCGCCGCTGTAACTCCCCAATCTTGCTCACAGCTGCCTTGATTGCCCTATCGCGGACACCTTCGGACATGGGTGGGTACTCTAGCTTTTCCTCTAGAGCAGGGAACAGGGCTTGCTTCTGCTCCAGTGTGAAATCCTCAAGCTTTGCGTTGATTGACACCCTCTCCCGAGCAATGAGGCCACAGAACAATATGAATCGGTCCCTTGCCACCTTTGGGGTAGGGATCCATTGGTCGTCAAGTCCAGTTGCAATCACCTTGTCTTCTGGCCATTTGGTCTGTGTCCGTGACCGCCGTCCTCGATTAGTACTCCCAGCAGTGTGTGCCGAATTACCCTGTGAAGTAGGTGCATACTCCTCCTCTACATTATGTGCACCGTTGTCACCAGAGGAGCTTCCTGATGAGTTAGCTTGCATAGATGATATATCAGTTTGTCAGTACAAAAATATAAGCAAGGATGGAAATGTGAACAAAATTATTATTAGCTACTATTAGACTAGAAATCAATACAGGTCCTAAATAAAATCAGCATGTACAACATATACAAGATGTGTATAAGAGACAGACGTATATCTAAGTGCTACCAAAGCATCATTGAAGTGTACATTACATTAGGCAGGTACATGAAAGAAGAGGACAGAGCAACAGTTAGTAAAATGCACTAGGATTATATGATTGTACACACGATTAACATACTAAGAAGAACTAACAATTGTAGCAGTACATAGTCCAGAACAATTGATAGATAATTTGTAATTTAAACATGATAAAGACAGATTAACAAGGCAGATTAAATTCCTAAATGGTTCATGAACAAGCACTAAGAGCAAGCACTAGGATTATATGATTCTACACAAGATGAACATGCAGAACTAATGGAAAAAATGCAGAAGGAAAAAGATAACTTGGCAGCAGCCACATCAGTATTTGTGTCCATGACATACAGATCGAGTTTCCTTTGAACAAATAAAAATAGGAAAGGAACAGCAGCCAGAGCAGGATCTGTATTCATGACATATAGATCGAGCCAAATCTGGTCAAGGTGAACGGAGCCTAAACAACAGCAAAATAACAGGAAGATTGGTGCAACCAGCGTAGTAGGCACAGCAGAACGGGGGAATTCCATCTTAGTACATATCATGACACAAAATACAGTTGTTGCGTAATTTTAGGCCATACAAACCGTATTATGTAACTTAATGCATCGTATCGCTACATTTTCAACTTGTTGGACCAAAGTGACATAGTGATGCAACTTATGTATGGTGGATGCACTTTACTCATAAAGTTTCATACAATTCATAAAGTTCATACTCCCTCTGTTCTAAAGTGTAGGCCGTTTGACTTTTTTTAACCAAAGTTGACCGCTCGTACTATCCAAAGTTGTGCGCAAGTTATCATATTTTTTGTGGCCACTTGCTTTATTAATACAAAGTCTACAGAAATGTCTTAAATTTGACTATATTTTCACAAATTTTTTGAATAAGACGAGCGGTCAACGTTGGGGTCAAAAAAGTCAAACGGAATACGTGTTACAACGGAGGGAGCATGAACTTTCATAAAGTTCATATATTTTTTGAAAATTGTCATCCAACTTTTTGAGATCCACACATCGCAAAATGGGAACTCCATCTTAGTACATATCATGACACAAAATACAACGTACTGTTGCGTAATTTTAGACCATACAAACCGCATTATGTAACTTATTGCTACATTTGTAACTTGTTGGACCAAAGTGACACAATAATGCAACTCTATGTATGGTGGGTGCACTTTACTCATAAAGTTTCATACAATTCATAAAGTTCATACTCCCTCCGTTCTAAAGTGTAGGCCGTTTGACATTTTTTGACCCAAAATTGACCGCTCGTACTATTCAAAGTGTTGCGCAAGTTATCATATTTTTTGTTGTGACTTGCTTTATTAATATAAAGTCTACATAAATGACTTAAATTTGACCATATTTTCACAATTTTTTTGAATAAGACGAGCGGTCAACGTGGGGTCAAAAAAGTCAAACTCCCTACATTTTAAAACGGAGGGAGTATGAACTTTCATAAAGTTCATATAATTGTTGAAAATTTTCATCCAACTTTTTGAGATCCACACATCGCAGAACGGGGGAATTCCATCTTAGTACATGTCATGACACAAAATACAACGTATTGTTGCGTAATTTTAGACCATACAAACTGCATTATGTAACTTAATGTATAGTATTATTGCTACATTTGTAACTTGTTGGACCAAAGTGACTCAATAACGCAACTCTATGTATGGTGGGTGCACTTTACTCATAAAATTTCATACAATTCATAAAGTTCGTACTCCCTCCGTTCTAAAGTGTAGGCCGTTTGACTTTTTTTGACCCAAAGTTGACCGCTCGTACTATTCAAAGTTGTGCGCAAGTTATCATATTTTTTGTGGTGACTTGCTTTATTAATATAAAATCTATAGAAATGACTTAAATTTGACCATATTTTCACAAATTTTTTGAATAAGACGAGCAGTCAACGTTGGGGTTAAAAAAGTCAAACTGCCTACATCTTATATATGAATAAGTTTCATCCAAATTATTGAGATGCAACCATCCAAATTAAACTTCTTGCACAATAATACAAACACATAAATGTTCAGCCACCTCATAACACAAACACACATGAAGTTCATATATCACAAAGTCGAAGCTTGACACAAAGCTTGACACAAAGATGATAAAACTGCAGATGATGATAACAGAAGACCAATGCAAGCTTGATAACTCCATCGTCAGTGGTCACGGATCAGTTGCACCTACGGACTCGCTTGTGCTGGTTGACATCTCCATACAACGGCACAACACTTGCCATGAAGTCGAAGAATATCGTCTCCTTGACAACCTTCACAAACCGACCACGAAGCTCCTGAGCCATTGTAGCATCCGGACAAAGAACAAATGCACGGTTCCGTGCAGCATCAGGAGCAATGCGGTACCCAGAAACACTCTTCGTATCAGTGACGATACACTCCAAAGCTCGAACGGTCGCCATGAACCTATCGTTGGCCGTATTGTGCGAAGACCAATCTAACACAAGACGTTCCTGTGGACCATCTTCTATTCCAAGATAGATCTTCTGATCACGGCAGATGGGAACCATCTCCTTACCAAAAGCCGAATCATCCTTAAGATGCAACGACATTGTTGTATATAGCAAGACAGAAAAGATGAACAAAATTTTACTAAATGTTACTAGCAATAAATATCACAAATACTATGAGATTTATATAACCAATTAGATCTAAAAAATCAAATATCACAAATACTACGAGGTTTATATAACCCAATACTATATGAGATTTATATAACCAAATACTAAGAGATTTATATTACCAAAATTAATAGTAGCTATGTCAAATATAACCAAATGAGATTTATCAGCATATCACAAATATCACAACTAAATTTTACCAGCATATATAGTCTAAAATATAGATATTAAGCAGCAATCTAACAGTTGCAAGAAGGAGCAGATCGAGCTCGAAGCTACCTAGGGGATGGACAGTGTTGGGATCTTTCCAAGAGATGATATCTGAACAAAAAGAATCCAAGATTTATTAAAGAACAAAATAACTGTCCTCTGCGAGATCAATCAGAAGAAGAAGAGGAAGAAGAAGAAGAAAAATCAAATGAGAAGAAGAATCAAATGGGGAGTCCTCACCGGCGTTAGATGAGAAGAGGGGTTTTTTTTACCTCGACTCCTCTGGCGAGAGAAAAATGAGCACGGGAAACGAGAATGGAAGGACATAGTGGAGACAGATCGAGATAGTGGAGGAAGAAGTAATGAGCACGGGAAACGGGGTAACAACCAAAGGAAAGGTTGTCACTCGGTTTTGACTGGCTCTGTTTCACACATATTCGTAACAGGCACATTTCTAAAGCCTGTTACTGAAATAGAATTCGTAACGGCATTTGACGGACTCTGCTCTCACATCTGTAACGGGCACTTTCCCAATGTCCGTTACTTATATCAATTTGTAACAGCCACTGACACAACGCCCGTTACCGGTGGGGATGGCTGACGGAGGAACGCCTCACATTTGTAACGGTTACTTCGACAAAGCCTGTTACGGATAGGGATGAAGACGAAGCGTTCACGGTATTTGCAGACGGACTCTGTTAACGCCTCGAATTCGCAACCGTACGCAGTACAGCAACCGTTCCCCATTCCCCGTTCGCCCAGTATATCAACCGCCCCAATCTCCATTCTCATTCCCCAATCTCCATTCGCTGCCATTTGCTCTCCTCTCCCCAATCTCCATTCTCTTTCGCTGCCATTTAGCAACCGCCATGGCCTCCGCCGGCGAGGGAAGTTCTTCCAAGCATCGCAAGACCAAAGGTGAGTCCTCCTCCGCCGCCAACCCAGTGCCGCAGCCTCCACCGCCGGCGCCGCCGGCGCCGGCGCCGGCGGTGCTCCCAGGCATCGACCCCCAGTGGACGCTCAACGTCCTGCGTGACACCTGGACCAGGATGAACGCATATCTGCCTCTTCTTGGTCTGCCGAGTGTCAACGACCCGGTGGACCAGACCCATCGCGGCGGCGTATCCCCCGGCGGCGGCGGCGGAGGAGGAGGACGACGACGACGAGGACGAGGCGGAGAAGTATATGATAGTATTTTATTATTTTGCACTGTTTGTAAATATTATTTTGCGGCGTACGTGGTTTCGCCTGAACTATTTTAATTAATGTTATGTGTGCATTTTTCATCTTCTTCTTCGTTCTGAATATTATTACTGCATTATGTGTTTTTTTGTTCATAGTACGTGGTCTGATTAACTGCTTGAATGCCTGTGATTGGATTGACTGCTTGAATAAATTTGACTGGTTGATTGCCGAGGAGGAGGATCTTGGTTGGATCGTTCGATCTTTGCAAAGTCTTGTTGAAGATTAGATTTAATTTGGTTGGAAAAGCCTCTAAATGAAGCGACTGGGAAGTTGAAGGCGGCATCCACTTTTTCGTAACGGGCACTTTGATCAAGCCCGTTACATGAAGCGACTGAAAAGTTGAAGGCGTCATCAGTTTTTTCGTAATGGGCCTTTTGATAAAGACCGTTACTGATAAGTTTTTACAGTTTTTTTTCCTTCGCTGGGAATAGGATAAGAAGTGCAAGCGGCGGGAAGGGTCTCTCTCTCTCGCTCACTCGCTCTCACTCTCTCTCCCCATCCAAGAAGCGCAAGCAGCGAGCGGCGGAGATGTCCGGCTTCAATCCCGCCCAGCTGCGGGATCCCCGCACCGGCCGGTGGATGCGGGCAAGCGGAAGCGCCAAGAAGCCCTCCCCTCACAAGGAGAGGGTTTCTTGCACGACGAAGACCGCCGCCGCCGCGGTGGGCCAGCATCCCTACATGCACGCCGCTGCTGCGAAGGCCGCCACCGGGGCTCACGAGAGCGGCGAGGAGGGCCGCTGCCGCCGCTTCATTCGCGCCAGGGGGAGGGAGCACCCTCGCCCTCCGAAGGCCGCCACCGCTGCTGCAAGGGAAGCTGCCGCGGCCGCGAGCGGCGAAGAGGAGGCTCCGACTCCGGCTCCGGCGAGGAGGAGTCCTCCCCTCGCGAGAGCGGGGGGCGTCTGGAGGCTGGGGCGAGGAATCGTCCCTTTGGGAGAGGGTGGTCCTTCTTCGTCGGTCGTCCCGGCTCCTGCTCCGGCTCCCCCTCGGGTGGAAATCGAACTAGTTTCTTCCTCCGACCATGACTCCGGCGACGAGGTGAGCAATGAGTTTATCAAACAATGACTCCGGCGTTCTTCGTCTGGAGGCTGAATTGTGTATCTAAATGCTGAAGAATCTGCTCTATTTAATTAGGGATTAATGTTTGATAAACTAGAAATGCCTCTGATTATGATCTGGGAATGCCTTTGATTGTGAGCTGGAAATGCAAATTCATGTGTGTGAAATAATAGGCAGTGTGATTCATATAGATTCTGTAACATCCTTGTTAGACTGTCAGGCTACGTGAAACAATTATGCTATGCAGTTCATGTGTGTGAAATAATAGGTTGTGTGTTTATGTCTATAAAATTTGAAAATTGTGCTATGCAGTTCATATAGTATCAGGACTGGCTGTGTGAACAACATATCTTGTTGTTTGGCAGATCATTGCTGTTTGTGTGTGAAATAATTGAAAAAATCAAATGACAGGAAGAATCAAATGGGGAGTCCTCGCCCGCGTTAGATGAGAAGAGGGGTTTTTTCCTTGTCTTCTTTGTCAGCTGAAGAAGGAGACAGCACAGAAGTACAACAAGGCCTTGCAAGACCTCGATGAAGCTAGGGAGGCAAACAAGGAATTGGAAATGAGGCTAAGTGAGGCAGGAAAGAAGCAAGAACAGTTGAAATTTTCTCTCTGGGAAGAAAAGGAAAAGGCAGCAAAGAAGCAGAAGAGAAGAAAAGAGTTCTTAAAAATGCACTTATCGATGCGCGGTCGGAGTTAGATAAAAAGAGATGAACATGTTCTGTTCTTTTGTCCCTTCTGGCACTATGTATGCAGTACTTAATAACTAATTAACTAGAATGTAATGTCTGTGAACATGCCTGTTATATAAGTAATGTGTGTCATGTTGTATATTTGAACATGCATGTGTGGCGCGGCTGGCCGGGCGGCAAGCAGGCGCGGTCGCCCGCGCGGCGACGACGAGTCGAAGAGCAGGAGAGAGAACAGGCAGGCGCCAGGACGGCGGCGGAGTAGACGTCGCCCGCCGCCGGTTGCTGCTCTGCGCCGACAGCAGCAGCGGGGTGGAAGACGACACACTGTAGCTACTGTAGCTTATGCAAATAATAATTGAGCTCCGACACTAGTAACGGGCGTTAACTGGCCAAATCTAACATCGTTACCGCATTTAGCACTGGATTCCCAACCCATCGTTACCTCTAGTCAAAGATACGTAACGGGCTTTAAGTGCCTAATACAACTACCATTACTACTAGTCCCAGCCTGTAACGGACATTAAGAGACCGTTACGGATGGTAGTATTATTGGTAACGGTTGTGTGTAATGTCCGTTACAAGGAATACTAGTAACGGTCGCGAACAACGACCGTTACCAGAAATCATTATTAGTAACGGGCGTTGTTGTGTAGGGGCTGGGCCCGGTCCTGACACGCTTATTGCTAACGGTCGTTGTTTCCGGCCGTTACTGATGTCGCACCTTGTAACGGGCTTCGTGAGTCCGTTACCAATCCCGCGTTACCTATTTGAGGTTTTCACGTAGTGAACATCGAGATCAAGGAAAATTCATAGGGAGCGAGAGAGTGTAGAGGAGATCAGTTAGGGTATCTCCATGAAAATAACCAGTTGCAAGCTATTGGATGCCATCTCATATGCTGGATTCCATGTGCAAGATAATTTTATTCTATACTTAATATATCGTCTAAAGTTTATTTCGTTATCTCTTTAATGATAGAGCCAGTTCATGTACATGGTGCAGACTTGGAATGTGTATCAGACTAGACAAAAACAAAAAGCTAGTTACTGTCCTTTTTCACCCTCTTTCTACCATATGAATATAAATAATAATCAGCTAGCTACGTAGTTAGTAGAGATGTTTACTTTATTGTCATGGACCCTTATGGACGCCATTGTGTGGAGGTTGAGGCACGCGGAGGAGCTAGGATGAGACGTTGGTGGCAATGTCCTTGTCCTTGTTTGGAACCGCGTCTGTAAGAAGTGGTTCTCAGATAAGCTGTATAAATAGAAATAACACTTATTTAAGAAGCAGGTCTGAACCAGCTTTTCCATTCGAGTACAAATGAGAGCGGTGGGGAGAAGCGTGACCAAAAAAACTAAAAAAACGTATCGTTTGAATTTTTGGCTTATTTTAATCATAAGCCGAAGTTAAGTTGTTCCAAACATGCCCTTGTCTAGGATGCACATGGTGGTGGTTGAGGTTATGATTCGGGCCCATCATCATAGTGGGTCCATGCAAAGCTGGCTGAGGCCTTTGTTGTCAATTGTTGTCGTCAAGGACCTATGCATCAGAGGAGGAGGCTGCGCTAGGTCTAAAAGCGTGCATATGTATATAGATATAAGTTAGTAAATGTTGCAATTAAGAGGGGTACGATTCAAACATTTTGCAAAAGTTTCCTAGATGTCGTTGTAGAACATCTATTTTGAGGATTGTAAGGAAGGTAAAAAAAATAAGGAACGATATGAACTGATCTATAGTACTAAAGCATATATTGTGCCGTTTCATAGAAACCGCATTTCAATTAGTTGTTAAATGTGTTGTTTCTATGAATATGGGCCCAATGCATGTACATGTTTTTCTAGATCTAGATATATGAAGCCCAAGTTGTATACTTGTATCTCTTTAAAGGTACAATTACTACAAGAGAATATTTTATTAGTACCGGTTCCAAACCTCTTTAATACCGGGTACTACCACAGATTTTTTTGCAACTGGTACTAGTAGACGGTATATTAATATTTGCCATCTTTAATACTGGGTGGATGACCTATAGTACTAAAGGGGTAAAAATTCCAAAACAAATGTACTTTGAAACCTCGGGAGGCCTTCGCAAGTGCGGTGCGAGCATTCTAATCCATGACCTTTCACCTTACATGTTGCTTCCCAATGACTTCACATACCGACCACATCTGTCTAGGTAAGACATGTTTTTCTTTTGAATAAAACTCATGGTGACCCTTTAATACTTGGATGGTAATACCAACCGGGGTTAAAGTTATTTTGGCTTTAGTACTCGGTTCAAGTTTGACGATATATTTGTGGGGGGGGTGAAAGGTGGTTTTTCTAATAGTCATTGTTTTACCTTCTGCTGCGCTAGAAAAAAATCATAGGCCACACTTACCTAATGTGCACGATACAATGCACAGAGAGTAGCCTTGGTAGTTGTGGAGCCTTCTCTTATTGATTGCGAATTGCTTCACGGAGATTATTAGTCTGTGCAAAATAAGAAAGCACACTTTCATGAAATGCAATTTGTTACACATGCTCTAGCAGTAGTGTCAATAAACATTACTTAAAATAATTAAGAGAACAGTAAAACACAAACTAAAGTCACCTAGTCCAAAACCTTTCACCTTTATCCAATTGTAACCAAATTGAATAGTGTTTATATTATTAAACACATCCACTTGCACTACCAATTGGCCTAGTGTGATCAGTGACATTTGCCGAGGGATGTCACTAGGTGGCCGACGGGACCTTTGTTTATTTGTATGACAGGTCTGATTTTCTTAGTCGGTGAATACTTGGTAGGGAATTTGTTTTCACTCACAGGAAATGGTCTAATTACACATTGCCACGTACTACCAAGGTGAATGTTTGAAATCTAGTAGTCTCTGCTGGATTTGGACCGAAAAGATCTTGTTCCACATGCGTACACCTTAATTATAATATTATCATACATCGACGACTTGCTCTAGTCTGTATAGTGGCCCACGGTTTCGCACGTCCGGTGGTTAATAATTAGCTGCTTCATTCAGACTTAAATCAATTCGTTGTCGCAGAGAAGCATCATATCCAAACAAGTGGTGCTGACTTGGTAATACCAACATCTCATATATATGCTACTTCAATTCGTTCCAAGATTGCTAAATCCTTCGAAACCTCGAACCAAATAGTAACAACAATGGCTTCATTGAGAGTGATGAGCTGCCACCCCTCGCTCCTCGTCTCGTGCTCCCTCTACTGTTTTTGGATGCTGTCCATCCATGTCCCTCGAGCTCACTCTATGTCCTTCAACCTTAACTTCTCCCAACCCCAAAGCCATCAGTTGATTACCCTCTCCGGCGACGCGTTCTTCTCTCCGGATACACTTGAGCTGACACGAAACGCTCGTGACAAAAGCAGCTATGGCAGCCTCGGCTGGGCGACGTACGTGCAGCCAGTGCCTCTATGGGATGGAGCTACCGGTGAGATGGCCAGCTTCACTACGACCTTCTACTTCAGAATAGCTAGGGCCAACAACGACAACTACACCGGCGATGGGATGGCTTTCTTCCTCGGAGATCCCCAGTCAGGTATGCTCCCCAACAGCGGCGGGCGCGGCTTGGGCCTCGTCCCGATCCCCACCAACGGCACCAACAACAGCATCGTCGCCGTCGAGTTCGACACCTTCCTCAATCCGGAGAACGACGATATAAACCACAGCCATGTGGGCATCGACGTGAACTCCGTCAACTCGACGGCGTCCACGAACGCGACGTCGCCGACGACGAAACTGGCGTCCGGTGACAAGCTGATGGCCACCGTAAGGTACGAGAATGTCACCAAGCTGCTCGCCGTCGAGCTCCTGATGAACGGCACATGGTACTACGTCAACACCACCATTGATCTGAGGAGCTACCTGCCGGAGAATGTCTCCGTGGGATTCTCGGGGGCGACTGGCCAGCTCACCGAGCTGCACCAGGTACTCTCATGGTCATTCACTTCCACTCTGGAGCCCAAGACGCCAATAGCGCCGGCGCCGGCGCCTCTGCCACCTCTCATCTCCAATCCTCCCAAGAAGAGAGTAGGGATCCTAATTCCTGTTCTAGTGCCTCTGGTATTTCTCTTGGCATGTGCAGCCGTGCTTGGCTTGCTTCTATGGCAGAAACGCAAGAGAAGAGGGATCCCTAACAATAATGGAAGCAGCGACAGCGACTATGAACAGCAAGATGACAGGGCTGAGCTCGCCAGAGGAGTCGCTGCTACCGGCCCAAGGCGATACACGTACCGCGAGCTGGCCGCCGCCACGAACAACTTCGCCGACGGCGAGAAGCTCGGTCGCGGTGGCTTCGGCAGCGTCTACCGAGGTAACCTCGCCGTGGTCTCAGCCGAAGAAGACCGCCGGCCGGTGGCGATCAAGATGTTCTCGTCGGAGTCGTCAGCGCAGGGGAGGAAGGAGTTCGAGGCCGAGGTGAGGATCATCAGCCGGCTCAAGCACCGCAACCTCGTGCAGCTGCTGGGCTGGAGCGACAGCCGCAACGGCCTCCTGCTCGTCTACGAGCTGGTTGCCGAAGGCAGCCTCGACAGGCACCTCCACAGCAGCAGCAGCAGCAAGAGGTTGCTGCCATGGCCCGAGAGGTACCAGATCATCCTTGGGCTGGGCTCCGCGCTGCGTTACCTCCACCATGAGTGGGAGCAGTGTGTCGTGCACGGCGACATCAAGCCGAGCAATATAATGCTGGACGAGTCGTACGGCGCCAAGCTGGGGGACTTCGGCCTGGCCCGGCTCGGCGACCACGGCGGGAGGTGGCACACGACAAAGGCCGTGCTCGGCACCGCCGGGTACATCGACCCGGAGTTCGTCAACACGCGGCACCCCAGCACCCACTCCGACGTCTACAGCTTCGGCATCGTCCTCCTCGAGATCGTCTCCGGCCGGTCTCCGGTGATCCTGCACCAAGGCGGCGGGCCGCCGTTCGTCCTGCTCAAATGGGTGTGGGGCCTGTACGGCCAGAATAGGGCTATTGACGCGGCGGATGAGCGGCTGAGGGGTGATGAGATCCACGACAAGTGCATGGACAGGGTGCTCACTGTCGGGCTGTGGTGTGCTCACCCTGACCAGAGCGAGCGCCCGTCCATGGCGCAGGCCATGCAGGTTCTGCAGTCGGAGGACGCCAGGCTCCCGGCACTCCCCATGCAGATGTACAAGACGTCGTCGTTGTCAGGTTTTTCCGTCACGGGGCGTGCTTTGTCGTCCATTGAAAGCTACACTGGTGCGTCCTCCACGACAGCAACCACCGGCGACTCCAAGCTTTCTTCTGGCTCGTCAACCACAGCCTTGCTCCGAGATTCAAAAGAGAGAGCTTGACCCCTTCATTTTTTTTTTGTTCTTTGTGAAAGGATGCGATGTCGTAGCAATGTATATTATTTATTACTGAATGAAAATTAATTATGTTCTCACTTTGAATAGCGTCGAAGATCGATAACACTTTTCACTCTTCTTGATTCTTTATTTCAAACCAATGTTTCCGTATTTCTTATATATCATGATATATATGTTGCATACAAAATTTGGAATATTTAAACATCATCATATACATAAAACTTGTAAATTCTAAGGACTGACGGAGTAAATTCCAACAAGTCTCGGATCGGATCGCGACCCACCAATAATGCAAGTAAATTCGGTAGGGGAATTTCCTCGTACGCCATCTCAACCTGCTCCCAGAACAGCCAGGAAAGCAATCAGCCTTCGTATATCAACGACCACAACCTATTCAACTGATCAAATGATCAAATGAAACGCCAATTTTATTAGCACCCTTATGCAAGATTAATGAACCAAATGTTCGTTTTGGAAGGCCTGGCAAGTAATAAATAAAGTTTACTAACAACATACAGGGAAGGGAGGAAAATATCGATCATGAGACGGGACTCCAATCATATTGGAAACGTAGCATCAGGTTCAATGCATTATCCTGCAGATGGTCTGTACGTCAGTGTTACTTGCCGGTTGGCACAGAGGTAGACATAACCTTAATATATTAGTGACCAAAAACTCTGAAGAACATAATGCACGTCTGCAGCAACTGAAGGCCAGCAGTACAGCGCACTGCAGACGACGAACCAACTCATCAGGGTGCTTCGTCTTCCTCTGCTCGTTACACTGATGCACCTTCTACAGATGACAATGGATTCAGCCTTGGGCCGGGGGACGTACGTTCCTTGTGTGGTAGGGATCAGCAGGGACATTGCTCGGGTGTCGTTCCATGGCGCGGATGGAATGGAGCTGCTGGACTTCCTCGGGGCGACATTGTTGCCAACGACCTAGTTGGAAGCTCCTACGTCCGGCCGCCGAAGCCACACAGAAGCCAGCGCCGAGACTGCCGGCGAAGCCGTCGCCGCTCGCGATCCATGCCAGCTTGCATCAGTAGTCAGTCGACGCGATCGACGAGCACCAAACGCTGCTCGAGCTGGCTGCAAACGCCGGCCAGCTGAAGTCGTCGGCGTAGATCGAGGAACGGCGCAGATCGAACCTCCAGCCCTGCCGCCGGCCGGCCCGCCGGCGACCTCCAGCAACGCCGCCGTCGCCGCCATGCTCGCTCCGCCACGCGCGGTCCGTGTGTGCCGCCGAGGCATGCAGCAAAACGAAAACGACCAAGTCAAAGTGGTGTACATGAATATCTGAGCCGCACAAGACCAATCTGACGGTTGCCAGGGCCCAAGGGGTGGTCGGTAAATGAAATACCGTCCACCCCTGGGCAGAGGGAGCGCCGCCGCCTCTTCCCGGTGCCTCGCTAGAGCGCCGCCGCGTTCTGGCTGCCACTCACGGCGCTCCTGCCATGCCACCCGCTCCCAGCCGCCCACTACGTGATTGCAGGCAAGCCAGCATGCCATAGGGGTGCCGCAGTTCTCGTTGAGCTCAGGCTTTCCAATATTGACGACGACGTCGTGTCACTGGCGACGAGGCTTGGACCAGCGTCTCCGACGTCGTCGGCATCATCGCGGCGTCGCCGGTGAGCGCGGACATGCCGGTCATGGTGGCACCAGACGCCGCGGCGTCCAAGGCAGCGAGGCCCGCTCTGGCGGTCTGGCTTGGCGTCAGCGGCGTCGCTGATTCAGCAACAAATTTTGTTTCTTCCCTAGCTGACATGACATCGAATGGAGACCAAGCTCTATAAATCTTGATCTCCTCATCACAGTTCATGGGATTAAATTTGCAAGAACGAATACGAGATACTAAATATTTTGATGGACAGCGTAGTCTTGTCTGCTTACAGCCGCAACTCAGATAAATTTCTGCAAACCCTGTAATGCTGAAGCCGACTAGATGCCTGCAATGCACTTCTTCTTCGCACGCAGCAGCAGCAGCAGCTAAAAATGCAGCAACGTGCCGTGAGTTGACGATGATTGGTAGAAACCGATTAGATGGAGCAGTAAGATTACAGGACAGAGGAGCCAATGCTGGCATGGCGTGCTTGATAAGAACAGGTTCAGAGTCGAGATCAATTACATAATTCGGTTCAATTTGAAGCAAACAGTTGGCCCTGCATCTGCCTGGGAAATGACTGCATCAAGTTACTGAGCACCGAGTTCATGCAAATGCCTTGCATCATGTTACAAATGATTGTTCTGGGGTGATATGACTGACCGGGTATCTTATCTGTGGTGATCAAGTCCTTTAGGAGAGCACGAGGGTATCTTGTTCTCCTGCGGCCGGTTGTTGCAACACTGATACTAGACAACAATGGTGATGCTGATATAATCCCCTGACCAAAAAACTCTGAAAATGCACATTTGCATGAAACTGACCAAAAATTCACCGAATCAGTTCGACCCGGCGCTGCTCGACTTGGTGCTGCAAACTCCGATCGAGCAACGACAGCGCAAAATGAAGCTCCTGCCCTGCTGCCGGCAAGACTACCGGCCGGCGACCTCCAGCACCGCGCCATCGCCGTCGCCGG
Source organism: Echinochloa crus-galli (assembly GCA_900205405.1). Classification (NCBI taxonomy): domain Eukaryota; kingdom Viridiplantae; phylum Streptophyta; class Magnoliopsida; order Poales; family Poaceae; genus Echinochloa; species Echinochloa crus-galli. Next base: position 2,559,517 of record OAMR01000136.1, read on the forward strand.
CTCGCTGCGCCGGCCATGGTCGATCCGTGCCTGTCGAGTCAGGAAAACGACCAAGTCAAAGTGGCGTACCATAAAATCTAGGCTGCAAGCGGCCGATCCGACGGCGTCCGGGTACCTAGGGGAAAAGGGCCTCGCCAGAGCGCCGCCGCGCGCGTCCCCGGCGCAACTCGAAATCGGCCGTCAGCTCGCCGCGATCCTGACTCCTTGGCGCTCTCCGGCCTCCTGATTACACGACGCGGACGTCAACAGAGCACCCGCTGCGGCGTTGCCGGTCGTGGTCCGCCGTCGAGGTCGGCTTCTCCTACGGTGACGGCACCGCCGCCGCCAGGACCACGAGACGGCCGGGTCTCCAACTGCTCCGGCCAGTTCCTCCACAACATCAATGGGGCGGCCACGGCACGGTTGCTCCAAACGCCGGCCGGGATGCCCCAGAAGCCGGCGTCGAGACTCCCAGCGCGGCAGAAAAAAGACCAAGTCAAAGGCCTGTCCTTCCGAATCCAGGCCGTATATGCTCGATCTGACGGCTGCGAAGGACCCCCAGGGGTGGTCGGTAAATGAAATACCGTCCACCCCCGACCTGGGCACGAGTCTCCGTGCCTCGCCAGAGCGCCGCCGCTGCTCGATGCCGCCGCTCCGTGCCCGGTCTCCACGACGCGAGTCTCGCCGGCGATTCTTGGGATGGGGGTTACTGCCGTTGGTCCAGGTTGGACGGACATCGGAATGCCGTCCACGCCAGTTGACGACCTCGCCGCGGTGCACCCTGGCTGCCCACGAGGATTCGTCCAGCGCTTTCGACGTCGAACGCTGGCGTGCAGGATTTCTCGCGGCTGAGCCCTGTGGAGTTCAAGCATGGAGAATGGCCGGAGTTTGGAATACCCGGTCACCCCGTCGCACAATCATCCGGCTTCAATTTCGTCTATCCTCATTCTGCTGAAAGCTGCGTCGGGATTGGGGGCCGGAGGGACTGTCCATTGATTAGGGCGGGACTTGGCTCTTGGCATCAGTTAGCTGCGTCTGCATCTACTCACCGTGGTTATTGTACAGATCATCAAGCTCCCAACATTTCCCACTGTTTATGCGAAGCAGACAGACTGACAGTGCAGTACTACAAAGTTAACAATGGCAAAACGCAACAGTGCCAGTTGGGGAGCGCTCAAAACAGTTGCAAAGAAATTGGCACGACGACTGTTCAGATAATTTCAGTCAACCTGCAGGCTGCAGGGGAAAAAATCACCAGGTGCAATGTCCAGGCTTGAACAATTCAAGTTCTATATAAGACTGGAGGATTTATGTAGTGGAGAGTATATTGTTGACGATCTGGCCATAGGCCACCTCCCATCCCTTCAGAACATGCATGTATACCATAATGGAAGGCACAAAGTCAGTGAAGAGATGGTGATCAAAGTGGAAGAGAGGCTGAAGCACGAGGCAGATGTCCACCCCAACCATGACGGCCATTATCACAGTAGGATGAGAAGGACCTGAAGCCGTTAGCTGCATCGAAATTTTGAATTAAAAATGACAACTACAACCAAGGTTTTTTTCACACTAGGTGGTGTAAAATGAAAAAGTGATGAATACCAAAGTTTCATATTTCATCATGATCTACAATCTTTATTTAGGTCATTTTGTCATTTTCATCCTCCGCCGAAGAGGTCTCCGTCTCCTCCGCCAAAGAGGTCTCCGTCTCCTCCGCCGAAGAGGTCTCCGTCTCCTCCGCCAAAGAGGTCTCCGTCTCCTCCGCCGAAGAGGTCTCCGTCTCCTCCGCCAAAGAGGTCTCCGTCTCCTCCGCCGAAGAGGTCTCCGTCTCCTCCGCCAAAGAGGTCTCCGTCTCCTCCGCCGAAGAGGTCTCCGTCTCCTCCGCCAAAGAGGTCTCCGTCTCCTCCGCCGAAGAGGTCTCCGTCTCCTCCGCCAAAGAGGTCTCCGTCTCCTCCGCCGAAGAGGTCTCCGTCTCCTCCGCCAAAGAGGTCTCCGTCTCCTCCGCCGAAGAGGTCTCCGTCTCCTCCGCCAAAGAGGTCTCCGTCTCCTCCGCCGAAGAGGTCTCCGTCTCCTCCGCCAAAGAGGTCTCCGTCTCCTCCGCCGAAGAGGTCTCCGTCTCCTCCGCCAAAGAGGTCTCCGTCTCCTCCGCCGAAGAGGTCTCCGTCTCCTCCGCCAAAGAGGTCTCCGTCTCCTCCGCCGAAGAGGTCTCCGTCTCCTCCGCCAAAGAGGTCTCCGTCTCCTCCGCCGAAGAGGTCTCCGTCTCCTCCGCCAAAGAGGTCTCCGTCTCCTCCGCCGAAGAGGTCTCCGTCTCCTCCGCCAAAGAGGTCTCCGTCTCCTCCGCCGAAGAGGTCTCCGTCTCCTCCGCCAAAGAGGTCTCCGTCTCCTCCGCCGAAGAGGTCTCCGTCTCCTCCGCCAAAGAGGTCTCCGTCTCCTCCGCCGAAGAGGTCTCCGTCTCCTCCGCCAAAGAGGTCTCCGTCTCCTCCGCCGAAGAGGTCTCCGTCTCCTCCGCCAAAGAGGTCTCCGTCTCCTCCGCCGAAGAGGTCTCCGTCTCCTCCGCCAAAGAGGTCTCCGTCTCCTCCGCCGAAGAGGTCTCCGTCTCCTCCGCCAAAGAGGTCTCCGTCTCCTCCGCCGAAGAGGTCTCCGTCTCCTCCGCCAAAGAGGTCTCCGTCTCCTCCGCCGAAGAGGTCTCCGTCTCCTCCGCCAAAGAGGTCTCCGTCTCCTCCGCCGAAGAGGTCTCCGTCTCCTCCGCCAAAGAGGTCTCCGTCTCCTCCGCCGAAGAGGTCTCCGTCTCCTCCGCCAAAGAGGTCTCCGTCTCCTCCGCCGAAGAGGTCTCCGTCTCCTCCGCCAAAGAGGTCTCCGTCTCCTCCGCCGAAGAGGTCTCCGTCTCCTCCGCCAAAGAGGTCTCCGTCTCCTCCGCCGAAGAGGTCTCCGTCTCTTCATTTAAATGTATATTGGAAATGTTATATGTTTGTATAATGTATACTATTTGAAATGTTTATTATCGGAAATTCTATGGCGTACCCGAACCCACCGCGCACCCAACCCCTTAGCGAATCAATTCACACCGCGCACCCGAACCCCTTGGCGAATCCGTTTTTCACGCACCGACCCCCTTAGCGAAAATGTTAGAAATATTGGGAATATATATGCTTTGTATATATTTCTTATCAATTATTTTTAATTCTATAGAAGCACGTTAGGAGCTGAAACGATTGAAGCAACGGAGAGATGCTAAGGAGTTTGTTAGAAGATGCCAGCGTTGCCAGAAGCATGGAAATATAAATACTAGAGATGCCATGCCACTCACCAGAAACCTTCAAGTAGAAATCTTTGATGTTTGGGGGATCGACTTCGTGGGTCCTTTCCCCAACTCAGGAGGCTATAAGTTATAAACACATTTCCATTATTATTAAATGCACAATTATTGTCTCCAACTCGGCGGATCGACATGATATTATGGTACGTAATAATAAGCACATTTCCATTATTATTAAGTGCACAATTATTGTCTCCAACTCGGCGGATTAAATATCTTTCAATTATTTGTAAATTATAGATGTTCAACCTGAAGGAAGAGTCCCTAGAGAAAGAAAGCATCGAAGCATTAGCAGAACAGCTCGT
>OAMR01000146.1:4418-22525 GCA_900205405.1 Echinochloa crus-galli
CGCCGCAGGCGGGTCGCCCCCCCCCCGAGTCGCCCCCTGGTGGGCTCATGGGCCGTCTTCCTACGTTTAGAGTTGTTTGCGCCTTTCCCTTTGCTCCCCAGATCTGACAGATGGGGAGGTCCGGACCAGCGCCCCTGGCTGAGCTCATGCCAACGCTCCTCTCGTTCTCCACTAGGCCCAACATCTCGGTGCGAAGGGCACTGCAGGATGATGGGTGGGATCTTAGGCTACAACCGAGACTATCCAATGCTGCTACTGAGGAGCTACACAAGCTCTACCAAGCACTTCAACCAGTTGAATTAAGTCTGTTACAACAAGATGAAAGGCGAATGAGAGGCTCCCTAGGCCCCTTCTCTACTGCGGCACTCTATCTGGCTCTGGCAGCACCAATGCCACAAGACCCGCTGGCCCAGCGTATCTGGAACAACTATGCCACACCCCAGGCCTGCCAGTTTCTTGTGGCTTATTCACCGTCAAAGACTACCGACGAGGGATCTACTACGGCATCGTAACATCACTGAATCGGCGATATGTGCGGCCTGTGATCACAGCGAGGACCAACACCACTTATTCATGGCGTGCGTCAAGGCCCAAGCCATCTGGCACCTACTATGCCCTGGCAGTCACATGAGCCAAGTACAGATACATGAACCGTGGGATCACCCTCTCCTTGCTGGGGTGGAACAACGCCTGCAATCAACTGTCATATCTGCAATTCTCTGGAACATATGGAAGGCCCGGAACCGCTTAATTTTTGACGGGGAGCAAACGCCGGCCAAACTCACCACCAAAGCAGTGGCCAATGATCTGCAATTATGGTCTCATAGAGCTAAGAAGAAGGAACACGCCCTGTGTCTTAGAACTTGGAGTACAAACCTTCTATCTGTAATAGGATAATGTTATGATAGCCTCTCCTTCTCCCTGTTTTCACAAATCCTTGTATGCCACATTACCTTTGCATGCATCTATAAAGTTCAGGTAGGCAATTTGCCTGCCGTAGTCCAGTTCAAAAAAAAAAAAGCTTTTCGAAGCTTAACTTTTAAGCTTGAGCAGTGCAACTACAATACCTAAATGAAAAAGTAGGTTTGCGCGCGCCAATTACAATTCTGATATTTAGTATTGTCATATCGTGGACGTGGAGTTTTTAATCATTCTAGTTTAGTTTCTTTTGACTCCAACCAACATGTATCAAATCATTCTAGCATCTCCTCAAACAAAGCATGTAGCACGCGTAGGCAATAGGCATAGTTAACGAAAGACTTTACACGTGTAACCAGAGGCGATAGATGGTTGACTATGCATGCACCTTGCATGTATAATATGCAGTAGTATAGTCTAATTCCGCGCGTATATGTCATGATCTCTCGATACATATGTGTGTGCAAACGCGTAGACAGTTCCGACAGGATCGAGCATATAATGGCCAAGATAATTTAGTTTTTTTAGGAGCTTGATTAAAGAAACATAAACGGGCCAACTTCCTTTCGTGTTCTTCGATTTCCGGCGCGGATCGCGTGGAGACTCGAGAGAAGGAACCAAACGGCCACCTAGCTACCCGGCACTTTGAGTGGAGTGGATGATGACAAGACAGCAAGCCAGTTGGCAGTTGGCTTAGTGCACACTAGTTTGTTCATGTGCTACTGTTTCCGTTTTACTGTGAACATACCTGCACATGGGGAATCCCTGTACCCGTTAATTGGTCCCGGTCACGCTGAAAACCCCTAGCAGAACTTTTTTGTGGTACAAATATTCGTACACCGGCGTACGGAGCCCAAGTGTCCCCGATCTCTTCCTTTTGCTCCTCCCGTCCTCCGGACCGCGGCACATGGCCGAATCTAACAGCTACTCATCTCCGCCGCTGTCACTGCCCGCGTACTGTGCTCCACTCCACGACCACGAGCACGTGGAGTACAAGCCCGGTTGCACTTGCTGTCGCGTCGTTCGTGCCCCCTCCGTTTCCTCACGTGTCGAAACCACGTGCACAGTGCGCTCCAGATCCAGCGCCGACGGCCTTCTCTTCTTCCCCCCGCCCCCGCTTGGACAGCGCACGGCGGGGCCGCCGACGTGCCCGCCGCGCCCGACACCGAGGACGGCCCGCCATTAACCCCCGCGGGCCTGTACGGACACGGCACGTCGCGACGCGGCGCGATCTCCTCTCACCAGTCACGACCGGGCCGTGGCTGGCTGGTCCGCCGCTGCCTCGCCGTCCCGGGACCTGGGGGAGACGCCAGCACCCCACCCCCTGCTACTGACCCGATCCCGTCGGTGACACGGCCCGGCCGGCCCCATCGCGCGCTGGCAGTGCGTCCCGGCCGAGGCGCTGGAGCCCCGGCCCGGCGCCCTCGTGAGACAGCGTGGCCACGCGCGCGCGCGCGCGACTCACGTGGGTTTGTTGTGCCCGCGGCTGCGGAAGCTTCGCCGTCCGAGGGCGCGCGCGCGGCGAGCGAGGCGACCCATACCCTGAGTCCCTGACACCCATCCGAATCCGATCCAGCGGAGCCGCTTCCTGCCACCTTCGCCGTCCCACCCGCCGGCCGATCCAGGGCTCCCACTCCCAGGCCACGTCCGTACCGTACGCTAGCTGTCCGGCCAGGCCTTCGCCGCAGAGCGTGCGCGCCGCGGCCACGTCGTCGCGGTCCGGTCTATAAAGAGCTGGGCCTAGACGCGTCGATCGCGGCACTCGCTCTGTTCTCTCTCTCACATCACGAGCCGTCTCCACCTCCAACTGCTTGCCACTCTAGCTCCTGTCTTTGCTGCTCGTGCTCGAACCTGACTGTCCGTCCTAGCGAGGGAGCGAGATGGAAGCGTACGCGGCAGCGGCGTCGCCGCCCACCAAGGCCATGGCTATGGACAAGCTCAGCTACGAGATCTTCTCCCTTCTCGAGAGCAGGTTCCTCTTCGGCGCCGCCAACGGGTGTGGCCTGTCCTCCGGCCCCGGGACGCCGGCACGGCCGTTCCTTGACAGTGGACGCGTCCGGGTGCTGGCCATCGACGGCTGCGGCGCCGGCGCCGAGGACGCGCTCCTGGCCGCCGCCACGCTCGCCAGGCTCGAGGCCGGCCTGCGCAAGCAAACCGGCGACCTCGACGCACGCGTCGCCGAGTTCTTCGACTTGGCCGCTGGCGCCGGCGCGGGAGGCGTGCTCGCGGCCATGCTGTTCCTCAGGGGCCCCGACGGGCGGCCGCGGTACTCCGCGCAGGAGGCGCTCGCGTTCGTGGCCGGCGGCGTCGGGAGGAAGCACTGGGGATGCGGCCGCCTGCGCGGGCGGTGGGCCAAGATATTCCGCGGCTCCCGCCGGAACAGTGACCAACGCGTGTTCGAGCGCGTGTTCGGCGACGCGACGCTCAGGGACACCGTGGCGCCGCTGCTCGTGCCGTGCTACGACCTCGCCACGGCCGCGCCCTTCGTCTTCTCGCGCGCCGACGCCGTCGAGAGCGACGGCTTCGACTTCCGCCTCCGCGACGTCTGCGCCGCCACCTGCGCCGTTGGCCGTGAGCCCGTCGATGTGAGGTCCGTCGACGGCGTCACGGCCTTAGCCGCGGCGTCCGCGGGAGTGGCGGCCATGGCCAACCCGGCCGCCGCCGCCATCACGCACGTGCTTCACAACAAGCAGGAGTTCCCCCTCGCCACCGGCGTCGAGGACATCCTTGTCCTGTCCATCGGCACAGGCGCCTCAATTACAATGAACGCAGGATCAAGCACGCCAATGCCGGCACGCTCGCCGTCGCCGCGCGAGCTGGCGCGTGTCACGGCCGAGGGCGTCGCCGACACGGTCAATGAATCAGTGGCCATGGCGTTCGCGCACACGGGCGGAAGCAACTACGTACGTATCAACGCCGGCAAGGCGCAGACGCCGGTCAAAGCTGACAACGCGGCGGCCGCCGCCGGAGCGATAATGGCGCAGCGGAACGTGGAGTCGGTGCTGTTCGCCGGACGGAGGCTATCGGAGCGGACGAACGCCGAGAAGGTAGACGCGCTGGCGTCGGAGCTGGTGAAAGAGCAGGAGCGGAGGCGGCGCAGCCCCCTCCCGAACGTGGCCATCAAGCAGGTCGGCACGCCGCGGCTGTCGTCGGCGACCACTTCGTCGTCGGGCTCTGCGGCGGCGAGGACAGCGTCGACGATGCCGTCGCCGGCGTCGTGGGATTCTCGCCGGTAGGCGTTGATTGGGTTAATTTAGGCCGTGACGTGATGAGGATCTTGTTTACACCGAGTGTCAATGACAAGGTTAGGCGTGAGCGTGAGTGTGTGACGTCTGCTGGAATTTCTCTCATATGCATCTAACCCTTGTTCCATTTATTTGTTGTAGTCTGCTTTGTTGTTTGTTTTGAATCCTAGGCATGTCATATTATTATTATAATTCGTCTGCTTGGATCTGGATTCGTTGATGCCATGCCATTGATGCAGTACAATTTTCTGTAGTTACAGTGCTGCCTTTGGTCGGTTAGTTGTGTCAAAGTTAGTTGTGTCAAAGTGTGAAGGCATAAATTTCTAGCCACAGGACAAGTCAAAATTTCCTAACATCATTTGACAAAGCATGTGAACCAAACACCCACTTAACATCAATATATTAGGTGCTTCAGATAGATAATTGTATATTATCTTGCTGCATAGCAGATGTGTCTATGATGCTGGGATAAATTTTTCAGCTCTGGCGCTGATATTGTTAAGAATTCTAATAGAGTACTGAATGCTTTTCTAGTTCATAAAATTCTGCCTCCAACATAGTATTATTTTCCCCCTCTGAGTTCCACCACTGATAATAGTTCATAAAATTGAGTACCTATTGAATTTTATTTCTTTTTTCTAGTTCATAATAACTAGAGTGAAATTGATCACATAATCTTACGATTTGGAAAATAATAAAAGCATTGGTAAAGATGACCTGAATTTCTCTTTTCTTTATTTCATTTATTATTTGGTTGTCTTATGCCAGTAGAATACTATATTTACATCATTGGTCGGAACTTACAAAAATTGTTATGATATTTGAAATTTGAAGTTTAGAACATGAGAAATCTTCAAATTAGTTAAAATTTGAAGTTCATTTGTTGCTAGTTTATTTCAAATTTTCTTGAGACTGAGAGCAGCATAGTAAATGTTGTAAATCATGGCATATTCTAGGGTTGCTGCTTATTCTAAATTGAATCTTTAACAACTTGCTGCTACTGTGTTCAGGATATTGGAGGATGTGATATCCAGAAGCAAGAGATCAGGGAAGCTGTTGAGCTTCCCTTGACACATCATGATTTGTACAAGCAGATTGGTATTGATCCTCCAAGAGGTGTGCTTTTGTATGGCCCTCCAGGTACGGGCAAGACCATGCTTGCCAAAGCTGTGGCACATCACACAACTGCTTCTTTTATCAGAGTAGTTGGTTCGGAATTCGTACAGAAGTACTTGGGTGAGGTAAGTCTGGGCAATTATAATATGAATCAGTACCCTTGCAATTTGTTGCACATAACTGATAATAATTTCTTTCATTTTGTATGTTTGAAAATATTCTACTTCCACCTATGTATTTGTATGCTTGGTGGCAATTTGGCATTTGTTCTTTTGTTTTGTTTCAGGTTTGTTGTTTTGTTCCTGTCTTCCTAATGTATTATGTCCTTTGAACTCCTTTTTTAGGGCCCTAGGATGGTTAGAGATGTATTCCGTTTAGCTAAGCAGAATGCACCTGCTATCATATTCATTGATGAGGTTGATGCAATAGCCACCGCACGTTTTGATTCTCAGACTGGTGCTGACCGAGAAGTTCAGCGTATTCTTATGGAGCTACTCAATCAGGTAAATATTGTGGTTATGAGACCAATCCGATCTTGGAAATTTGAGTAGATTTTCTGCATTACCTTAGAAAAAGATAGTTAAAAGAAACCTTGTTCAACTGAGAAATCTATGAAAGTTCTCTTATTTGGTTACATTTGAAAATCTCAGTTATCTTCATTCTAATTTGCAAATTGGGAAACTATGATATCTGAAAATATTTGTCATGTTTATAAAAGCCAATTTGGTGAAATTGCCAAGTACAACTTCCATGTTTTTTTTTCTAATAATCTGCCCGTGTATGTTTCAGATGGATGGATTTGATCAAACAGTTAATGTGAAGGTTATAATGGCAACTAACCGCGCAGATACTCTAGATCCTGCTCTGTTGCGTCCAGGTAGACTTGACAGAAAAATTGAGTTCCCTCTTCCTGACAGACGGCAGAAGAGGCTTGTGTTCCAAGTAAGTTTTGTTTTCTGAAATCGTGTATGTCAAGTGCCACAACTTGCATATTAGTTTGAATGCAGTAGTTTTTACAGCAACTGTCATTCTTGTTCTTTAACATTGTGTCATACTGTCATTATCACACTTCAAATGGATTCGGAGCAAGGCAGGACACATTACCAATTCTGAGCATTGCAGTTTAGAGACTTCTGCAAATAGCTGCAAACAATTTTCTTTGTTTGTGATTAATAATCCTTTAGATTCATACCAACTTCCAACTTTCAGATGCACATGCTCATATTTAGTCTGTCTTCATCTCTTATACACCGTAAAGTTGTTCATATATATAGGTAATATATTTTTGATGTGGTGTGCATCTAATTGATTCAAGTTAATTGCTTTCCTTGTTGCAATTTTTGCTATTTTTGTTCCATCTGTCACCCACAGTGTTCATTGTGGAATTTCTCCATTGCTAGATGCTTTTCGTATCAATTGGTAATGGTCTGTTCTTTCACTTCAGGTCTGTACTGCCAAAATGAACTTGAGTGACGAGGTTGATTTGGAAGATTTCGTTTCCAGACCGGATAAGATCAGCGCTGCAGAAGTGAGTTTCATTTGGACTTCTTTATTTTATCTTATAAGTTCATTTTCACTTACTCTGATACATTGGGTCACTAGTTGTATGATCCCTCTCCCTCAGTACCATGTAATCTGTTGCTATGAGGTATCTGCTGCACACTTTGGAATATCTATAACCCAACACACAGTTAACATCCAGGGGATTTTTAAAGGGAAATTCATCAATTATTATGGGATGAGATCAATTATCGATAACCCAACACACAGTTAACACGGTCATCAATTAAATTCACTGCAGTGAAATTGGATTAGGCATAGTAGTTAATTGTTCTGAAATGGAATGAGATTATTATGTTTCAGAAAGTTACCTACTGAATCAGCAAACATGGCTTTTGAGCTAATTCCATTAGTGATGATAATTTGTAATGATGGTATTATCAACTTGTTTAAATCATAATATGGTAATAAAGTTATAAGAGGTTTATTACAGGAGATCTTGTTGTCTCAGTGTAGATTTGCATTATGTAAAACTTCAAGTTCAGAGTGTTACTATGGTCGAGTTATAACTGAAGTAAATTTCAGCAAAACTATTTAGATGTTGATACTTTTAGTTTATAGATAGCTCATACTAAATCATGAAGGTTCTGTTTGCAAATTATCTACATCTCTTTTCAAATTATCTACGAGGAAAAAACTTTTGCTGATGTCTGAATTCATGCAAAAAATACTTTCTTAATTTTGCTCTTGATATGCAGTGCTATATTACTTTCCACCTCGTCATGTAGATACCTAATGTCTGATGGAAAGTTATAGATCTGATGGCGTAATTTAGACATTCCTTTTGCATTTAACATAATTTAACACTCGATCAACTGTCTTTTCAGATCTCTGCGATATGTCAAGAAGCTGGCATGCATGCTGTCCGGAAGAATCGGTATGTCATCCTCCAAAAGGACTTCGAGAAGGGATACCGGGCCAACGTGAAGAAGCCTGAGACGAACTTCGACTTCTACAAGTGAACAAAGCATGATTTGTTAAAAATGCAGCCATTACTTGCCTGCCATTTGTACTGACAAACTTGGACATGTCATGTCGCCATGTCCGACTAGTGTAGTAAAACGACAATTATTTCAATTCAAACAGCAGGATGCCTTCTGCCTCCTGCAAGTGTGGCAAACCCACCGAATTAAAATTGCATGGATGTATGCCAGTCCTGTGGAATTGGAATTTGTACTACCAGCATATTTCTGGTAATTGAGTCTGGCTACCTCTCTAGAGTTGAAACGGGCACGTTTTTTTCTATGCCAACATTATTCTTACTGACGAGAACCTTTGGCATGTACGAGTGTCAGACTGGTAGCTGGTTCTAAAGCAAATGATTGTTAGGACTTCGGATGTGGTTTGATTGTTATATATAGATTAATTAATATTATAGCCGCTGGCTATTCCTTGTTACTGTACATGTTTAGTAGGGATGGGAGCACTAGTAGTTTGACCACCAGACCGAGCCAAAGGCAGGCAGCAACCAGTTGGAAATCATGGCCGCCACCGGCTGCTCAAATGATTGGCCATCCGCAATGTGACGGTGATGCCCAAAAATTTTTGGACCCCACAGCCTGAAATTAGCATCACTTTTACAAACCTACAGCTTGAGGCATCACTAGAGGGACCCACACATGGCAAATGAAAAAACAGCGCTACCGGTCGCGCTCCGCGCCGAGAGTGTGACCTGCGCGCAGTTGCTGTGCCCCGGCTTCTCCGACGCCGGCGCCACCGGGTTAGCGGCCGGGGTTAGGGGGGCGGGGGTTGTCGGAGGAGATACGACGCCGGCAGCTCTAAAAGAGGGGTATGAAGGCGGCGGTTGGCTCGGCGGGGGCGATGGTCACCGGGCGGAGGGCTGGGTGGTGTCGGAGGCGAGGGTGAAGACGGCGAAGAGGAGACGGCGTTGATCCGACGGATAAGCGTGGCGGCAGCGGGACGCCGCCGGAGCCGAGGACGGATGAGGCGGTGGGGGCGGAGGAGGGGCTGGAGGAGACGGCGCCAACGGATTAGTGTGGCGGTGGTTGCGGGCGGCGGTGGAGGCGGCTGAGGCCGCCGGAGCCGGACGGCGGGGGTTGCGGGGAGAAGACGACGGGTCGCGCATTCCCTAATGCGTGACCCGTCACGTGATAACCCGGTCCAAAAACAAACATATTGCCCCTCTTATTTTTCCTCACGAGGTCGTACATAGGTCGCACATGCATCTGGTGTTCACGTCCAGCAAAAAAAAACATTGTTTACAGAGTGGGCATCGATGCTTCAACATTTATAGCTCTCAATTTTTTGGGATCTGACATCACTAGCTGCAGTGTGCCGAGTGATGCTTATTTACTCTCTATCTTCTCTGAGCATCACTCCGGGCACACACTGCACCAACAAGGCTGGAGACCAACAAGGCCGAGCGCCCGAGCCATGGCAGGCAGCACCGACTGCTGAAATCATTGGAGGATTCGGAGGCTCACAGCGACAGGAACGCTCCGACATACTGTATCCGTGTACGGTGATCATTGGATCGGGATCGGGGAACATGTGGTCGTGCGGACGCAAAGCGACGGTACGCGTGCCAACGCCCGTGGGTTGGGGTGTATCTATACTGGACTGGTGGTCATGCTCGTACAAGTGCCCTGCCATGCGGATGTGGCACGTACAAGTGTGGACGAAGTGGTGGTGGTCACCGCCGCTAGCTGAGCGGCGCTTGGCGCCGGGCGCCGGCAGCCGCGGGCAGGACACGCGTTACCCAACAGATAGTCGCGGCGCAAGTCACGGGCCAAAGCCCAAAGCAAAGTGCGCCGCACCCACCCGGGCACCCGTGCGCGCGTGGTGGTCAAACCAAAGGGGTCGTTGCTAGAAGGGCTCCAACTGCGCGGAATCTGAATGCTACAGACGTTTTTTTAGACTGAATGCTACCTTTTTTTTTGGAGAACCAGCTGCAGCGCACTCCGTCTATTGCAGAATATCTACACTTTAACCCTCATTATTGTCTCTTGTACCGTGATGTTTGTAGCACCTAACAAAAAAAATACTTTCAAATGTGAATATAATCTAATGATAATATTTTTGTATTGCACTCTTATACAATAATATTTATAGCAATACAATCACAACCATAAAAAACACTTTCAGAAACGTAGTGCCTTAAAATAAAATAAAGGGATGAAACTCATCTTTCTCTACCTTTGAATAGAGAGTTAGAGAGTGAACTCTCTGCCTGTTTAGGAGGTTGCTTTTGGGTGGGGTCAGTGGCGGAGGCAGGATTGCCCCCCAGGGAATCCTCTCATACTATCTCCTTCTCATCTCCCTCTCAATTGTTTTCCTCTCTCTCTTTTCTTCTTCCCTTCCATGAAGTACAGATGCGTAGGGGGACTAGAGCCCCTAGCCCCCTATAGCTCCGCCGTTGGGTGGGGGTGGGGGACGATGGAGGGATGGACTGCATCTTTCTACAACCATATTTGTGAGTTATAGCTCCCTTAAGCCGGTCGGTCATTTTAAACTGCCTTCAAAATGAATTCTAATATCGTCAGAGCCCTACCGGAGATGGAGAAGATATTACGGGGGAGAGGAGAAAAAAAATCGAGTGGGGAGAGGGCAGGATCCCTTAAGTGAATTTAACATTTCGGAGAATAACAGTTAACAGTCGTGCTCGGTGAATTCTCACAAACAAATTCCATTTCCAAACGTTTCAAGCCGCACATTAGTGCCTACCGGCCTCTAGCAAAGAACAAAAGAACACACGTCACGCACTCACGCCTAACCTTGTCAGTGACACGCAGTGTAAACAAGATCCTCATCACGTCACGGCCTAAATTAACCCAATCAACGCCTACCGGCGAGAATCCCACGACGCCGGCGACGGCATCGTCGATGCTGTCCTCGCCGCCGCAGAGCCCGACGACGAAGTTGTCGCCGACGACAGCCGCGGCGTGCTGACCGGCTTGATGGCCACGTTCGGGAGGGGGCTGCGCCGCCTCCGCTCCTGCTCTTTCACCAGCTCCGACGCCAGCGCGTCTACCTTCTCGGCGTTCGTCCGCTCCGATAGCCTCCGTCCGGCGAACAGCACCGACTCCACGTTCCGCTGCGCCATTATCGCTCCGGCGGCGGCCGCCGCGTTGTCAGCTTTGACCGGCGTCTGCGCCTTGCCGGCGTTGATACGTACGTAGTTGCTTCCGCCCGTGTGCGCGAACGCCATGGCCACTGATTCATTGACCGTGTCGGCGACGCCCTCGGCCGTGACACGCGCCAGCTCGCGCGGCGACGGCGAGCGTGCCGGCATTGGCGTGCTTGATCCTGCGTTCATTGTAATTGAGGCGCCTGTGCCGATGGACAGGACAAGGATGTCCTCGACGCCGGTGGCGAGGGGGAACTCCTGCTTGTTGTGGAGCACGTGCGTGATGGCCGCGGCGGCCGGGTTGCCCATGGCCGCCACGCCACCTGACGCCGCGGCGATTGCCGTGAGACCGTCCACCGACCTCACCGGCACGACCGCGCCGCCGGAAGCGCAGGTGGCGGCGCAGACGTCGCGGAGGCGGAAGTCGAAGCCGTCGCTCTCGGCGGCGTCGGCGCGGGAGAACACGAAGGGTGCCGCCGTGGCGAGGTCGTAGCACGGCACGAGCAGCGGCTCCACGGTGTCCCTCAGCGTCGCGTCGCCAAACACGCGCCGGAACATGCGGTCGCAGCTCCGACCGCCGCGGAACAGCTTGGCCCACCGCCCGCGCCGGCCGCCCCAGCCCTTCTTCCTCCCGACGCCGCCGGCCACGAATGCGAGCGCCTCCTGAGCCGAGTACCGCGGCCGCCCGTCGGGGCCCCTAAGGAACAGCATCGTCGCGAGCACGCCTCCCGCGCCGGCGCCAGCGGCCAAGTCGAAGAACTCGGCGACGCGTGCGTCGAGGTCGCCGGTTTGCTTGCGCAGGCCGGCCTCGAGCCTGGCGAGCGTGGCGGCGGCCAGGAGCGCGTCCTCGGCGCCGGCGCCGCAGCCGTCGATGGCCAGCACCCGCACGCGGCCGCCGTCAAGGAACGCTCTCGCCGGCGTCCCGGGGCCGGAGGACAGGCCGCACCCGTTGGCGGCGCCGAAGAGGAACTTGCTCTCGAGGAGCGAGAAGATCTCGTAGCTGAGCTTGTCGATGCCCATGGCTTTCGCAGGTGGCGACGGCATTGCCGCGTACGCTTCCATCGATCTCTCGGGTACAGCGGGCAACAAGGTCACAGGTACAGAAGTAGAGTACTACTAGCTAGCAAGCTCAGCTTGCGGATTAAATGGAGCTCGAGATAGCTCGTGATGTGAGAGTGTGCGAGTGCTGGGAGATCGACGCGTCCTAGTCCACTCTAGCTCGAGCCTTTATAGAGGCGGGGCGCCGCGCAGCAAAGGCCAGCTAGCGCCCGCACGCTCTGCCGTGATCCCGCCTGCGCGCGGTAGCTGCGGCGTGCGCCCGACAGCTAGCGTACGGACGTGCCCTGGCCGTCGGAGGCTGGGATCGATCATCGACGGGTGCGATCGCGCGGAGCGAAGGTGGCAGGAAGCGCCGAACGCTCTGCTGTCTGCTTGCTGGAGGACGACGGGTGGGAGGGAGGGAAGGGAAGGGAAGGGAAGGAAGCTTCCTCGCAAGGCGGCGCCGCGAGGCGCACACGCGGGCTCAATCAGTCGACACTCATCATTCATCAGTGGTCGAGCCGGAAATCACGGGGCGCGCGGCCGGGTTGGGTTGGGCCGGCAGGCATGTCAGCGCGCGCGGCGTGGGGCCCGGGCCCGGCCGGGCGGATCGGGATCAGGTGGGTGGTGTCCCGGGACGGCGAGACAGCGGCGGACCTGCGGCGGATCGCGTGATCCATCGAGGGCCTGCGGCGGATCGATCACGGCCGGCCCGCGCATCCATCCATCTCAGCTGCCTGCGCCATTTCCTCGCTGGCAGTGGCACCCCGCAGGCCGCAGGAGCAGGAAAACGCAGATGCATGCGTCGGCGCCGGATCTGACGCGCACTGTTCACCTGGCTTCCGCTCGTGAGGAAACATCGAGGTACTACAGCCATTTTTTGAAATAAAGGTACTACAGCCATTACAAATGAGACGGGGAGGGATCGACGAGAGGAATCGAGTCGGTAGATTGTCCTGTCCGTATATGCAGCAGATGCGCATGCACGCATCGTATATGGCCATGGATTTCGAAGAGGTGGGCTATCCGGCCGCGAGCGCACAGGGCCAAAGCCCAAAGCAAAGTGCGCCGCACCCACCCGGGCACCCGTGCGCGCGTGGTGGTCAAACCAAAGGGGTCGTTGCTAGAAGGGCTCCAACTGCGCGGAATCTGAATGCTACAGACGTTTTTTTAGACTGAATGCTACCTTTTTTTTTGGAGAACCAGCTGCAGCGCACTCCGTCTATTGCAGAATATCTACACTTTAACCCTCATTATTGTCTCTTGTACCGTGATGTTTGTAGCACCTAACAAAAAAAATACTTTCAAATGTGAATATAATCTAATGATAATATTTTTGTATTGCACTCTTATACAAATAATATTATAGCAATACAATCACAACCATAAAAAACACTTTCAGAAACGTAGTGCCTTAAATAAAATAAAGGGATGAAACTCATCTTTCTCTCCTTTGAATAGAGAGTTAGAGAGTGAACTCTCTGCCTGTTTAGGAGGTTGCTTTTGGGTGGGTCAGTGGCGGAGGCAGGATTGCCCCCAGGAATCCTCTCATACTATCTCCTTCTCATCTCCTCTCAATTGTTTTCCTCTCTCTCTTTTCTTCTTCCCTTCCATGAAGTACAGATGCGTAGGGGGACTAGAGCCCCTAGCCCCCTATAGCTCCGCCGTTGGGTGGGGGTGGGGGACGATGGAGGGATGGACTGCATCTTTCTACAACCATATTTGTGAGTTATAGCTCCCTTAAGCCGGTCGGTCATTTTAAACTGCCTTCAAAATGAATTCTAATATCGTCAGAGCCCTACCGGAGATGGAGAAGATATTACGGGGGAGAGGAGAAAAAAAATCGAGTGGGGAGAGGGCAGGATCCCTTAAGTGAATTTAACATTTCGGAGAATAACAGTCGTGCTCGGTGAGTTCTCACTTCTCACAAACAAATTCCATTTCCAAACGTTTCAAGCCGCACATTAGTGCCTACCGGCCTCTAGCAAAGAACAAAAGAACACACGTCACGCACTCACGCCTAACCTTGTCAGTGACACGCAGTGTAAACAAGATCCTCATCACGTCACGGCCTAAATTAACCCAATCAACGCCTACCGGCGAGAATCCCACGACGCCGGCGACGGCATCGTCGATGCTGTCCTCGCCGCCGCAGAGCCCGACGACGAAGTGGTCGCCGACGACAGCCGCGGCGTGCCGACCTGCTTGATGGCCACGTTCGGGAGGGGGCTGCGCCGCCTCCGCTCCTGCTCTTTCACCAGCTCCGACGCCAGCGCGTCTACCTTCTCGGCGTTCGTCCGCTCCGATAGCCTCCGTCCGGCGAACAGCACCGACTCCACGTTCCGCTGCGCCATTATCGCTCCGGCGGCGGCCGCCGCGTTGTCAGCTTTGACCGGCGTCTGCGCCTTGCCGGCGTTGATACGTACGTAGTTGCTTCCGCCCGTGTGCGCGAACGCCATGGCCACTGATTCATTGACCGTGTCGGCGACGCCCTCGGCCGTGACACGCGCCAGCTCGCGCGGCGACGGCGAGCGTGCCGGCATTGGCGTGCTTGATCCTGCGTTCATTGTAATTGAGGCGCCTGTGCCGATGGACAGGACAAGGATGTCCTCGACGCCGGTGGCGAGGGGGAACTCCTGCTTGTTGTGGAGCACGTGCGTGATGGCGGCGGCGGCCGGGTTGCCCATGGCCGCCACTCCCGCGGACGCCGCGGCCATGGCCGTGACGCCGTCGACGGACCTCACGTGGACGGGCTCACGGCCAGCGTTGCAGGTGGCGGCGCACACGTCGCGGAGGCGGAAGTCGAAGGCGTCGCTCTCGACGGCGTCGGCGCGCGAGAAGACGAAGGGCGCCGCCGTGGCGAGGTCGTAGCACCGCACTAGCAGCGGCGCCACGGTGTCCCTGAGCGTCGCGTCGCCGAACACGCGCTCGAACACGCGTCGGTCGCCGCTCCGGCGAGAGCCGCGGAATATCTTGGCCCACCGCCCGCGCCGGCGGCCGCATCCCCAGTCCTTGGTCCCGACGCCGCCGGCGACGAACGCGAGCGCCTCCTGGGCCGAGTACCGCGGCCTGCCGTCTGCGCCTCTCAAGAATAGCATCGCCGCGAGCACGCCTCCCGCGCCGGCGCCCGCGGCCACGTCGAAGAAGTCAGCGACGCGCGCGTCGGGATCGCCAGTTTGCTTGCGCAGGCCGGCCTCGAGCCTGGCGAGCGCCGCGGCGGCCAGGAGCGCGTCCTCGGCGCCCGCGCCGCAGCCGTCGATGGCCAGCACCCGCACGCGCCCGCCGTCGAGGAATGCCCGCGCCGGCGTCCCGGCGCTGGAGCCGCCGCCTAAGAAGAAGTTGCTCTCTAGCAGGGAGAAGAGCTGGTAGGCGAGCTTGTCCGCTCCCATGGCCGTCGTCCGTGGCGACGGCGTTGCCGCGTAGGTTTCCATTGGATGTCAGACGCGAGCAGCACGAGGAGAGAGGTCGTCTAGCTAGCGAGCCAGATGATGATGATACGATTGATTGGAGTCGGAGACAGACCGTGAATGAATGCGAGTGAGACTGTGTGCTCGAACCTGAGTCTTTTATAGAGGCCAGCGCCGGGCGCAAACGTGGTTGCGGCGCGCACTATCTCCAGTGGAGCGAAGGCGAGGTGCGCCGGCGAGCCGGACAGCTAGCGTACGGACGTGTCGTGGCCGTCGGAGTTGGGATCGACGACGCGATCTGGGGCTTGCGGGGGGCACCGAAGGCGGCGGGAAGCGTCGCTCGTCCTCTCCGCTGGTGCTGGATGTGGGCTCGCCGTGCGTGCGGATGCACCAACCGGACGGCGGCGAACGAAGCTTCCTGCCATGTCATGGGTCCACCAGCTATTGGAGATCGAGCGGCATCACTGATCATTTGATTCAACCTGCTGCGGGGCCCGGCGTATCAGCGCGCGGTGGGGTCGCGTGGGCGACGCCGACGCGATGGATGGAGGTGGTGTGTCCGTGCCGTCCCGTGCATGCGATGCCCATCTGTACGTGTGCTGTTGTGTCACGCTCGCGGGGACGGCGTCGGCGCTGCATCTGGAGCTGAGCTTCAATTCCCGTGCGCGGCACGCGAGGAGTACAACAAGTCGTGTAGTATGCCCGTGTGCTCCTACCTGTACGTAGCTTCATCTCAATTCTGTACGCGTGGAGTACAACTTCACTTGCCCGTGTGCTCCTAATAAGACGAACAGAATATCGAAGGAATCATCAATCAAGCAATTGTCGTGAAGGCCGTGAGATATATACTACATATTATACTTGTTGATTTAGGGTCAACCATGCCTCTATATGGCTTTATGTTTCCTGAAATCTTAGTTAACTTCCTGTTACATGTGCCATTTCTAGACACTATTTTTTTTCCTAAGCATCAGACAATCATAGATATTCACACACACATGCACACTTATGAATATACACGAGCGCATACCATATCTCTATGAACACATTTGAAAGATTAGGCTAGCGTATCCAATCGTAAAATTGAGAAAGTCACAACATACGTCTTGCTATCAACGATCACGTCATCCATCATAATAGTGCCGATTAACTATTACAATAAGATTATGAAGATATACGCCACTCGTATCAAGTTAAGAACTCAAATCTCACTTGATCATAGATTTATATATACCGAAAAAGATATGTATGAATGATATGACTTTTAATTCGGAATCATCTTTGGTGCGTGTACGTGGGCGGTCCCTAAACTTATCCTGCGATATTATTTAGGTCTTCAAACTCTCAAAAAGTATTTCTGGATCCTCGAACTTATCCAGGTGTACCATCTAAGTCCCAAATCATCTTAAACTCTCAAAATGCAGCGGGAAATGAAAAGATCTAGTCTGCGAAAAAGGAGGAGTCCTCATCATCTCATGTATTTGGTGCTGATGATACCCATGACGAGTTTATGAAAATATATTTTTGGGAATATATATGGACCTGGATAACGCCCCTATACAGGTTCTATGACCTAAAAATACACGCAGACAGTTTAGGAACCTAGATGACACATCAGAAAAAATTCAATGATATAAAAATACATTTTGAGAGTTTTTTAGACAATAAATTTTGAGAGTTTAGGAACAATATGACACCTCAATATAAATTTAAGAGTTTTCTTATATATTTTTCTCTAATAAAAATGGCAATTCATGGATGATTCGTATTGAGCCTCGCAGGATTATTTATATAGGGTATATCTTTAGATTTTTTTTGAAGTACAAGGGATGACGTAGCCAGACAGGACAAGGATGTCCTCGACGCCGGTGGCGAGGGGGAACTCCTGCTTGTTGTGAAGCACGTGCGTGATGGCGGCGGCGGCCGGGTTGGCCATGGCCGCCACTCCCGCGGACGCCGCGGCCATGGCCGTGACGCCGTCGACGGACCTCACGTGGACGGGCTCACGGCCAGCGTTGCAGGTGGCGGCGCACACGTCGCGGAGGCGGAAGTCGAAGGCGTCGCTCTCGACGGCGTCGGCGCGCGAGAAGACGAAGGGCGCCGCCGTGGCGAGGTCGTAGCACCGCACTAGCAGCGGCGCCACGGTGTCCCTGAGCGTCGCGTCGCCGAACACGCGCTCGAACATGCGCTGGTCACTGCTCCGGCGGGAGCCGCGGAATATCTTGGCCCACCTCCCACGCCGGCGGCCGCATCCCCAGTCCTTCGTCCCGACGCTGCCGGCCACGAACGCGAGCGCCTCCTGGGCCGAGTACCGCGGCCTGCCGTCTGCTCCTCTCAAGAAGAGCATCGCCGCGAGCACGCCTCCGGCGCCGGCGCCCGCGGCCACGTCGAAGAAGTCGGCGACGCGCGCGTCGTGGTCCCCCGTGCAGTCGCGCAGCCTGGCCTCGAGCCTGGCGAGCGCCGCGGCGGCCAGGAGCGCGTCCTCGGCGCCCGCACCGCAGCCGTCGATGGCCAGCACCCGCACGCGCCCGCCGTCGAGGAACGCCCGCGCCGGCGTCGCGGCGCCGGACGAGGTGCCTAAGAAGAACTTGCTCTCTAGCAGGGCGAAGAGCTGGTAGGCGAGCTTGTCCGCGCCCATGGCCGTCATCTGTGGCGACGCCGTTGCCGCGTAGGCTTCCATTGGATGTCAGACGCGAGCAGCACGAGGAGAGAGGTCGTCTAGCTAGCGAGCCAGAT
>OAMR01000146.1:24200-71872 GCA_900205405.1 Echinochloa crus-galli
AGCATCGCCGCGAGCACGCCTCCCGCGCCGGCGCCCGCGGCCACGTCGAAGAAGTCAGCGACGCGCGCGTCGGGATCGCCAGTTTGCTTGCGCAGGCCGGCCTCGAGCCTGGCGAGCGCCGCGGCGGCCAGGAGCGCGTCCTCGGCGCCCGCGCCGCATCCGTCGATGGCCAGCACCCGCACGCGCCCGCCGTCGAGGAATGCCCGCGCCGGCGTCCCGGCGCTGGAGCCGCCGCCTAAGAAGAAGTTGCTCTCTAGCAGGGAGAAGAGCTGGTAGGCGAGCTTGTCCGCTCCCATGGCCGTCGTCCGTGGCGACGGCGTTGCCGCGTAGGTTTCCATTGGATGTCAGACGCGAGCAGCACGAGGGGAGGAGGTCGTCTAGCGAGGCAGGAGATGAGAGGATTGATCGGAGCTCGACACAGGCCGTGGATGCGAATGAGACTGTCGACTCCAACCCGGGGCCTTTTATAGAGGCCAGCACCGGGCGCAAACGTGGTTGCGGCGCGCACTATCTCCAGTGGAGCGAAGGCGAGGTGCGCCGGCGAGCCGGACAGCTAGCGTACGGACGTGTCGTGGCCGTCGGAGTTGGGATCGACGACGCGATCTGGGGCTTGCGGGGGGCACCGAAGGCGGCGGGAAGCGTCGCTCGTCATCTCCTGCTGGTGCTGGATGTGGGCTCGCCGTGCGTGCGGATGCACCAACCGGACGGCGGCGAAGCTTCCTGCTGCCATGTCATGGGTCCACCAGCCATTGAGATCGAGCGGCATCACTGATCATTCGATTCAACCTGCTGCGGGCCCGGCGTATCAGCGGGCGGTGGGGTCGGGTGGCCGACGCCGACGCGACGCGACCCGATGGTGTTGTGCCGTCCCGGATAGATGGCGATCGAGACAGCGGCGATATGATCTCGTGCGTTGGAACCTGCGGATGCGGTGTTCACCTCCATCATATCGTCGAGGCCCTGTGCCTGCGATAGGATGCCCATCTGTGTGCTGGGGTGTCACGCTCCGCGGCTCGCGGGGACGGCGTCGGCGCTGCATCTGGAGCTGAGCTTCCCGTGCGCGGCACGCGTAGAGTACGAGTCGTGTATCCCCATGGGCCCTGTGCTCCTACCTGTACGTAGTCGCCTCGCTGGCGGCTGGCGCCGCCTCGGGGATGGGACTGTGCGATCAGCGTGGATACTAGTGCCGCCTCTTGTGGCAAGGTTCGGCTCCCAATCCCGGCCAGTAGCAGGTGGCTGGTTTAATTTGAGATTGCAAGGTTCGGTTCTCAATCTGCTCTTTCCACGGGCTCTCGTCAACGCAGCAAGCAAGCTATATATAACTATGGGCACACACCTACGTGCTTGCACCGACCGAAAAACACTCATTTATGTTATACATAAATCTATGATCATGTATGTCGTGAGTTGCAGGCTCACAGTTACATATAGATGAGAGCCACATAAAAATTGAGACACGAAATCAAATCATAAGTAGTGTCTACAACTTGAAAGTCAAACTAATCGTACAACTAATTAGGTTCTTTACAGATGTTTATATTTTTCTAAATTTATTGTAATGGTTAATGGGCACTATTGTTTCATTGGTGGATGACGTGTTCGTTGATAGCAAAGCGTATGTTGTGATTTCCTCAATTTTAAGATTGAAAATACTGACTTAGTCTTTCGAATGTGTTTATAGAGATATGATATGTGTGCATGTATTCATAAGAGCAAGTGTGTGTGAATATCTACGTTTGTTTGATGTTAGAAAAAAATAGTATCTGGAAATGCCACATGTAACAGGAAGTTAACTAAGATTTCAGGAGACATAAAGCCATAATATAGAGGCATGGTTGACCATATGCCATGACCTTCATGATAATTGCTTGATTCCTTCGATCTTTTGTTCTTCTTAGGACTTAAAAGCTTGGTCTATACCTAGAAAGATATGTATGGATGGTATGACTTTTAATTCGGATTCACCTTTGGTGCATATGTACGTGAGAGAATAACAAAAAGAGTAAAATATATGGGCGGCTCCTAACTTATCATACGATATCATCATTTAGGTCTCCAAACTCTCAAAAGGTGTTTTGGATCCATGAACTTATCTAGGTGTGTCATCTAAGTTCTTAATCTTTCAAAATTTGTTTTCAAATCTCTGAACTTGTCTCATTGTGTCTTTCGGGTCCCTAGACTCTCAGAATGTGGTGGGAAATGAAAAGATAGTGCGAGAAGAAGGAGGAGACCTCATCATCTCGTGTGTTTGGACGATTTATTGATGATACCAATGATGAATTTATGAAAATATATTTTTTTGTTGGGGGTTGTACATCAGGCTAAATTCAGTGACATAAAAATATATTTTTAGAATTTAGGAACCTATGTGACACTTTGATACAAATTTAAGGATTATCTATATATTTACTCTAATATAAAAATGACGATTCATGGATGATTCGTATTGAGCCTCGTGGGATTATTTATATAGGGTATATCTTTATGTTTTTTGTAATCCAAGGGATGATGTACCCAACCATAACAATGCAACCGTACCGCTGCCATATAGTCTAATAATGCATTAAGAATGTAAATACCCTCTAGTATTACGTGGATCCCCATGTAACAAGGTCTAATACTACATAACTACAACAGTATAGCGTAAGGTTTTTTGTGACGGAATATGTCAATTGGGTTCGAATCGTAGATTTAGCATGCATGGGTCTTATAAGTTTTCTGAATTCATTTCAAAATTTAACCATACAAGGTGAATTCTTGAAACCATCCATGTACGTAATCTATGCATATCGATTTGAATTGTCACGCTCTCGTTATCAGGTAGCACTAGGACCTAGCGTATACGACAATCGATCATACAGACAGATCGTTTGTCCGCAGATTTCACAAAGCTGGCAGCGACTCTTTGTTTGACTCGCACGCCGCACCGGTACGGTGGCCGCCGCGCCGGTGGTTGACGAATTAAGTAACGCATCGTCCGGGTGATCGACCCCGTGCGGCCACTTTGGCTTTGCGCCGCGCGACGAGCCCCGAATTTGTCAAGCGAACGCGTGTCGTGCTTACGGCTGTCGCCGCCGATCATTGAGCTACCGGCCGGCGGCCACACTCTCCGCATTTCATATACTACCGTATATATGTTAGTATATGGTCATGCGCACTGTCGCTTTGCAGCCGGTTGCATTATTGCATCATCATCACATACATACAGATACAGATTAGGGGCGCAATATGTTGCAGGACAAGCATATCGCTGTGAGCTCCGACGATGCCATGTGGCGCGCACAATAAAATTCTGTTTGGTGCGTGGTGGATTCCTCGCCCACACGATCAAATTCACAACCTGGCCGGTCTGGCCTCGTCTTGGTCAAACTAGCACTGGGTTGTCAGGAACGGCAACGGCGAGCCGGCGGTCAGGAGGACATCGGCGACGATGCTGTCGTCGCCGGCCGGCGGGCGCGCGGTGGTTCAGTTACGGAGGTCGCGACGCGATAACGACCCTAGCTCTCTGTGGCGATGCGCAAACGCACTGACATGGCATTGCTAAATGGAGTAACATAAAGCAGCTGAAATTTGAGGCAGGGGAACCAGGCACTAGATCCTCATCGAGTCACGCCCGAAATTAACTCGACTATTACAACCGAGAATCCCACGACGACGGCGACGGCATCGTCGACGATGTCCTCGCCGCCGCAGAGCCCGACGACGAAGTTGTCGCCGACGACAGCCGCGGCGTCCCGACCTGCTTGATGGTCACGTTCGGGAGGGGGCTCCTCCTCCTCCGCTCCTGCTCCCTCACCAGCTCCGCCGCCAGCGCGTCCACCTTCTCGGCGTTCGTCCGCTCCGACAACCTCCCTCCTCGGAACAGCACAGACTCCACGTTCCGCTGCACCAGCATCGCCCCGGCCGCCGCGGCCGCATTGCCGGCGTGGAGCGGCGTCGGCGCCTTGCCGGCGTTGATACGTACGTAGTTGCTACCGCACGCGTGCCCGAACGCCATGGCCACAGATTGATCGACCATGTCCGCGACGCCCTCGGCGGTGACGCGCGTCGGCATTGGCGTGTTCGATCCGCTTGAGACGGGCGCGGAGGCGCCGGCGCCGATGGAGAGGACGAGTAGGTCGTCAACGCCGGTGGCGAGGGGGAACTCCTGCTTGTTGTGGAGCACGTGCGTGACCGCCGCGGCGGCCGGGTTGCCCATGGCGGCCACTCCCGCGGACGCGGCGGCGAATGCCGTGGCACCGTCGACCGACCTCACCGCCACGGCCGCGCCGCCCGCGGCGCAGGTGGCGGCGCAGACGTCGCGGAGGCGGAAGTCGAAGCCGTCGCTCTCGACGGCGTCGGCGCGCGAGAACACGAAGGGCGCCGCCGTGGCGAGGTCGTAGCACGGCACGAGCAGCGGCGCGACGGTGTCCCTGAGCGTCGCGTCGCCGAACACGCGCTGGAACATGCGTTGGTCACCGTTCCGGGAGCCGCGGAATATCTTCGCCCACCGTCCGCGCCGGCGGCCGCACCCCCAGTCCTTCGTCCCGACGCCGCCGGCCACGAGCGCGAGCGCCTCCTGCGCCGCGTACCGCGGCCGCCCGTCGGGGCCCCGCAGGAACAGCATCGCGGCCAACACTGCCCCCACGCCGGCGCCCGCCGCTCCAGGGGCCAGAGGGGGACAGGCACCCGGCGCCGGCGCCGCCGAAGAGGAGCTTGCTCTCGAGCAGGGAGAAGAGCTGGTGGCTGAGCTTGTCCAGGTCCATGGCTGCCGCCCGTGGCGACGCCGATGCTGCGTAGGCCTCCATGGGTTGTCAGGCGCGAGAAGCACGAGAGAATGTAACTGAACTGGTGTAGCGAGAAGCACAGGAGTTATTGGAGCTCGAGATAGCTCTTGGATGCGATGGTTGGATGCGTCCTAGTCCGAGTCTTTTATAGAGGCTGCTGGCGCAGACGTGGCCGGCCGCGGGGCGCGCTCTCTCCCGAGCTTTGCCCGACAGCTATCGTACGGACGTGCGGTGGCCGTCGGAGTTGGGATCGACGGCGGGGGCGATCGGGGGCCTCGCGAAGGCGAAGGTGGCGGGAAGCATCCTTCTCTTTGCTGGATGGATATGATGGGTTGCCGAGCCGTGCCCGTGCGCACGCACCCGACGGCGAAGCTTCCTGCCCGAGCCGCGCGAGACGTACGGGCCTCCGGTGCGACGACGCTGGCGTATGGGCCCGACCGACCTCGATATGGCCACCGGCCGCCGTCGGCAGGATCAGGCAGGCAGGCAGCGATCAGAGCGCGGGTGGGGGCCGGGTCACCGACGCGATCGGGATGGCCGGACAGACAGCGGCGGACCTGCGGCGATCGCGTGCGCTGTCACTGCCGGAGGCGGCGGCGTCCGTGCAGCTAGCGTCGGAGGAAATGGCGTACGTGTACGGCGTTGGGTCCTTGGTGAGGGGTCACGCCCCCCGGCTGGATGCCTGCATCTGGAGCAGGAGCTTCACTGTGCACGTGGTTTTTTTCACACGTGGGGACAGGAAAGCAGTCGCCGTACAAGTGGGAGTAGAGCTAGACAGCCTAGTAGGTCCTCAAGCGCTCGTGTGCTGGATTTTTTTAAAAAAAAAATTCACTCCCTCGCTTCACTTGGCAGCAAAGCATGGACGGCGATGGTGTATGAATTTTCTTGGCGGACATGGTTGTAGTTTAGCGCAGACACGCGCACGGTTTTTACGTGTAACTGCTATTGATCGACGTGCTTGCAAGAGGTTGGACAAATACGACCGATTGGTATGCAGAGAGTGCAGCCAAGCTTGAACTCTTTTGAACAGGAAAGCAAATTCTATACTCGACGGGCGGACGCGGAATATGGGAATCAGAGAACATGAGTATATAGTTACGCGTGCTTTGTATTTCGTCCTGCCCTCTGGTTCAATGGTGCCTGGTACGGCGGTTGTCGTCTGCACTTTCCATGGGTTTTCGTCATGGCAACTATCCTATACAAACCAGCTTGGTATGCAAACTATGCAAACTCCCACCATAATCGTCGGATCTCCATCCGATGGTCACGTAGGGAGGTGAAAAATTTAGCACTTAAACCCTTCCACTATTAGCTTTCCTAATCACAATTTATGTAAACCCCCCTCTAAACCCTCCACCGCTGCCCCTTCCCAGCGTCGCCGCCCCGTCACCAGCGCTCAGATTTGTCGGCGCCACCGCCGACCGCAGCAGGCCAAGAGCAAAACAGTTGATTCGCTGGTCAGGGAGGGCAGCAAGGTGCAGGAGCGGCTCCGCGCGTGCTGGGCCGCCTCGTCCCGGCCCTGCGCCGGACCTGCTGGAGGAGGCGGCGGACTACGTGGCGGCGCTGCAGATGATGGTCAACACCATGCGCACGCTGGCGGTGGCGCAGCTCTCCGACTCTGACGCAGGGCCAGAGGTGGAGGCGGAGAGGTGAGGATTGATTGGCTTGGCCGCCTGGCCCTCCCATGACATGATTGATTGATTGATCAAAACCACAACCAGTACTAGCTCGGATCGGGATTGCCTGGAATTGGAATTTGATTTGGGAAATGAAAAACAATTGCATTACCCATCTATAATCATTGTGTTGCTTTGATTGGGAGCTACTACTCCTACAATAGTAATTGATGATGATGGGACGATGATCCGTCCATGCTGCCAATGTCGTAAAAAGCAGCAGCCTGAGTTGTTATCCTGAGTTCTTGCTGCTGCTCATGATTTGTGGCTGCTTTGTTCTTGGCCTGCTGCAGTCGGCGGCGATGGCGGCGAATCTTGCGGCACTGGTGAGGGGGAGGCAGCGCTGGCGAGGGGGCACGGGACCGGGAAGGACTGCGGCTTGACGAGGGGCGGCGGACCATCGGATAGGGGCACAGTGATGCGGGAGAACGACGTTCAGGTCGCGGGGGAAACGGCTCCGTTCGTGCATTCACTCGTCAGGAGGGAGTTTTCACAAATCGTGGTTAGAAAAGCTAACGGTGGGAGGGTTCAAGTGCTAAAATTTTCCACCTATCAGTGTGACCATCGGATGGAGATCCGACGATTGTGATGAGAGTTTGCATAGTTTGCATACGAAGCTGGTTTGCATAGAATACGTTGTCTTTCGTCATGCCACCTAAACCAGCTGGCTCCTGGTCTCCACACCAACTGATCGATCTTGTCATCCGCCTTTCCATCAAATTAAAATGCAGTGCCTGACTGACAGATGCTTAATGCCATGCCTAACAACTAGCTATAATAATAAGTAACTCGCTCTCTGGGAGTCTAATAAAAATAATTTATCCTATCCGAGATGCTAAATCGCGATCTTGTCGCAAATGTGTACGCTAGCATATATACGAGTACATATCGTGAAGGTCATTACGCGGCAGGAGACATGCTGATGCTTATCTGAATTATCATTTCCTCAGCGGCAGGTATCGTAGCTCCGGGGTGCACGCACGTAGACACCAATCGTCCGTGTCATGAATAGCAAAATCGCTGACAAGAGTATATAATTTGCCTGTCGGATACGTAGTACTCCCTCCGTATCGAAATATTTGTCGTCGTTTACTTTTTTTTATAACTTTGACCATTCGTCTTATTTAAAATATTATGCAAGTACTATATATTTTGTTTGTCACATGCTTTATTATTTTAGGTATTTTAAGCTTGACTTATCCTTTTGCATATTTGCGATAATTTTTTGAATAAGGCGAATGGTTAAAGTTGTAAGAAAAAGTCAACGACGGCAAGTATTTCGATACGGAGGGGTATCTTTTAGATAGAGAGGACAGGTGTCACACACGAGACTCAGTTGGCTGAAGAATCGATCTACTACGTTAGCTCGAAACCCCCAAGCAAGGCCGTCCAAGCTAGCTAGTACGTATACAGTATGTAGGACACTTGCAGTTCGTGCGCATCTTTTTTCTTAAAAAAAAAGAAGAGAGAGGGAGATCGAGAACCCAAATAGTCTACTGACATATATATATTGCATAATGCGTTGCACAGGTGCGGTGCATGCATGTATTCCGATTCCGTCCTAGATTCCACAGCTGGAGCTCGCATGGCACCCGTCTCTTTCTTGGTTTGACTGCACGCGCGCACCGGCACACGGTCGGCGACGGCCCACTGCACTTCACTTGCTGCCGTCATCTGCGCCGTGGGGAGCTAGCGAAACCGCCACGCCGACGCGTGTCCTGCCCGTGGCTGCCGGCGCCGAGAGAGCTCACCAGCTAGCTGCCGGCGGCGACCGTATATCTAACCACCATTTCGGGGCTATTTTTGCGCGGCGGCACATGGTGTCTCGCTACGTGCCTGCATCCGGGACGGAATTAGCACACCACCTACTACAGAAATTAGCATGCGTACTGTAGAAGCTGCCACGTTGCCGCCGCATGCATGCATGCATGTCCACCAACTCTGATATCCAATCATCACTTCAATTCATACGGATTACGGATACGTGGGAGCATATATTGTTGTCGACTTGTCGCTTAATCGGGCTCCATCGACGTACCAATAGTTTGGAGTGGATTGGCGCGTACGTGGTGGTCATGATTCCCCGGCCAGTCGATCACATTCACAACATGCCCCGCTCCGGCCTCTATTCTCAAATAATAACCGGTAGTACTCTTATTAGTGTCTGTTTGAATCCAAGTAATAATGTGCAAAAATACTAAACTTTAGCACTAAATTATACAAACATAAATACTAATAGGTAATGCTAAACTCTAGCCAAGGCTCAAAAAAGTGAAAAAAGTATTACCTAGTGGAGAAATGCTAATGGGTACTAAACTTTAGCACTACCACTTTAGCCAATCTAAATAGACCGTTAGGTGGTATGCGCGTAGGGCCTCGACTGTACTCCCTACGAACAAAATAAACTCGTTGCCTTCCCTACGATCAAAAGAAAGTCGAAAATTATGAAAAACCCTGTCTAACTCTTAGTTTTTTTTTTGCGAGGACCCTCCTCCGTCCTCCCCAAGAGACGCCACCAACGGGACATTTTTCAACTCCAGAATAACATTATTCACGGCAGGGTGTTCAGTTAGTGGCTCGTTATCGGAAACAACAAAAGAACACACTTCACTCTCGTAGACTGTCAGTACGTGCCTCAGTGGCATCTATGTACACTAGATCCTGATCGCGCCACGGCCTAGTCGACTACCGGCGAGAATCCCACGACGCCGGTGACGGCATCGTCGACGCGGTCCTCGCCGTCGTGGTGCCTGACGATGCGGTGGTCGCCGACGACAGCCGCGGCGCGCCGACCTGCTTGATGGCCACGTTCGGGAGCGGGCTGCGCCTCCGTCTCTCCTGCTGCTTCACCAGCTCCGCAACCACCGCGTCCACCTTCTCGGCGTTGGTGCGCTCCGACAGCCTCCGCCCCCGGAAGAGCACCGACTCCAGGTTCCGCTGCGCCAGCATCGCTCCGGTGGCCGCCGCCGCCGTCTCCGCATGTAGCGGCGTCGTTAACGCCTTGCCGGCCTGGATGCGCACGTAGTTGCCTCCGCAATCGTGCCCGAATGCCATGGCCACCGATTCGTCAATCATGTCCGCGACGCCCTCGTTTATTTGATTATTTTAGTAGGTTTATATCATCTTAGTGATCCTCTTGCATTTGTAGTTCACAGTTCATTAATGTTTATCCCTTAATCTACCTCTGTTTTGCACATTTTTTGTGTTCTACTTTGCAGATTTGCTCGTGGGTTGGCAAACTGAGAGGTACATGATCTACGTTCTTGCATTTCTACGCTGTTGCCTATGAACTCTGTCATACCCTTTATGTTTCTTACAATTTCCAGCTAACATGGATTTGAAAATCTACATGATTAGTTTGGAATTTATTCCCTTAACATTCCAAGCTGTATTGATCTTGTAAATAAACTTCATTTAATACTTTATGCGTGTAAGATTTCCTTTGAAAATATATTTCCGGTGTGAAAGAAACATGGCCAAAATGGACTTTTCCCAATAAATAACCGGCAGGGCGGTCCCTAGTACTCCATCCATCGATCTTTGGTCCTCACGAATGATTTTCCTGTAAATTAAAAGTTACAGGAATAGTGTAATTGTCAACTCACCGGTTCAGCGTCCCGGGGCCGGAGGACAGGCCGCACCCGTTGGCGGCGCCGAAGAGGAACTTGCTCTCGAGGAGCGAGAAGATCTCGTAGCTGAGCTTGTCGATGGCTATGGCTTTCGCAGGTGGCGACGGCATTGCCGCGTACGCCTCCATCGATCTCTCGGGTACAGCGGACAACAAGGTCACAAGTACAGAAGTAGAGGAGTACTAGCAAGCCTAGCTTGCGGATTAAATGGAGCTCGAGATAGCTCGTGATGTGAGAGACTGCGAGTGCTGGGAGATCGACGCGTCCTAGTCCACTCTACCTCGAGCCTTTATAGAGGCGGGGCGCAGCAAAGGCCAGCTAGCGCCCCGCACGCTCTGCCGTGATCTCGCCTGCGGGGCGGTCGCTGCGGCGTGCCGCGTGCGCCCGACAGCTAGCGTACGGACGTGCATAGGCCGTCGGAGAATGGATCGACGGGTGCGATCGCGCGGAGCGAAGGTGGTAGGAAGCGCCGAGCGCTCTGCTGTCTGCTTGCTGGAGGACGGACGACGGGTGGAGGGAGGGAGGGAGGGAAGGAAGCTTCCGCGCAAGGCGGCGCCGCGAGGCGCACACGAGAAATCACGGGGCGGGTTGGGCCGGCGTGCATGTCAGCGAGGTGGGGCCCCGGGCGGATCGGCGTCGGGATCGGGGATCAGGTGGGTGGTGTCCCGGGACGGCGAGCGAGACAGCGGCGGACCTGCGGTGGATCGCGTGATCGAGCGAGGGCCTGTGGCGGATCGATCACGGCCGGACCGCGCCGCTCGATCATCTATCCATCTCAGCTGCGCCAGTTCCTCGCTGGCAGTGGCACCCTCAGGAAAACGCACGCAGATGCGTCGGCGCCGGATCTGACGCGCACTGTTCACCTGGCTTCCGCTCGTGAGGAAACATCGAGCGCGCATACATGCATTTAGCTTAGGGTGGTAGCACCAATGCCATCCATGCTCTACGCGCTGCCGGTCTCAAGAGGGGCATGGCTCACCTAGAAAGTCCAGGTTCTTTCGTTCAAAAAATGAATCCAGGTTTGTGGTGCACAGTTTAATTTCCTCAATTTGGATGGGCAGCGATCGAGGTTTTCACAGTTTACATAGTACATACAGGAGTCTTGAAGAATTTCGCTACGTTGAGGATCCGCATCAGCTGAGATGAATACTCAAGTAGCCTGCAGTCAGGACCTGGTTTGAGGTTGGGTCAAAACAAAAGGACGATCCGCATGCTTTGTCCCGGCTGGGTCGATCTTTCTGTCTGTCTTCACTCTGGCATGGTTGTTGATTGTTGTCGGCCTCCTCTTTCCACAGGCCTTCGGCAACACGAAAAACAAACGGATCACACGTGCGCAAGCTAGCACCGCACGGAATACAGTATACTACTAATACTGTGTGCTCCAGCATTTTTAACATCGGATGAGTTGTGTATCATTAAGCTAAGCTAACGGGTCCTCCTCGTCAATTACAAAGTTGCTGCAGGTGTAGCTAGGCGAGTTCGTCTTCGTAAATAAAAGCTAGCGCTAAAACAAATGAAAAGTCTTGTAAGCAGGTAGCATAACCATAAAGGTCACGCGGCTTGCTGCGGCCAGCAAATGCGTTTCATTTAAGCTCACAAAATAACTTAAATGAAATAGGATGCTTACTATTGTCTTGTGAGCTATTTACGCGTGATTTATTAATGGCTAATCGCATACGTGACATATGTTACATTACATGTGTTTTTTTTGTGGTCGTATGTTACAATTTGATATTGTATCTGACCTTTTTCATGGCCCATCATATCGCGCGCTTTCTATATAAACTCTAAACATGCTTTAAACGTTCATACCTCAACAAGCTAGGAACAGCGCACACGAAGGCACGATTATTTGCAGTCCTCCAGTTTGGGGGCTCTACGCCTCTACCTGAAGAGTCGATGCATTCCCACGAAAGAAAATGCGATCATGTTAATTTTTGGAACCATTTTTTTAAAATAATTTTTGGAACCATTACTTGTTACAATAATCAGCTAGCTAGCACCGTAGTGCACTGTGCACGTATGCATATATGCCAACTGTTCGTCTCAGTTGGACACACACCAATATATATCGTTGGCACCAAGAACAATAATGTGCCTGTTAGAATTTTTCTAGTATCACACACAGATGAGAAGACTTAAGTACCAGAGAATTACTAGCAATTGACCTATATAATAAATAACCTAGAGCTGTTGGACATGTCACAGTAGCATGCGGCAGCAGGCATCAAGGCATCTTGCCCGTTTGAAATGAAATGAAATCCGTTGTCGTCGGTTCTAGTACGTGTCCGCTCTCTGACGCGAATCCGCGATTTGTGCGGGAGGAGCTGCTAGCTTGCCGCGCGCGTGTCCTCGCCGCGGCTGCCAAGAAGCACAGCTGCACAGCTCAAACTAGCGGCGGTCGTCTCGTCTGCACTTGGGCGTGTGCCTCGTGTGGCATCTGGGGACAGCGCACTTGTGTGGCTCCGCGTCAGACAGAAATGTTGTTAGATGATCTCGACCGTGCTACTACTACCTCCCTCGATCCACGGCGGCTACACAGCGTATCCCCTCCAAATCCCACCGTCACCTGCCTGTAATGCTGCTGCTGTCCCTGTGCGAGCACTATCGTTTGTTTCAATTCAATCAGTGCCCGCCATGATTCGCGCACTCACAAGTCAGGCCTTCAGCATATTGCTGGTCAAACTATCTAGCGCCCCATCGATCACTTGGCGAGGTGTCCTAAACGATTTTTGGATAACTAATCAATATGCAACCTGATAAAACAAGCAAATGCATAGTATAAAATTTAAATATCTCAGTCTTGAGATAATGCACCGTACCCAGGCGTGTTTTTGTGCAGCGCCGGCATGAATTTATGGACTGACGACGACTGACGGCATGAATCAGGGGAATTCAGCCGAAACGAGCTCTTGAAACAGATCAAAGAGGAGAACCGAACTTGGATGATCGCGGCTGCAAAACATCTATCAGCATTGATTTCCTAGGAGCTCTCTCTTTTGTTTTTCTCTACTCTCCTTTTTTGCGATCCAAAGCATAACTGTTTCACTCCTTATATCTGTCTTAGTTAAGAAAACATTGCAATCTTCAATGAACATTCAGATTCATCATATAATAAAAATATTGATGTAAAAAAATGATATCACGGTATTCACATTTGAATTACTTTCTTATGATTAAGATTTTTTGCTATAAACATTGAAGTAGTAGTATAAGACGCCTTATATTTTGCACAACGGAGAGTAAGCTCTGTAGTACTACGGAGTAATAAGCTACAGCAACTACCAGGTCCATTGGCATTTAAAGAAAGAAAACTACTACAAGGTCCATTGGGCTTGGGCATTGCAAGTTGGTACCACAATTATTTTCCTAGGCATTTGGAACGAATTAGTCCGCACTCACACCCTCTTCTGGGCGAGGCCACATTTCGGGGAGCGAACGAAACAGAGCCAACGATATGATTTTATTTTCCTTTTAGAACCAGCATAGTCAGGATTTTATTTTCCTTTTAGCGCCAGCGTAGTTAGGTGATATTATGACCAAACTGCAATAGTTCTGGAAATAGAAATACATAGTTAAGAAAGGTAATAACATACTACTATACTATCTTCTACCGAGAAAATAAGGAAATAAATTGAAGAAATGGCCAGCAAAACGATCTCACCCCACCTACCAAGGAGGCAGAAGGCAGGAAATCGATTTATATATAGAAAAATGAAATTAATTATACAGAACCACAAAAGAGAAAAAACAGGGAGGAGAGGGGCGGCAGGCCGGTAGTTGGTCCAATCCCAAGGCGCTGCGCACGGATCTCTCCCTCGCTCCCGAAACCCCACACGTACTCCTCCAAGTCACATCCATGACGCATGGGTCCCACCAGACCATGACCCCACATCCCATGTCCGGAGCGAGATCGGGTCCGTGTGCACCTAGCGCCGTGCGTTGTTTTTCCACTCGCAACGGCTACTAAAGCCTGGAGTGACCTAAAAGATGTGTTGGGTCGGCGACTGGACTGACACTACCCGGTGGGCTCGCGCGGCGCCGACTTCCCCCTCGCCTCTCTCCTCTCCCCCACGAACACAGCACAGCACGCGCCGCACCCCACCCCACCCCACCCCCGCTCCCTCTCTCCCGCGACTGTGAGTGCGGGCCTGCTCCTGCTCCCCCCGTTCGCGAGCGGTTCGTCGTCTCCCCAGCGATCCGGCGCAGCCATGAACATCTTCAGGAAGAAGGCCGACCCCAAAGGTGCGCTTAATCGTCCTTGGATCCCCCCTGTCGCGGGTGTTGTGGGCGGGCGGGGGTTCTAGTGTGGTACTCGGCGAATTTGGGGGATTTTCGCTGTCGATTTGGTGTGATCTGCTGATTCGCTTCGGCGATTCGGGCAGCAAGTGGTCGTTCCTCCAGTTCGGAACGGGATTTCCGCCTCGGCGGAACGGGGGCAGGGAGGGAGGGTTTCTGTTGAGTGATGTGGGGGTTAGGGTTTTAGGTGGGCCGGGTAAGCTTGTGCATTTTGTGGGAAAGGGGAGGAACCAAGGATTCGTTAATTGTCTTGGGGGCGCTGTGGTCGTTCTCCCGAAATTCGTGGCGGGGGAATGCGGATCACAAGCTTGGTGCGCTGAACTTACTGCTGATGATGTGATGCCTATTTGTCACCTGCAGAGGCTCTCAGGACGAGCAAACGTGAAATGGCGGTCGCCACAAGGGGTGAGAACAAATTTATTTCCCACTCTACTTTCGAATCAAGGGTTTGAAAGCTTTTTGTGAATTGCTGACACATTTGCTACTCGACCTGTGTTATATTGAATCAGACCTGCACAATTTCATGGGTTTGGGACATAGGTGGATATTTCATAACTGGCTACAGATTTTGATGAATTAGATACAGTTGTCCTGTCATTCTGTTTCAAATAGAATGGACCTTAGGTGGCAGTCATTTAGTTTGTATTGCTCTCCTATGATGCTAAAAAAATATCCAGCAATTGTTGCCACACTGGCGATTGGTCCTGTACTGTATTGGATCAAACCAGCACAAGTTCACAAATTAGGGGAATCAGTGGATATTTTGATAGTTTCTCTTGTTAATTGTTATGGAGTTCACAAATTAGTTTACAGCAGCCCTTTCAGTTTCAAATTAGATTGCAGAATTCACAATCATGTTGGCAATGTGCTAATTTTTCTGACATCAATTATCTATTTTACATATTTTATTTAGGAGTTGAGCGAGAGATTGGCTCCCTGCAAATGGAGGTATGGAGTGTGCTGCTCTGAAATATTTAAATATAACTACGATATGAGCAGAGGCATGAAATTGTTGTGTTAAATCCATAATTTGTCTGTCGTCTCAAGATGCAATTTTTACTACCCTATGCTGTGTTCAGACACAGTATAATGACTACCATGCTCTAGCCACAATCTAGAAGCAGAAGCACAACATCCTTGTGCCCCTATGCTAGCCTCCTCCGCATGCACTGGGAGTGCCACATTTAACTCTGGTCTAGAGGAGTGTGATACAATGTATCTGTCTTGGGTATCTGTTTGTTATTAGTTCATTTCGTAACTTCGCCTGCTATAAGAAATTTGTTTATCTGTTTTTAGAGGATACAAATGTTAGGATATTTATTTAATGTTAATTTATTTCTATAACTTGCCT
This sequence comes from Echinochloa crus-galli, assembly GCA_900205405.1. Lineage (NCBI taxonomy): Eukaryota > Viridiplantae > Streptophyta > Magnoliopsida > Poales > Poaceae > Echinochloa > Echinochloa crus-galli. The sequence goes on from OAMR01000146.1 coordinate 39,922, forward strand.
TACTAGAAGTAGGGGCCATAGAAGCATGGCAACTGGCAAGGCTCAGCAGATGGCCGTACCAACTATCATATGTACAAATTATAGTCTGGTTTCATGATGTCACAATGGTAATTATGCAGGAGAAGAAACTGGTTGCAGAGATAAAAAAGACTGCCAAGACTGGAAATGAGGTGAGTCAGTTAAGAAGTCTTCGGAGATCTGTAGTCCCCTATTTTCTTCGTCCTCTGTTCTGACATTTGATGATCTGGATTGCTCAAGGCGGCAACCAAAATATTGGCTCGACAACTTGTCAGGCTGAGACAACAAATCCTCAATTTGCAAGGCACTCGGGCACAGATTCGTGGAGTAGCTACTCACACACAGGCATGGCTACATTATGATTTTCTTTTTGAATTGCTGTTCTGATTGTGCATTAGACTAATTTGTTACTGACACATCCATTCTTTATTCAGGCAATGTATGCGGGCACTTCAATTTCTGCTGGAATGAAAGGTGCAAGCAAAGCTATGGCAGCAATGAATAAGGTATGTTGAAAGGCAGCCATGTTACTGCTGTTCAGTATCAACACGTCCTCTTAAGAAATTTTTCTTGGGGGAACAATTTTTGGAATCTTCTAAGTGAGAACTTTCTGTATTTTGCTGCACATTTCAGCAAATGGAACCGGCGAAGCAGATAAAGGTCATGAAAGAATTCCAGAAGCAATCAACTCAGTTGGACATGACGGTAATAACATCAACAATATGCTGGCTTGTTTATTTTGCTTCAAAGTTCAAAGCTGGAGGTCTTGTGTCATATATAAATGCTCAGCCTACTTAGTTACTTTGCTTAGTTGAGCACTGCAAAAGCATATAAAACATATCCAATTCTATGCTTGGGGTTTAAGTCCTGACTCCTGATCGATGTCTCCCAAGTTTCAATTTTTGAAGCTTGTGATACCTGAGGTAGAACAGTTATCCACTCACAAGTTAGCAGAACCTCTGAGCATCCTAAAACTATTTTTTTTAGTTACTTGCTTAGTTGAGCACTGCAAAAGCATATAAAACATATCCAACTCTATGCTTGGGGTTTCAGTCCTGAGTCCTGACCGATGATGTCTCACAAGTTTCAATTTTTGAAGCTTGTGATCCCTTAGGTAGAACAGTTACCCACTCACAAAGTCACAAGTTAGCAGAACCTCTTAGCATCCTAAAAACATTTCTTTCTTCATGCCATTTACAGTATTTGCAGCATGCGAGTGTGCTAAACTAATATAAAATATTATAGCAAGTGATTAATCTTTTCTCTTCGAGAAAACTGAGTTCTGAATGCAACATCAGATGTTGGACTGGCATGTTTAAAGAATGTTTGTAGGCTTATAGCTGTCTCACATTGAAATGGCTGTTTCCATGCAGCTTGAAATGATGTCCGATGCCATTGATGAAACACTCGACAAAGATGAGGCGGAAGAGGAAACAGAAGAACTTACAAACCAGGTAACCCAGAGTTTTTAGATACCAGCTTGTGAGAAATTCTGCTTTGATTCCATGACCATGAAAATTTTGTCCATCGTATACTGGCTCATCTTATCATACATCCCTTTGTCGGGTATGCAGGTTCTTGACGAGATTGGTGTCGATGTGGCTTCTCAGGTATGCTTTCAATACATGGCAGCAGTCTGTGCAAATACTGAGTCTTCTTAATTCTGACCTACTGTTTCCAATGTTTTCGTGAAAACACAGCTTTCTTCGGCTCCTAAAGGTCGCATCGGAGCAACTAATAGGAAAGTTGACAACAGCCAAGCACGGTATGCAAATGATATTTGAACTATGACACATGGCATTCAAATTTTGGTCTTGCCCAGCACTAACACCAGCTCACACTGCGAGTGTTTCCTAAACTAATTGTTGTTTCCGCAGAAATGCTCCCGCAAGAAACGTGGCGGCAGCACCACCAGAATCCTCCGCTGAAGTTGACGATCTGGAGAGGCGATTGGCATCTCTCCGCCGCATCTAAGTCTGAGCTCTGCCGAAGAGTGGTTCATCAATAGTAGTGGTTGTCAATATAGTAGTGGTTCATCAATATATATGTAAAGCTGTTTAGTGATGACATGGTTGTCTGGCCACTGTTGTAGGGAAATATCATACTGCACATGATACCATTGAACCTGCCTAATCTTGGATTTTCTGCACACTGTGTTCCGGGCTTCCAGCCATCAGACTGCCGCCGCAGTCAATTAGCAGGGTCAGCCAAGTTTCGGTTCATATATACACACACGGGGGCCAATAGAGTTCGCAGCATAGGACATAGCTTCCTTTGTCAACACCGCAGACCCCGAGCACAACAGCAGGGATCGTCGACAGTTTTTGTTGTTGCTGTTATGCTGTACATCAGAGACAAACACTGGAGCAAGAGCAACTGCAGTGGATGACAAACAACGGGTGCTCCGTGGCCCAGGTTGGATTGCATGATCTTTCAACACTACGTACAGCTTTTTGGCTGCTTTCACTAGTATTCGGTACAGTTCAATTCGTTGGGCATCGAACATCTGCCAATAAGAGGACGAGCTACAAGTGAAAACCGTCGTGATAATTTGAGGGAGGCAAAAGTCGTCGTGAACTACAAGTGAGGGTTGCATGTCTGACCGAGATATAATCTGCTCTGAGTGCCAGCTTGAGCTAGTAATCTTGATTGATAGTTGTTCTGAAATCAGAACATTGTTGCATATGCAGCCAGCTGCCTGATCAAAATCTGTTTACCCCATCTAGATTCAAACCAGAGCTATCTCTTCGGATGCTGTTAGTAAAGCACCAAAAAACTAAAACGAATTATTAAAAAGAAGCAGAACACTTGGTGAACTACATCAAAGAACAATCTGCATGAAGGAAATGGAATTAATGATAATCTGAACCAGAACCACATATTTTAATCAGAAAAGATATATGCTACCAAGCTCACATACACCACGAAGAATACATAAAGAGTAAACATAAAGATCAATTAATAACAGTGTGGCACAACCTCTTTTCATTCCTCTACTAACTGGAGGCACGCACAGCAGTGCTATGTAGGGACAGTAGAATTTAGAAACTAAGGTTAGTCAGGCAAACACATCCATCCATTCAATTCACTCAGAGCTTACCAACTTGCACATAGGCCAGACACTCAGGGTTGTAATTCATTGTTAAGTTGTTTTAATTTAATTGATCATGGCTTCATTGTTGTTTTGCTAAAGATAGGGATAATATATATTGCAGAAAACAACTCACAATCTTTATATTTTCTATTACTAAGATTCTCATGTGTAACAGGTAAGGAGAAAAAACGAACACTGACACTCTTGTTCCTAAGCATAAAACACACACACACACACACAAAAACATAATGATATTCTCCATGTACTAAATTTAAAAACTAAAATCTTCTGCAAAGGATAATCACTGACTTCCTTTGTCCTGACCTTTCAGAACATTCAATACGATTTTCATTAAAAAAAAGCATCAACTGAGCTTGAACGATGTTAAGAAGCACTACCACAATATTCAGATCAATACCCTATGAAGATCATCTCAGATACTGCAAACTACCTTTTATTATAGATCTTTTTGACAATAAATTTTCTACCTCAACGCATCAAGCTTATCCCTGAAACCTTTCATATCAAACCATAAGTCATTTCTACCAATGCCGTGTCTTGGCTGATTTCACGCACATTCCACCACTTAAGATGCTTACACTCGCAGCAAATAAGCATCAATTAATTAGAACAAGTAGTATAACAACATTCCCTGAATTAACATAGCCGATCCAAAGCTAGCTTACAAGATAGACATATAAGCAAACCATCACAAAATAACTTGGAAAACGAGCCAATAAGAACTAGCACTAAGTTCAAGCAAAACTATCCAAATTGCTGCTTGCAAGTAAAGACTCAGCTCTTGCAAAGTTCCAAATATCATTTCATGGTACAACTGTCAAGATGTGCAGCAAAGTGACACTATGAGGAATCAGTTGTCAATGATTCTGAGTAGAATGGAGTATATGGAATATACGGCGGCTCACATTTTGATCCAAGATTTTTGACAACCCATGTTTCCTCACGATCAACGTGATATGCCATTAGTGTGTGCTTCCGGCCAGTAACATAGAGAATCAAATTGCAAGCTGGATGAACTGTGACCACATGGTAATGTCCGTTTCCGAATGGATCCATTATCTTTTCACACAGCCGCTGAATGCTCACTTGATGCTTCAATATCCAGTCATATGTTGTATAGTCCTTAAGAACCCAGATCGAAAGGTCATTTTCATTATCACACTCATTTATGTAACACAACTGCCCTTGGTATTGACCAAGAAAACCAGGCTCCCAGTAGTCAACCCAATCTGGCACAGTAATCATCCGCCATGTCTCCCCCTCGACGTCTACAGCCACTACCCTGAACTGATCAACGACAAGATGCAGAAGACCGTCGAGGAAAACACTCCTACATGTATCTTCATCAAATACACTGGTCTCGTAGTCCCATTCGCTTTCCTTGTAGCTCCATGCTCCAGTTTTGCAGGAATAGATCTGCACTCCCTCCACAAACTCGTGCTCATTCTCGATAAACTCAAAAACATGGAACTGTAAGGAAATTGCAGGATCAAAACCCAAACGGGTTAGACGCGACTTGCCACCGCATCCGGAGTCGGGCAAGACAACCCAGCTCTCTGTCGCCGGATTGCACACGAGGTACCGGAACCGCGCATGGGAAGATGACGACCTCTCAGAGCGAAGACGGCAGAGGAGAAGGCCATTGCAGCTGTCCAAAACCTGGCTGATGCGTTCATATCCGGGAAAGAAGGACATAGAGGGGCAAATCAGAGGCGGGTACCGAATCTCCGAAACATTGGAGAAATGCCGAGCTTCCTTGGGGAAGCGCGTGTAGTCCGTTGATCTGTAGAATACGCCGGCAAGGGTCTGGGGCAGCCTCCGGCGATGGTCGGGATGAGAGATGAGGCCGCGCCAGTGCTTGGAGACGCACTTGAAGCGGCAGAGCGACTTGACTGGAAGCCGCGCCAGGATCTCCACGATGAGGTTATCGGTGAGGCTGGCCGCCGGGTTGTTCCTCTTCTTCTTCCTGGATCTCTTCGCCATCTCGCGTGGAACCTGCACACAGGATGGGATGGGGAGATGTTAGATACTTAGATGGTAGAGATCAGTGTGGGGAAATGGGGCTTCGATTCGATGGTTCTATTCTACCTCGACGCGAACCGGAGATCGGCAAGACAAGGCGGCGAGAGATTTGTGCTCCTGCTGCTCGAGGAGAGCGCCGCCGCGCCGCGAGGACCCGGCCGCACGGCGATGGTGAGCTCGTAGCTAGGTCAGTCGATAGTGGGGGGGACTGGCAGTGTAATTGAGCTGTACTCTACATGGGCCAGAATCAAGGTACGACGGCCCATTTTGTCTTGGCTTGGCCCAACATTTTTGTTAAAGAAAATTACGTGCGAACCAGAACCAGAACACTGTGTGGCTTTCCTCTCACTCTTCTCTGTCCTTCCTACTCAAGCGCGAACACAAAACACTAGCTGTCGTTGTCACTGTCACTCCATCGTTGTTGCTATGCCATCGTCCCATGAGGTATTGAGGTTATGTTCGACGAGAGGACTCAGGGCTAGCAATATCTACAAAATTATATTATTTTGCGGAAAATATGGAGCAAATGTCACAAAATGTAGAGATACGGTGACAGGAGCAGAGCAGGGAACAATACCATTACCGGATGCAGGGCAGGAACTAAGGTGAGTCATGAGTGGCTATGCTATGCTCAGAGCACTCAGCCTGATACCAAGCACACCCCCAAGAAGCTTTGGCCACGTACTCAGCAGGTTCACGTAAAAGATATATACAGCCTCTGATGCCCTCCCACCGTCCTTTAATTTTCTGTTGACACGACAGCACGTCGAATTCCCGCATCAAACTTTCAAAGATAGGGAAAGTTTACGAAAGTTTTAGGGGCTAAGCACGACGATCGAATGCTCATCTCGGCAGATAAAGCAAACGTTGATGTCTAGTCTTCGTCCCAGAGGACAAGCATCCACAGTGATCCGGGTGTGCATGTGTCGCTGCGTTCACGGGGAGCAGCCTGCCTGAAGGCTGATGAGTTCACCTTTGTCATGGTGCTTAGCTGATGATGGCTTCTCGCTTTCATCTGCTTGTTCAGTCTCGAGTTCTCGCTCTGCAGCGCCTCCGACCAGTTGTCTCTTCAGCAGCACAAAGTCGTGAACGCCGTCTGTTAGCGACGCACCCGCGAGCGCCTCACAAGCTCGAGCTCCACGTAACCCCAGGAAACACGACGTCGACGGCCTCGAGGCCTGTCCTCGTCGAGCCAGCACGACCGCCAACCAATGCAGCCGCCAGCCTCAACCCGCGGAACGACACGCCGCGCGTATGCTCGCCGCCGGCGCCGGCCTAGCTCGTGGGGGCTACCGGAGAGGGCCTGCAGGGCGGGAGAGGCGCGATCTCACGGCAGATGGCGTCGCGTGGCGCATTATGATTGGATGTATGTGTAGGTGGCAGCGCGTTCTGCTTAGGGCGATGAAATCATTCCTGTGGGATCATGCGTGGCACAGCTCATATGGATGATGGTGAAAGGCAAACCTTACAGGCAATTCCTCGAGCAGCTGGCCGGGCGTCATGGCGCCGTCGCCTGTAGCTGCTTGGGCACTTGCTGGCGCGCTCTTCATCGCGGGACATCGCTCACGGGCGCGAGAGGCCTATGCAACGCCAGCCGCGTTCGTCGTGTGCGTCTCCGCGGGCGGTGGGAGGACGGCCGCTCCGCGGCGCACACGGTGAGCAGCGGCGCTGGTGCCTCCCTCCCCTAGATGCAGGAAGAGGCGCTGGAGGAGCGATGACTGCTGCGATGGATGGGGAAGCAGATCCGGCAAGGCGCGTAGGCGGAGGAGGTGGCGCTGGAGGTTCGATGGCGCGGCAGCTCGCCGAAAGCTATGCCCGGATACGTAGCTTAGAAGCTCATTAAAAAGTAACGAGGCCCAATAATAAATTATGATTAATATTTTTTTTTAAAAAAAAGCTTAATTTACCATCCGCGCATACGTATGAATACCTATCATCGGCTTTAAAAACCTATTAAATCCAATCAAAAATTTAAATCAATATTTTAATATGCTAGATTTAACATTTTTAAATATTTAATCAACATCTAAAAATAATAGATTAAATATTTTCTGAAATATGAATCAATATTTTGAGAAAAAACTAGGTTCAACATTTTACATAACCTGTTTCAATATTTTGAAACAACGGATGCAACATTCTTCGGAATAAAAAATCAACATTACAGAAGATTGTTGCAGCTTCGATGAAACGACGAGTAGGTGCAGCAATGGTAGAGGCAGTGAAAGCGGGAGAGATCATACGTAAACACCGACATACGGAGTACGAAAGTAGTGGGGGCAGCGGAGGCGAGACAACATCACGGATGGCATGGCGCGGGAGTGGAGATGGTTTCGATGAAGGCAACAACGCACAAGGATGGCATAGGCGGCGACGTGTGTGGGGGCAGCAGCAGAGCCAGCGACGAGGATGCCCGGGAGCCGCCGATGGGGGCAGCATCAGCAGCAGACGCACATGGGGGCCGCGACAACACCAACGATGAAGACGCACGGGGCCTCCACACCGGCGGCGATGGGGCGTATAAGTCACGGCGGCGGCGAGGGTGACATGGAGCAAGAAGAGCTGCAGGGGCTAGGGTTGAAGACGATTGAGCAAAATTCAACGGATGAGATTATGCGCACGAATCACCGGAATCTAGGTAACTAAAAAACTTGTGGAAGTATATAGGATCCCCGGACCGTGGGCCTCCCTTGCGGTTGCGACAAGTTCTAGCCTTTTTCCTCCAAAATCGGCTCTTCGATGCACTGGATCCAGGCCTTGGCGCTTGCTGGATCGAGCTACACGGATCCTCCCCCAAAGACCCAATGGCCTCAGATGGGCCGGAAGGCCTTCTTCGTTCCAATACTATGGTGCCAGTACGGACCGTACTTACCTGAACTGGCGGCTGAACTTATGACGCTATTCAGGTAAGTTCAGGTGGACACAAGGGTGTTTGATAGAGATACAAATCCGTAGCTTCCAAGCTAGGTGTACTAATTCGTAGCTCGATAATATCAAAAGAAATAAAAACTACGTAATTCATAGCCATTGGAGAAACCGGAGATAAATATAAGAGGGGCCAGCCCTCCACATAAATATTTATCGGTCTAAATATTTAGCCATGACTGTGATAATTTAATTATTATTACGCACGCAGTAGCAATACATAAAAGAGAAAATACGATAATAGTTTAAAAAAGTGGTCAATGTATCTTACATGTTCATTCCAATTTCACCGCATGGTTCTCCAATGTATTGAAATCATCAATGATTGAATTTGTGGTGATCTTCATTGCAATTTCTCTCTCAATATAGAGTACTAAGCAATCTCTTAAAAATCCATCTTCTATTTTGTTTCGTAGCCTAGTCTTAACAAGATAACAAATTAAATAAAAAATATTCAGAAAATTAGATGATCCAGATTAGATAAATAGTGTTCGCTTACATTAGTTCGAATCGGAGGAGAGACATCAGGAGGATTGGCCTACTAGTGCTAACTGCTAATTACTAGAAGGTATTATTTTTTTGTTGGGGTGGGGGGGGGGGGGGCCTCTTCCTCGTAGACGTCGTCGACGGCGCGGCTGCCGGGTGATGATCGTGACGCCGACTTGTAGGATGGTACTCACACTATCTCGTTGTAGACTCCCTGCCGAATGTGGATGACGTGTCGGGAGGTGCTGTTGATGGGCGTCGCCTCCAGTGCAGCGCCAATGGTGCTGAAGCTCCCACTGCCATCCTGGGCGACGACAGCGTCGACGCGGGCCTCAGCGACTGGCTGCTGGACCATCATCTCCGCCACCCAGGCAAGCATCGTCGTAGCAACAGCACGCCAGGCCTGTTCGAGCATATCAGTTGTTATTGCAGCTTGGTCAGTTTACCGATGAGGATCGAGGCTAATGGGGCGCGGTGATCGACGTGCTCACCTCGGGTGACGTCGCGGTGGTCGAGAGCACCTTGGCGGTGGCCATTGTCGGTTCGCACTGGCCAGCCGGCAGGCCGGGCTTTGCTTTCTTTTGTGGTTTTGCTGGCTTAGTGTGATGCCTTTGCCGAAGAGAAACTAGCTAGGCGAGCCATCCAGCGACGCACATGATCGACCTTCCTTCAACATCCACATGGTTTCTCTCACTCAGCGAATATTACCTCTTCTTTAAAGGGACGTCCCAAAAACACACCTCCATGGGTGAAGCTACGTAGTATTTAGGGGTGCAAATGCACCTATAAGAAAATGAAAAACTACTAATTTAGATCAAAATTTCACCATATATGTACCCCGTAGCTCAAATTTCGCCACTGCCTCCATTCCTTGATCTAGTTTCAGACTTTCTCAGTTGGTACTAGGTGAAAAAAATGGAGACAAATGCGGCTGAGGGAAATGACGCTCCTTTGCAGCCGGGCTGCACTGAAGTTTTTTTCCTGCCCAGCAGGCGTCGCGCACATGACATGACCACGCTGTCTTCGATTGCCTCGTGTTGTCAACGTTGACATGTCGCGTTGGCTTGAGAGATCTCTGGCTTGAGAGAACGACACGTCGCGTGCTCGCCGCCGGGCGCCAACCTCAGCTCGGTCTCGTGGCGCTGTTGGAGTTGGACGCCGTGGTGCCGCTGCAGGAGCTCGAGAGCCGGTGTGTGGTGTGAGCTGGGGATACAGTGTCCGCGAACACGCATATACCGGCGTCGTGGATGCCGCGCCGCGATGCCTTGTCAATTGGCACGCGACTCGCTGCGAGGTCATCCTTCGATCGGAGGAGCGCCTGGAACGCGGCCGCGCTCTGGCGATCAGAGGCGCGACGCGGAGGCGGCGTCCATGGCCTGGCTTGGGGTGGACGGTATTTCATTTACCGACCACCCCTGGGTCTTCCGTAGCCGTCCGATCGCGCACCTACGGCCTTGATTCGGCGGAGCAGCAGTTTTCTCCGCGGGACGGCGCGCTCGGAGGCCCAGCGCCCGGGTGGTGTGGTGTGGATCGCGCGAGCATTCATGGCGCCGTGCCGTGGCCGGCTGTCGGCGGAGGTCCACGGCGATGGACGCCGGAACCATCGCCGCCGCCTGCCGCTTCCTTCCTCCGTAGCAGCTCGCGCTGGTGGCGTTGTTAGCTAGACGCCATTCGGCTGCAGGAACTCGAGCCGGTGTGGGCGGGGCGTGGACGCGGTCGGTCGACGACGCAGCAGCACAGGCCTACTATGGAGGAGGAAGGAACGGAGAAGGGGTAGGAATCATTATGGCCCAAGACAAGCCCAGCTCGCATGACGAAGCCCACGTCAGGATCTCCACTGAGGTTGTTACACTTTGCTCTTGGATAGGCCCTGTTTAGTTCCCAGTCACATCACCAAATTTTCAAAAATTCTCTCTCCAAACTTCACTATTCACCTATCACATCAAATCTCTCTCCTCATGCATGGAGTACTAAACGTGGGTAAATAAAAACTAGTTGCATGGTTTTGATGTACACGACGAGACGAATCTTTTGAGCCTAGTTAGGTCATGGTAGGACAATGTTTACCACAAACAAACGAAAAGTATTACAGTGCGCTACAGTGTCTGATGTGACTTTTTCACTTCACTTTTCACTTTTTTTTAGGAACTAAACACCCCCTAAGAGTTTCTCGTCACTCTCCAGTCTTTTCCATCAAAAAAAAATCTTCATTCTTTGGCTGCAGAGGAACTCCATAGCTTTGCCTGAAGCAAACTATAGAACATTGCGACGTGCACCTCAATCCCTAGTCCACGGTTCTGAGGTCAACCACCGAAAGCGTCAAAAGCATATAAAAAAATCAGCCGTAGACACCACCGCTAGTTTGCAACTTTTTCTCGAACAATTTAACAAGTAGGTCCTGAAAGCAACTGAGTTATTTACTTAATTCAAGCAGGCTATAGAAGCTAGCAATTTTCAAACTTAAGTTTCTATTTCACACCCTGCCTCACTTGTAGCTGTAATGCACACAAATTGGCAGTTGGAAAATCATACATGCAAAGCAGCAGAACACCCAACAGAAACAAGACCCAAGTTAGCTGCAGGATTCAGAGAACTTTAGCTAGTAGATAACCTGCCTTTGAGAACTCTAATTGTTTGCACCTGAATCATAGCAACATTATGAAACTTAGCATTCATAACACAGCCTAAATTGTTGAACAGTTGACTGGTGTAAATAGATATTAGCTTCATTGACTTGAAATGTCAGTTCTTTGTCATACACTAAATACCCCCACAAGTTAAATCATTCTCGGTGGTGGCACAACTATTACTAATCAGTCAAACTTTCCAACAGGGCACACACCACTGCACGTTGTTTGGTCACCTCTGATCTTATGTGCCATCGCACAGGGACAAAAGCCCGGAATCGTGGTGCTCGACAGCTTCACAGTTGTTCATCTTATGAACCTCATGCACTGCTATTGCTCATCATACACCTGTTCATCTTCAGTCGATGATGACTGCCCAAAAGCTAGCAGGCTCATATGTCTAGTTCCTTCTGGTATCATAGCTCTAACCACCTGCATGTTCATCAAGCATGTCAAGGAATAGGATATGGACAAAGACCCACAAATACTCTAAAACGAAAACTAATTGTCCATCGGATAATTTAACCCTGTGCAGAATATTTGTCCTATTACCTAACTGCATTGGTATCAAGGAAACAAAGTCCTATTCAAAATACATGGCATGCCTAAATGGCACATACCATATCATGCTATTAATTTCATTCAGCGCAATCAGATTAAAAAACATATATATGATTGAAAGTTACTATATCGTCAGATCAACATTAATTGAAGCCTTCAGTACGGAATTTCAAATCAGTGAATATTTGATTTTATGTTTGATCTTTGACCACTCAAATTCAAATATTTGGTTTCCAAACTTAAACATGTCATGATTCTATCATGCTGGCACTTTTCAAACTTCAACTTTCATATTTGTCCAAATTTTAACTATTTTCAAATTTTAAATTTGCAAATTCATATTACAGATATTACATATATGTATTGAATTCCACACTCATATTATGCATGAGGACCCTTAAACATACCAAAACTTCAAATATAAAACATATCAAATTCAAGGCTAAGAAGTAGGTGGACACCATATCCCCATGGCTATGGTGCCGACATGGCGACTCCGTCACGCCATTGCATGTGGCGTGACTTGATAGTGAGTCGCGCCAAAAAGAGTGGCGCGACCAAAAAGACTACTTATTAAAATTTTAGTTTGAGAGGAGTTATTTTTAAAATATTAGTTTTAAAGGGGCTAAAATAAAAAAATTCGTCGCCGTGCCGCTTCAGGAGCTCGAGAGCTGGTGTGTGGTGCGAGCTGGGGATACAGTGTCCGCGAACACGCATATACCGGCGTCGTGGATGCCGCGCCGCGATGCCTTGTCAATCGGCACGCGACTCGCCTGCGAGGTCATCCTTCGATCGGAGGAGCGCCTGGAACGCGGCCGCGCTCTGGCGATCAGAGGCGCGACGCGGAGGCGGCGTCCATGGCCTGGCTTGGGGTGGACGGTATTTCATTTACCGACCACCCCTGGGTCTTCCGTAGCCGTCCGATCGCGCACCTACGGCCTTGATTCGGCGGAGCAGCAGTTTTCTCCGCGGGACGGCGCGCTCGGAGGCCCAGCCGCCCGGGTGGTGTGGTGTGGATCGCGCGAGCATTCATGGCGCCGTGCCGTGGCGGGCTGTCGGCGGAGGTCCACGGCGATGGACGCCGGAACCATCGCCGCCGCCTGCCGCTTCCTTCCTCCCGTAGCAGCTCGCGCTGGTGGCGTTGTTAGCTAGACGCCATTCGGCTGCAGGAACTCGAGCCGGTGTGGGGCGGGGCGTGGACGCGGTCGGTCGACGACGCAGCAGCACAGGCCTACTATGGAGGAGGAAGGAACGGAGAAGGGGTAGGAATCATTATGGCCCAAGACAAGCCCAGCTCGCATGACGAAGCCCACGTCAGGATCTCCACTGAGGTTGTTACACTTTGCTCTTGGATAGGCCCTGTTTAGTTCCCAGTCACATCACCAAATTTTCAAAAATTCTCTCTCCAAACTTCACTATTCACCTATCACATCAAATCTCTCTCCTCATGCATGGAGCATTAAATGTAGGTAAATAAAAAAAACTAAGTACAGGTTTTGATGTACACGACGAGATGATTTATATAAACAGCTGTCTCTTATACACATCTGGACAATGTTTACCACAAACAAACGAAAAGTATTACAGTGCGCTACAGTGTCTGATGTGACTTTTTCACTTCACTTTTCACTTTTTTTTAGGAACTAAACACCCCCTAAGAGTTTTCTCGTCAACTCTCCAGTCTTTTCCATCAAAAAAAAATCTTCATTCTTTGGCTGCAGAGGAACTCCATAGCTTTGCCTGAAGCAAACTATAGAACATTGCGACGTGCACCTCAATCCCTAGTCCACGGTTCTGAGGTCAACCACCGAAAGCGTCAAAAGCATATAAAAAAATCAGCCGTAGACACCACCGCTAGTTTGCAACTTTTTCTCGAACAATTTAACAAGTAGGTACCCTGAAAGCAACTGAGTTATTTACTTAATTCAAGCAGGCTATAGAAGCTAGCAATTTTCAAACTTAAGTTTCTATTTCACACCCTGCCTCACTTGTAGCTGTAATGCACACAAATTGGCAGTTGGAAAATCATACATGCAAAGCAGCAGAACACCCAACAGAAACAAGACCCAAGTTAGCTGCAGGATTCAGAGAACTTTAGCTAGTAGATAACTGCCTTTGAGAACTCTAATTGTTTGCACCTGAATCATAGCAACATTATGAAACTTAGCATTCATAACACAGCCTAAATTGTTGAACAGTTGACTGGTGTAAATAGATATTAGCTTCATTGACTTGAAATGTCAGTTCTTTGTCATACACTAAATACCCCCACAAGTTAAATCATTCTCGGTGGTGGCACAACTATTACTAATCAGTCAAACTTTCCAACAGGGCACACACCACTGCACGTTGTTTGGTCACCTCTGATCTTATGTGCCATCGCACAGGGACAAAAGCCCGGAATCGTGGTGCTCGACAGCTTCACAGTTGTTCATCTTATGAACCTCATGCACTGCTATTGCTCATCATACACCTGTTCATCTTCAGTCGATGATGACTGCCCAAAAGCTAGCAGGCTCATATGTCTAGTTCCTTCTGGTATCATAGCTCTAACCACCTGCATGTTCATCAAGCATGTCAAGGAATAGGATATGGACAAAGACCCACAAATACTCTAAAACGAAAACTAATTGTCCATCGGATAATTTAACCCTGTGCAGAATATTTGTCCTATTACCTAACTGCATTGGTATCAAGGAAACAAAGTCCTATTCAAAATACATGGCATGCCTAAATGGCACATACCATATCATGCTATTAATTTCATTCAGCGCAATCAGATTAAAAAACATATATATGATTGAAAGTTACTATATCGTCAGATCAACATTAATTGAAGCCTTCAGTACGGAATTTCAAATCAGTGAAAACTGTGGTTTCAAAATTTTCAATTGTAGCAGACTCATGGCAAGAATAATCCAGCAAACCTTTTCTATCTCGTCACAGATGGTTGGGTTCTCTCGGAGATACTGTAGTGCCTTTTCCCTGCCTTGGCCCAATCTGAACAATTATTTAAGCAAAAAAGAGCACATATCAAAGCTACAACTATACAGTGAGAAAAAAGCAGCACAGCACAAAGCATCCTCATCGGCCACTGCCCACAACACAACATTGACACACCACGAGGCGGCATATGAAAACTCAGATAGTTATCTTATTATAAGCCGTAAGACAACAAGGACTGTACTAAAGGACAAGAAATCCATGTCATATGGAGGTCTTTCTGAGGATCTCATATAGCAGCCTAAGCATGTGAAATCACATGGAAATGGAACTGAGGAAGATAACTTGTCTAAGTAATGTTCCTTTCAAAACCAAATGTCATGAGAAAATAGCTCCAATGAGAATTATATTTTTATCCTAAATTATTCATCCATAATAAACTCTTCTAAAGCTCCTAGCGTACCTGATATCTTTGTAGCTGTACCATGAGCCCTTCTTTGCAACTACTTCCATAAGCTCAGCACAATCAAGAACACACCCCCAAGTTAAATCATTCTCGGTGGTGGCACAACTATTACTAATCAGTCAAACTTTCCAACAGGGCACACACCACTGCACGTTGTTTGGTCACCTCTGATCTTATGTGCCATCGCACAGGGACAAAAGCCCGGAATCGTGGTGCTCGACAGCTTCACAGTTGTTCATCTTATGAACCTCATGCACTGCTATTGCTCATCATACACCTGTTCATCTTCAGTCGATGATGACTGCCCAAAAGCTAGCAGGCTCATATGTCTAGATCCTTCTGGTATCATAGCTCTAACTACCTGCACGTTCATCAAGCATGTCTAAGCAATAGGATATGGGCAAAGACCCACAAGTACTCTAGAAAGAAAACTAATTGTTCATCGGAAAATTTATCCCTGTATTGATATCAAAGGAAACAAAGTCCTATTCAAAATACATGGCCTGCCTAAATGGCACATACCATATCATGCTACAATCATATTAAAAAAACATATATATGATTGAAAGTTACTATATCATCAGATCAACATTAATTGAAGCCTTGATTCTTCATGTAAACAAACATGAAACATCCAGATGCACATAAGGATAACAAATAAAGCAAGAAAGTCACACTAACAAAAAAACCCCACATCCACAGGATGTACAGCCTTGTACTTCTAAAAAATCTAATACAAACTACCTTTTTATTTGAGAAGAAATATACATTCCTGAAAACATTTCAACACGGCCTGACTGAATGTTGTAGTTTTGAAAAGCCATGGTATCAGGAAACTGTAGTTTTATATAGAACAGAGATGTACAAAGCCATGGTTTATTTAAAAAGAGGTCCGGAGTGGAGTTTTTATAACTCCAAAAAGACTAGAGTTTTAGCAATACAATGGTTTTCAAAACTACAGCGTTTGTTGCATCCAAACATCTCTCAGAACCATGCTATTTTCCCAAAACTCAGAAAAGAGAAAACATTTTGTATCCAAACAGGGCTACAAAATGGTAAGTTGCTTGCAAAATGCATGTGCATCACACATATTTCTTAGAGCTTCATACAACATATAAATCTTTCTGTCTACTAGGTGAGCGAAACACTGGACATATTGTACTGATACACACAAATATCAGAGTACAAAAAAAAAAAATCTGTAGTTTTCAAATCCAAGTTACAGTTCTGTATCATCTCAGAATGACGAAATAAAGTTCCATTACAGATATCTGGTAAAACTTCATACAAACCTCAACTGAACACGGGTCTTATCTAAACAACAAATTATGTCATTATAAAACCATCTCGTCAAGATTCTCATTTGCTAAATTAAGATATAGGACTAATATCAGATCCGAGAGGAAGGGTATAAGACCCAGAGGATGAATAAGGGTAAGAGTTGCAGTGTAATATTAATAAAAGAAGTATTAAGCTCCATATGTGTAAAATCATACTTTCGAGTGCCATCTCTCCATTGTCAGGCTGGCAGACAATCAGATTTTCAATATCTACCCCAAGAGCTTTTGAATAAGCTGGATCGAAAGCATGCTCTGCATCGACAAGCATGGCATTTCCTCCTAGTTTCTGCATATTGAATATTGAACATCTTTTATTGTCAGTTTAATGATATATCATGAAGCGTTGTCATTACTTTAATATTATAAAACACAAACCTGTACTTCAGCAATTGCATGCAGAGCTAGGGTAGTCTTTCCACTACTTTCTGGACCATATACCTGCAAGGTTTTACAAATCAAATCATTTAAAGACAGGAGGTCGGAACCCGAAAAACAGGCAAGATCCCTACAACTTTCTGCAGAAATAAGCACAAATGCTAACCCAAATATGCTTATATCAAATCAATGATGAAGTTGGGTACTAGTGGAGAAAGTATAAGATGAAAAAATACCTCTACTACTCTTCCTTTTGGAAGACCACCACCCAGAGCAAAATCTAGTGTTAGACAACCACTTGGAAACGTCTCACTGGGGTGACGACAGTAATAATCAGTATAAATAGAAAATGAACTTTTAAGTGAAGGAAACAAGAATCTAGAGACATACACAAAAGCACCACCAGCACTGCCTAATCTTGTAACACTTCCTTTTCCAAAAGAGTTGTTTATGTCACTCATGGCTGCATCAAGAGCTTTTTGCTGCAGATGAAATTGTGAATCGGTATTACTGAGAAACCATAAACCAAGGCAGAAGAGTAATGCATCGTTATTCAAAAGGTCTATACTGTTTCACCCAAACAAGTCATCCATTGAAAAAAAAATTGAAGTCATATGAGATGCCTATATGCTTCACGATGCTCTATCTCTGTCTTACCCAAACCAAGGCAAGCTGCTCTATCCCCTCCTTCCCCTTGCATTTGAGGTGAGCCCATAGCCTCATAGATATATAGGGCCAAGCTTGTTAATCCACTGTACACAGTTCAATTGATGCAATGGCCAAATGCACACTTTATACGACGCGAGATACATAATAACCAGCAACAGTTCACTTCAATAAGCGCAATGCCACTTCGTACGCCACATGCTGGATACAATGACAAACCCAGGGGAAAAACACAAACTGCCGCAGCGAACGTTATTGTCAGCCTTCACTTTTCCCCCGCCGCCGCGCCGCGCTCTGGCATGCTTCGGCTCGGAACACGATACACAGCGGTTATCGCAGACCGCGCCTCACTTGTTCGACCAAATGGGCACCAAGAGGAAAGAGGAATAAATGAAGTACAAAGGGCAGCAACAGCCAACAGCGGAGCAAGCGGGGAGAGAGGTTCTTACGCGGTCGATGAGGCGAGGGTCGTCCTCTCCGGAGAGCGCGCCGTTCCCGCCGCCGGCGACGAACTCGCAGCGCAGCCGCCGCGCGCGCGCCGTGACGCCGCCAGCCGAGGCGCGCGGCGCGGAGCGCCTACGGCGAATACGGGTCGCGATAGAGGGTGCGAGATGGGAGGAGGTGAAAGCGGCGGCTGCGGTGGCCATTGGCATGCGACTCCGCCCCCGAGCTTCGAAGGCGGCGGCGAGAGCTCGGGCGTGTGTCAGCGGGGAGAGTGGAAAGTGGGGAGAAGAGCCGACCGAAGAAGCAACGTTTTACAAGGCACAAGCGAAGATAGTGGTGGCCGAAATTTAGAGATTCGTGTGACGGTTGGATGGTGCGATCTTTGATATTTCGTGGACGTGACGCGCGTGATCTCACTAATCATCTGCTGTCGCTATTTGTTTCCGTCCAAACTTTTTTTTTCGCGAAAGTTTCCGTCCAAACTCTTATAAATCTATGATGATTTGGATATCAATCCCATCTTTAAATGTTTGGACAAAGTTTTTTTTATAAAACTTTGAGAACAAGAATTTATAAATTACTAGAGTATAAAAAATAATTGGGTTATCAATTATGTTTGGGCTCATGGTTTGGAGGAAAATTGACATGATATAGATGCTCTAGGCAACTTAAAAGGGAAGAAAACATTTTCTTCTAGAACAACTATATGTCCTCTTTTTACTATGCCATTGGGCTAGGGTTACTTAACAGCTGATTTGGTCTTTTCTTCAGTACATTGTTACCCGGTTGTCTCTATACATGCATACGAACAACTATATGGCTTTCATATTTGGAAACAATATGTTTTTTGTCCTCCTGTTTGAGATGCTCCAACAATAACCTCAGTTGAGATTCCTAACATTGATTACGAATTGTATTTAGTACTGCAAAGACATGCTCCGGGGCTCTGCTGACTCATATGTGCACTTGTAAATTGCACATTGGGCAACTTGCATCTTTTGGGATAAGATGGTTTGAGATCTATAAGTTCATGGTAAATAATTCAGATTTTAAAAACATCCTAACAGTACAATATTTTTCGTTCAAACGTGTTAACGGGATTTGATCCCATAAATTTGCAGGATCATATTGTTATGCTAAATGGTCACAGCATGTTCAGTTAACTGTTGGGCATCTTGCTTCTAGAGCGTGGACTTCAGGAGCATCTCTTTTTTCTCAACGTTCTCCTCCCCCCTTTTCCCCTTTTGATCGAGCGCGCTAAAGTATTTCTCGTTGATAATTGAAAAGGCCAGTCTCTTTTACTTGTTCCTTAAGGCTAGGACTGAATAAACAAAAATGTCAACGCTGATATGTGTCAGCTAGGAAAAGGATTAGACGGGAGAAAGGTCTCGACGTTTTGTCCATCTTGTTCTAGAACACACCGTCAGTGATTACGTAGAATACTAGAAGACTTGTATGACGGTCGTGTCCATTTATCTCACGATTTAGTTTCTTTTGTGATAAATCTTATCCACATTTGCAAGGAAAAAAGTTAATGAAGCAAATTTAACTTTACTCGCTGTAAGTTTTTCTTCTTTCACTGAAAGCTTATGTACGGAGTATATGTTGATCTGATCTTCCGTCACAAAAAAAATTCAAATAATCTGTGCAAATCAGTGCTTAAAGACACATGTTAAACACGCCCGCGGAATCGACGCGAGAAACTTGGTTGGGGTTCGAGGAACAAGCGGGTAACAAAACGAGCTGAATTTTTTTTTGACACGAAAACGAGCTGAATTATCCAATGGGCGCGTGGGTTATTTCTAAATCTAGCAACCCCCGTGACCGCGACCGCGTGTAGAACGCCGCGTCGGCGCGTGATAAATAAAGCCGGCCGCCCGGGCCCGGCCCGGCAGCGAAATTTCCGTTATCCCCCGCTGCGCCAAAAGTCTGAAACGCACGGGCGGGCACGGCGCCATCGCAGCCTCTCCCTCTCGCTTCGTCTCTGCTCCTCCCCTCGCCTCCCCCTCCCCCAGACAAATCCAATCCGGAATCCAACTCCCCCTCTCGCTTCGCCGACGCGCTCCGCGAGCTCGTCGCTCCGCCGCGTCCGCCTGTCCCTCCCGCGGCGACCACTTCCCGGAGCTACCGGAGGCGGGGACGGGCGGGCGGTATCCCGCGCCCGACGCCGGTGAGTCGCCTCGCCGACCTCCTCGTCCTCGTCCCCCTCTCACGCTCGGTGTTGGGTCTCGGTCGAGCTCGGATCCGCGCTCCTCGGTTAATGGTAGTCTATGCTGGTGGATTTCGCAGTGGGTACGCGTTGGTTGGTCGATCGATCGATCGACCGATCTCGCTGTCGTCCCCGATCGAATCGAATTCAGTGCGGGGTCCAGTCGAAAGGGCGATCGGGTTGCTTGGCGGATTGCGATCTCTGTTGGAATCCGTTGCTCATTCGGTACTTTCTTCTTCAATTCCAGCTATGCAGAACCAGATCGTGTGCCATGCTTGCCGGACCGTTCTGCTCTACCCGCGTGGGGCGCCCAGCGTCTGCTGCGCCGTGTGCCAATCCGTCACCACCGTGCCGCCACCAGGTACGTACTGGACGCTTCGATTCTTTTCGTCTGTGAGCTTGGGAGGTGCCAACCGTCGCCTCTACAGCCAGTTCTGCTCTGGCAACCCGAAACAATTAGCAGTGCAGTTTTAATGTTAGGATACAAGAGTTTCAGTGTGTCTGGTAGATTGTGATGTGAGAATCTGTTTACGAACACACATGAACTGACTGGACAACAATTTACATGTCACATTCAACGTTATCTTTAATTCGTGCAACTTGTTTAGTTTGATTGGGAAAAAACCGTTGTTACTTCAATTATGGCTTGACTGTACCAAAATATACTCTATATGCTTCTCATGCTTGAACCGGGAGTATTTCAGTATGATTCATGATAGTCTAGCTAGTTTGCATTTCATAATCTTTGGATCTGGCGTTCTGGATTAAAAACAGGGATGCTGCAAGAGTTATAATTGTATATGCTGTCATTTAGTTTTTTTTAGAAAAGGGAATATTCATTAATATCCCAGCCGCTGCATTAATCAATGCATATGCTGTCATTTAGTTTGACTTGTTGACGGTTCGTTCTTAGCATAGAATTACAAGGAGGAACTCAATTGTCCTCTTATGCACCTTGAGAGGTTCTCCCTAATTATGCTTTATGAGCCATTGTCATTCTTAAGAACACGTGCAATCCACAGTGTTCCATTTGCCACGCATCTTCTGCTGTATTCCTTTAGTTTCCCCAATCCCATCGCCGAATCAATTTGGTTAGCCAATATGTTCATCAGAAAAATAAGCATGCTCGTTCACTTGTTGCACCAACTTTGAATGCTTTTCTATCTCTGCCTGATAGAATGTGGTAATTAAAAAACTACAGCACCTGCATTATGAACATTAGAAGGTGATCCTTTGCAGTTTTTGGTGAAATGCTCTATCTTCTTAGCAAGTTACAGTTCTGTATCCTCCCCTTCTCTCTCCTGTTGGAAATATCTGCGCTCACCTCTGCTTTCCATTCATATTCTCTACTTTGCGTTCATATTCTACCATCATGAAGCCTGTTTCCAATATCAATGTTTTACCTTGTTCACATATTTTGTTAAAATGAGGCAAAATCCTACATTACCAATGTTTAATCTTCTCTGTTTCCGATGGAGGCATTAAGCATCTCTAGTGCTTGACCCGCTATTTTGACGTGCTTATAAAAATTATTTAAATTTGTAATGCAGGACTAGAGATGGCTCAGCTTATATGTGGTGGTTGTCGAACTTTGCTGATGTATACTCGCAGTGCAGACACTGTAAGGTGTTCATGTTGCAACACAGTCAATCTTGTTAGACCAGGTACTTCTGGTTCATTTTCTAACTTTCTTCTCACTCTGAGCTTTGTACTTAGCTACTTTAAATATTTGTCGATTTGTGAAGTTACCCTTCTTATGGATGAGTAATTTCTGTTTTGTGCAGTGAATAATATAGCTCATGTAAACTGCGGCCACTGCCAGACAACTTTGATGTATCCATATGGAGCACATTCAGTAAAATGTGCCATATGCAATCATATCACTACGACAGGAGTATGTTAAGCCTCTTTCTGCGCATTAAAATGCCAATTCAATTAAGTTTTATGTCAATAGTAGTATAGTACTGATTTCAAACAACCTTTGTTCTGAATCTCAGGTGAATATTGTGGCACCCACACCATCTGCAAGGCCAGCATCAAATGGATCATATAGTACTTCATCTACTACTGCTGTAAGTCTACATCAATGAAATTTAATGGTCTAACAAATCATTCTTGACATCTTAGTAATTTACCACCTTTGTGTTTTCATCTTGCAGCCTAAATCTCAATCCCAGAATGTAACTGTTGTTGTTGAGAACCCTATGACAGTTGATGATAAGGGAAAACTTGTAAGCTCCTTTTTACCTCAATTTACTGAGTGGCATCTTCTCCAATGCTGGTCGAACCATGGTCTGACTTTGTTTTATCACTTTATATACACAGGTGAGCAACGTTGTAGTCGGAGTCACAGCTGGGAAAAATTGACATGCTGTCGTCTCTTTGTACATTATAGTTGTGTGTTCTACATCAGAAGCCAGGAAATACCATGAGGCACAGTGCTATGGAGTGACTGGTTGCTTGGGCTTCCTTGAAGAACAAAGATGCACCAATTGTTTCTGGCATCTTGCAAGGTGTCGAAAGCTGTGTTTTGGTATCTACCGATTCATTCTTGTGTATATGAGCCCTGTTAAACTTCACTGTGTGATCAAATAGTTGAGGTGACTGACAGCATAGTTTCATGATATGCATGCATTGATACACAGTTTGTTAGTTTGTTTGTCTTCCTTGTTCATAGTATGTTACTAGTATATACATGCACTATGCACGTTTTAAAAGGAAAACTGTATTGTTGTTAACCTCAAAACAACGAGGGAAAAAAGGACTTCACAGTAGGCTGAATTGAAGCTGTCACACAACAGTGATTGGTGAATTGGGCAGTTCCTCTGCACCTGGCCCAGCTTTCTAGGCTTGCAGTTCCTTCAGCATATGCAGGATTCTTTTGTTCTCTGGATTGACTAAGAACGAAACTGAAGCTGCATTTTTTTTTTGATAAACACTGAAGCTGCATTTGGCAAGCTTGTTCACTGATATGTGGTAAGGGCAGGCCGAGTTCAGTAAGATCTGGGTTAGACAAGGGTTTCAGCAATGATGATGATAAGATTGATTATCGGAGTATGAGTGCCGGAATGCATGAGCGCTCATAAACCTGCACTCATAATTGGGAGTTTGTGACCCGAAGTAGGATTCGAACCTTTAATCCTCACCGAGTCACCGGTCATGCCAGAGCAGCGGCGCCCTACTGCCCTAGCTGTGGCACTAGCACGGGGCAGCTGTCATGGCTGCCATGCCAAGTTCGGCAAGCTCTTTGCGTGCGTTTGTTTTTCTGAACAACATCATGGCCTTGTTTTAGTTCCAAAAAGTTACTCCCAAATTTACTATAAAAAATATTATAAGATACATGGAGTATTAAATATAGATAAAATCAAAAACTAATTGCACAGTTTTGTTGTACTCTGTGAGACGAACATTTTGAGCCTAATTAATTAATTTTTGGACAATTTTTCACACATACAAACGAAATGCTACATTGGCCGAACTGACACAATCCCAAATCGGCCGCCGGTATTCTGGAACTAAACACGGCCAAGTCTGAATTTCAGCAGGATTTGCTCAGAATACAGCTATGTTTCTTTAACCTGATCTAGCTCACCATAATGCTTGAATTTTTGTGCAGCTACTAAATGATCTTCCGTAAAAAGAATAGCTAGCGCGGTTCGATCACTTGCCAATTTCGCTTGAGCACTTGCGAACAGAACTGAGATCTTCAAAATCACTACAGCTAATGCAGCCAATAAATGCTTAGACATAAGCAGTTACTGCTCCAGAACATGGACAACAGTATAAATTTCACCGTGAGGTTTTTGCTGGTGCTGGTTTTTACTGAGAGAAAAACACTGCTGGCTGGTGGATAATAATCCAAATGAACAGGGTGGGAATGGTAGCCTACTAATATTGTTTTATAAAACTCAAGAACAAAATAGAAATAAAGCCGTCGAAGTTAGTATAAAGATTCTCACTAGTAGCAAAAAATAGTCGCTATAGTTTCGCCAACACCACCGACCTGTGATGGCATGGAGAAAGAAAGCATGATATATCTGACTGCTGGAACAATGGGACTGGGGATATAGAAAGCCTTTCCTCCCTGTCTCTGTGGATCGATCAATATGTCTTTTTCTAACCCTTTAAACATCTCGTTTCGGCGAGCTCTTGTAGGAGGAAAGTTAGTTGCTTGGCAAGACTTAGTTTCAAGAAGTGCAGACATAAAGCTAACGGATGAAAATGATGTCTTTAGATGGTCCTTACATTAGAAAGAATTTTTTTCAGTACATTCGATGTATGATGCAATTTTCAATAAAGACGTCATTGCTATAAATGCATACCTGTGGAGACTAAATTTTTTTCAGCACACTCGATGTATGATGCAATTTTGAATAGAGACGTCATTGCTACAAATGCATACCTGTGGAGAATAAAAATACCCATAAAGATTAAAATATTTCTTTGGTTCTTACATAAAGAGGCAATTTTGACCAAGGACAACTTAGTAAAAAGAAATTTGCATGGAAATAAAAAGTGTTGCTTTTGTAATCATAATGAAACAATTCAACACTTATTTCTTGATTGCATTTTCTCTAAGTTAATTTGGCGAATAGTACACATTACCTTTGGTTTGATCCCTCCCAATAATGTTTCTCATTTGTTTAACTCATGGTTGGATGATTTTGATCATGAATTCAAGAAACTTATTATGATTGGGGTTGGCGCCATATGCTGGCCAATATGTTTAAGCCAGAACGATTTAATTTTACCAGAACACAAACTTTTTCTCCTATACAGGTGATTTACAGGAGTACATATTGGATAAGAATGTGGTCTTTGCTAAAAAAAATGGTATAAACCTCCTGGCTTTGCCACTGGGATAACGCCAACGCTAATACCTCCAACGCTATAGTTAGTATTACCTCTTTGTATACCTCTTTGTATATACCTTTCTAATGATGGTAAAGAAAAGCTATGTAGGGCAACATTATGTAACAATATATATATATATATTGTTATTCTAGGGTTTTAGATTGCCGTTTGCTAGCATCTACCAATTAATTGCTTATAGCTTTTCAATTTCCTATGTAGCATATTACATGTTATAGTCATGCCCTTTTATTCAATTCATTTATGCAATACTGATACTTTATTTGAGTGATAAGATAGTTGTCGATTCTTTTCTTACTGTTCCCTATCAAACCTTAAAATTAACACGCCATACTAGTCAGTCATTCAGACAAACACGATGGATGCCAACTTTATAGCCAGCAACGACATGCATAAAAAATTGAGCAATACTATTCATTTAGCTTAGCTATGCTAGTAGCAATACTTTTAGCCAGTGAAATGCTACTAGTAATACCTGTTTATTGCCATATCTGATTTCGGACTAGACATGACTACTAATATCACGGGTTGTTATACTTCTCGGTGCAATTCAAATTCTCACGTCTGTTTACGTGATGATTATTTACAGCAATTTTTACCATGTAAAATAATGTTAGGAATATATATAGTGGGGTTTTGAACTGTCACTACTGGTTGGATTATCTCCTTATGTCAATTCTCACCAACTCACACACGCTTTTCATGTACATACGTATGGGCGTTGATGCCCCTGGATTCATGGCGCAGGATCTAACCATTCAGAACACCGCTGGCGCTATGAAGAATCAAGCTGTGGCTCTTCATCCCCGCTCATTCAGGTCCATCGTGTATCGGTGCTCAAGGGCTCTATGGCCTGCATGGGGGTAGGGGTAGCGCTATGAAGAATCAAGCTGTGGCTCTTCGTCCCCGCTCATCCAGTTCCATCGTGTATCGGTGCTCAAGGGCTTTATGGCCTGCATGGGGGTAGGGGTAGCGCTATGAAGAATCAAGCTGTGGCTCTTCGTCCCCGCTCATTCAGGTCCATCGTGTATCGGTGCTCAAGGGCTCTATGGCCTGCATGGGGGTAGGGGGACTGGAGCCCCCCCTCAAGCTGATGCATAGAAGCTAACGTCAATCGTGGACCACCGCTAAATTTTGAACTCCCTGTGGTACTAGGTTCGAGCTGCGAATTAGTTTTTTTTAGATTATCGAGCTACGGATTTGTATCTCTGTGTCAAACACACTTGTGTCCACTGAACGTACGTACATGTATTTGTATCGCTGTGGACCAGTAACAGCCAAGTGGCCCAGTGGGTTTAATGAAGCTACTTTCTGCCAAATCCGGACCGGGATCCAATGCACTCCACTATCCTGGTCTTGGGCGTCCAAAACATCAAGGGCCGAAGAACTTGGGCCACTTTCCAACGTAATTGCCTCCAGTCTTGCCGCTGGCTGTTAAGGGAAAACCGGAAAAGGCAACATACTTGGCGTCATTTTCGTCTTTGCAGAAAATGAAGCGGGCGGCAACCGCGAGGGAGGGCGGCGAGCTGCCGCGGCATGAACCTCCAGCGCCACCTCCTCGTCAAAAGAGGCGGATCGCCATGATCCAAATGCCCATTTCAACGGACCTGTGGATTTTGTACCCCGTGGCCTTTTAATCTCCAGGGAAAAACGTCGGGATTCCTATGTTCGCGCGAGCCAGGGGCCGTGGGCCGCTCAAGTGGGCAAGAGGAAGAGAGAATTCGGGGCAGCAGCCCGTTGCCCAGCCTCGAGTAAATCACTCACTCAAAGCCTCTTTGTGTGGTCGAGTCTTCGAGGCAGGGACGAACATGAATCGAATACCAATAGATACCGATGGATATGAATATAGATTTTTTTTCGATCGAATTTGAATTGGGTACGGATAGTGTCCACTTATGTTGGATAAGATAGTAATGAATATCGATATCTTAAATATTCAACTTTTGTTATTCGGATTCGAATCGGTAGCGGATATTGACTGTTCGGATTTGGACCCCCTCTAATCGAATATGAACTTGAATATAAATGAATAATATTCGTACCATTTTCACCCATACTTCGAGGGCTCCAAGCCTTTCCATTCCAGCAGGCCTCGCAGCGGCTGGGCTCAGCTGCCGTGGATCGTTACTTGTTTAGCGCGGGTGTGGGTGTGGCTGCCCCATTTTTCTATCTCCGATCCAGCGGTAGCCTGATAACCCCCACCGGATCATCAGCAGCAAGTGAAGCCAAATCCAGTTGGGATGGGTTTGTTTTCAAACTATATCAGGGTGGTGGTCTACTAGTCTGGACTGTATAGCTAGCATTCGACTTTTTGAGGTCACGGCATGCAATCCTGTCTGCCCCGTCTAGCATTCAGACTGGCTTACATTCCTTAAACCTGCCTTCTTTTTTCTTCAGTATGCATGTGCAAACATACTATATGCCAACATATATGCAGGTACCTTGGTTATATAAGGACTGCCACTACCGGAATCAGGTAGTTCGCCGTATGCCGTAGGCACATGACAAAGACCAAAAAGCACACCGCAAAGTCTTTATCGTGTGCGGCTCACGACAAAGCCCCGACGGCAACAAGCCATGACGGCAAAGAGGCTTTGTCGTGAGTCATATCTCGTTCACACGACAAAAATGTTTGTTGTGTGCATTTAGGTGATGCAAGGCAAAATAAAGGACCTAACGGTGCCGGCTTCCATTTGAATCTTTATTGTGTGCCCACCTCTTGGCACACGGCAAAGGTTCAATGTTTGTTGTGTGCCTAGCCCTGGCACACGGCAAACATTGGTCAGCAGACCACAAAAATGACAAAAATAGTCACTTGCCGTGTGCCATGGTTACTACACACGACAAAGTGACCAAAAAATTTTCTGTTTTTATTGTTTTTCCACGTTTAAAAATCCCCAATCACACAAAATCATAGGCAGTTTAATTATATATCAAACATATACATCATAACAAACATCACATGCAGTTCATATAGATAAATAGTCCACAAGTGCATAAATTCACTAAATACGTTTATTACAAGCACCACAAGTTTACAAATGCAAAGTAACAAGTACCACAAGTTTACAAATGCAAAGTAAAAAGTACCATAAGTTCACAAATTCAAAGTAAAGTTCATCACTGAGGTGAGTCGAACGGCGGTATAGGTGGGAATGTCATGCCCGGCGAGCCGTCTGGCGTATTCGATGCCGCCGTCGATTGATTCTGCAAAAAGGAGAATAGATCGCATGTGAGACAAGAATCAAGTTATCTAAGTTATAATCAAGTTCTCTAAATTATAATCTAAAACATTCACAATTCCATCGAAGTCTCTAAGTGTCAATCTAAAAATTCAAAATTTCATCGAAGTTTCTAAGTTATAATCTAAAACATTCAAAATTCCATTGAAGTCTCTAAGTTATAATCTAAAACATTCGAAATTCCATCGAAGTCTCTAAGTGGCTCTATGTTTTCTAAGTCTTTAATAATTGAAATGAATCTACAAGGTTAGAAAGTGACTCACAGAAGTTGCAGGAACCGGAGCCGGAGGGAATATCATCGGTGGTATCGGTGGTGGCGGAAGACCCGTCCGACCAGAAAGAGCTTGACAGCAGTTGTACATATGGGACATCTGCTGCTGAACCTCAGCTTGGTGCCTCGCCGTCTCCTCCACCCGTATCCTCCACTCTTCGGCCATCGCCGCCTCGTGTGCCGCCGCTTGTGCCGCCATCTGGGCCTACAATTTGTCATCCCAATGTTACAAAGCAAAGCAAACATATCTAGAAATTGAATGAATAATGAATAAATCAAAAATAACCTGAAGTTCCTGCACTTGAAGCTGTGCTGCGGATAGCCGTAGGCGTATGGCCGGGCTACTGCTCGTGCTCCTTGCTCGAACCTGGGCGAGAGTGGGAGTAGTGACCGTGTCTAGAGTATCGTCGCCTATATAGTACCAGCCACGCTTCTTGCCTCCTCCCGCCCTCATGACGACTTCATCGAATTGTGCTTCATGATATTCATCATAATCCTCGATGCGCTGTCTCACGACCTCGTCTCTCATACGATCGTCTTCACCATGGCAGGTCCACCGGGTATAGTTTGCCATAAATCCATTCTTGCAAAGATGTTTACCCATGATCACCTTTGTTTGTCGACACTTGTTTTCACATCTGGTGCAGGGACACCAAGTGGCACGCGCTCCTTTAACCTTGTCAAATGCTAGCTCCAAGAAAGCATTGGTCTTCTCAATCCATTCATCGGTCAACTCACGATGACTTGAGCGACCCGTGTATATCCACTCACGGTCATCCATCCTCTAACATATCAGTGAGTAATATAAAAATCATTTGCATCTACACGATGTTTATACTGTCTAATAGGTGAAGATAGGTCATAATCCCACCCGTGCATGCGTAGATGAGGTTAGTCTCCATGCTCTACTCCTGTCCGAGACAAAATTTCGGTAGCACCTCCCCGTTGTTCTCCAAATACACATCCTGGCAGAGAGATTGTGTATTCGAAGAACAAGGAGATAATGTCAAAACTCTGTCTCGGATCGGAGTAGACCATGGAAATTAACCACATCTACGCATCCTCGGGCTGTCCGAAAAACATGAACAATTCGAAACAGTTACGGTTATACATATGCAAAGATTTGCATATTTCCAACCGTATCACTTTCGAACAAGAGACACCTAAATGGGTTACATGATCTACAAACAGTATACGAAAAGGGGTATTTTGCACATGCTCACCTAGGGGCTCGACGGCGAGGGAGGCGGTGACGCGCGTGTCGGTGCAGAGGGATTGCGCCACAGCTCGACGACGGCGTACAGTGGAGTCAACGAGTCGAGGACGGTGCAACAGCCCCTCCTTGCAAAAAAAAAGGAACAAAATAGTGTCAATTGAAAATTTCGGCAGCACCACCCCTGCACGGTGAGGTTTCCAAAACCTGAAAAAACCCATGGCACGAAGGCCAGCCTAAACAGTTCCCTTGCTAGAAAGCATTCATGCCTTGCTGCATATTGCCATTGCAAACACTTAAATAAAATAGTGTTGGCTTGCTTCAGCTTAACGATTTCGAGTGGCACAACAAATGTGCGACACAGACGTGCAAGGAGAGGGCCTGGGCAGCAACGTGCGGTTCACGGGAGGGGCAGGAAGTCCAGTTGCCGCCGGTCGTTGCTGCGGCTGTGAGGATCAGCTTTCTCCTGCCTCTGCATCAGCTTTTCCTTCCCATGAGCATCAACCGCTACCACATCCTGCAATGGACATACATTTAGCTTAGTCTTTAGGAAATGTAAACTGTACTTTAAGTATAAACTATTATGTAAATTACTCAAAGTTAACTGCTATTTCTAAAGTTAAAGCTGTAATTTAGTGAACAAAATGATGATATCATCTGATGGACCGATAAACAAATGGAAGCTATTATTCTGTTGTTTTGCTTCACTATTTCAGTGCACAAATAGCTATTCTGTTGCCTACTAATCAATAGCCTAAGGCAGGCTTATTCTGTTGTTTTGATTCACTATCTCACTGTTTCTGCCATAGAAAAGCTGTAGGTTAGCTTCTTGTCCAGGCAGCACATAATACAGAAATATTAATTAGAACGGTAGTAGTTGCAAGAGCAAAAGCACATGCATGCTTGTAATCCTAGTCATGAGCCATAGCAACCAGTTTTGAGTCACTTCTTATCACAATTTCTACACAAAGATGCATAGAAAAGTAAGCATGCAGGAGCTGATCAAGAATTTATTTCTTTCAATGCTCTTGTCTAGGAAAACTGAGAAGTGCCAAACTGCTTGTAATCCAATATACTAGTGTAACAAAACTACTCTAGGGGAACTAATGACAGCTTAGTTCAGAAAGCTGAGTGCATCATACCCACCTGCCATCAAGTCCAGAAAGGGGTCCATTTGTTATCCTTCCATTGAAAAGATCATCTAGCAGCCCTATTGGCCACTAAAGAAAGGATGATGGTTAAGCTCCTGGTGAAGGACTGAAGGAGAAAATCTCAAGGTTTGAAAAAGGAAGTTACCACATCTCCTTGGAGGGCGAATGAAGGATTCTTTCGGTCTGCAACAAGCTAGGGAATGAAAAAAAGGAAAGGCAGATGAGCATAATTCTGCCAGAGAGTGCAGAAAACTAGAAATATTGGAATTGGAGATAATTAGACTCCTATAAATGCTGAGTTAATAGAAAAAAAAATCATCTGTACCATATAGCAATACCAATAATGGCTGATTCTATTATAAATGCAAAAGCAATTAACTATTGTGGTATTTGTGCTCTCAACAACAAGCACAAATTGAAACCAAATCTTAATCCAATTGTTTTCTTAGGAATGATGACATAATATCGTATTCATGCACAATGATCCGTACATTCTACATAACTAATCCTGTCAGCTACATTAATTCGTACTGCCAGGAAAGGGAAAGATGCAAGCTAGTATTCTGCTCGGTTCAATCATACTTGTAGGTTTCAGCAACAGAAGGAGAATGTTTTTCTTTACAGGCTTTACCTGCATAAGACCAAAAGCCTCTAAACATCTCATTTAATCATAATCAAGAACCACTAATCGTTATAAAATCATCTTATTAGATCAAAGCTAACCCCATGTGCATGGCATAGTCAAAATACGGTTGTAGTGCAGAGCTCTCTCTCACGCACGCACGCACTATCGGAAAACACTCGGTCTCTCCTCACTCTCTGCATCTTCATGCAAGCAGCAACACCAAGTAGAAGCACTAGTCCAACAAATCCCCCTCTCAAAGGCAAAATTGATCCCTCAAGCTCTCACCAATCTCCCTCTCGCATGCAGGGCAGCAACGCCAGCAAGCCATTCAGGCCGAGCCACTGCATATGCTCTGCCTCGATTTGGCAGCGGCGAGGGCA
>OAMR01000146.1:72329-92852 GCA_900205405.1 Echinochloa crus-galli
CCAAGAATGACTGAATCTATTATAAATGCAAAAGCAATTAACTATTGTGGTATTTGTGCTCTCAACAAGCACAAATTGAAACCAAATCTTAATCCAATTGTTTCCTCAGGAATGATGAGTTGATGACATAATATCATATTCATGCACAATGATCCGTACATTCTACATATCTAATCCTGTCAGCTACATTAATTCGTACTGCCAGGAAAGGGAAAGATGCAAGCTAGTATTCTGCTCGGTTCAATCATACTTGTAGGTTTCAGCAACAGAAGGAGAATGTTTTTCTTTACAGGCTTTACCTGCATAAGACCAAAAGCCTCTAAACATCTCATTTAATCATAATCAAGAACCACTAATCGTTATAAAATCATCTTATTAGATCAAAGCTAACCCCATGTGCATGACATAGTCAAAATACGGTTGTAGTGCAGAGCTCTCTCTCACGCACGCACGCACTATCTGAAAACACTCGGTCTCTCCTCACTTTCTGCATCTTCATGCAAGCAGCAACACCAAGTAGAAGCACTAGTCCAACAAATCCCCCTCTCAAAGGCAAAATTGATCCCTCAAGCTCTCGCCAATCTCCCTCTCGCATGCAGGGCAGCAACGCCAGCAAGCCATTCAGGCCGAGCCACTGCATATGCTCTGCCTCGATTTGGCAGCGGCGAGGGCAGGTGGGGGCGTGGAGGCAGCAGGAGCAGGCGGCTGGGGCGCAGGCGGAGCGTGCAGCAGGCAGGCGCGGCCCCTAGCGGCGGCGAGCAGCAGGTGGCGCCGGGCCCCTCGCGGATGGCAGCGGACAGACAGCAAGCAACGGCGGCGGCGCGGATCTACAGGTTGGTTCAGTATCCTCCCTCTCTCTACTCTACTCTCGATTCCACGCCTGGAGATGAGGGTGTGGCATACCTTTGGCTCCGTGGGAGGCGGTAGCGCCCTCGATTAGGAGGTTTTTGAGCGATGGCGCCTTCGATTCGGACTCGCTTGCGCTCGCCGCCGCCGTGCTGTCCCCGCGTGGAAGAGGGCGGCGGGAGAGGATTCGCGGCGATGTGAGGGGATTTCGCCGTCCCCGCTCAAGCTCTGTTCAAAATAAAAATAATAAATTTTCATAAAAAAATTATAAATATAAACGCCCATACGTTTTGTTTATACGGCTGCGGCCTTTTGGGCCACGGTCCGGCCCAGGTTTGCTCACTGACACGAGGCTATGGCAGGCATGGAAATTCAGCCACTCGGGAGTAGACTAATTTGTTAAAGCTATTCTATCCTACGAGTTTACTCTCTTGGCCTCAAAATAAGTATCTTTTTATAAAGTTTACAAATTATTGCCATGCCAAATCCATCAATTATTTGTGACGAAAATTATCATAAAAAGGTTAGAAATCAACTAGGAATTGAGAGTATACGCATCCCTAACTAATAGAAAAGTAAGCATGCAGGAGCTGATCAAGAATTTATTTCTTTCAATGCTCTTGTCTAGGAAAACTGAGAAGTGCCAAACTGCTTGTAATCCAATATACTAGTGTAACAAAACTACTCTAGGGGAACTAATGACAGCTTAGTTCAGAAAGCTGAGTGCATGCTGAGAGTAGGAACTCACAAGCAGAAATAATAGCACTAGGAGTTTTCAGAACAGAAACACAGTAGCTGTATATATACAATTATACATCTTAGCCTGTGAAAGAATAAAATACCCACCTGCATTAGGTCCAGAAAGGGGTCCATTTGTTATCCTTCAATTGGAAAGATCATCTAGCAGTCCTATTGGCCACTAAAGAAAGGATGATGGTTAAGCTCCTGGTGAAGGACTGAAGGAGAAAATCTCAAGGTTTGAAAAAGGAAGTTACCACATCTCCTCGGAGGGCGAATGAAGGATTCCGTTCGATCTGCAACAAGCTAGGAAAGGAAAAAAAAGAGGCAAGGAAGATGAGCATAATTCTGCCAGAGAGTGCAGAAAACTAGAAATAATTGGAATTGGAGATAATTAGACTCCTCTAAATGCTGGGTTAATAGAAAAAAAATCATCTGTGCCATATAACAACACCAAGAATGACTGAATCTATTATAAATGCAAAAGCAATTAACTATTGTGGTATTTGTGCTCTCAACAAGCACAAATTGAAACCAAATCTTAATCCAATTGTTTCCTCAGGAATGATGAGTTGATGACATAATATCATATTCATGCACAATGATCCGTACATTCTACATATCTAATCCTGTCAGCTACATTAATTCGTACTGCCAGGAAAGGGAAAGATGCAAGCTAGTATTCTGCTCGGTTCAATCATACTTGTAGGTTTCAGCAACAGAAGGAGAATGTTTTTCTTTACAGGCTTTACCTGCATAAGACCACAAGCCTCTAAACATCTCATTTAATCATAATCAAGAACCACTAATCGTTATAAAATCATCTTATTAGATCAAAGCTAACCCCATGTGCATGGCATAGTCAAAATACGGTTGTAGTGCAGAGCTCTCTCTCACGCACGCACGCACTATCGGAAAACACTCGGTCTCTCCTCACTCTCTGCATCTTCATGCAAGCAGCAACACCAAGTAGAAGCACTAGTCCAACAAATCCCCCTCTCAAAGGCAAAATTGATCCCTCAAGCTCTCACCAATCTCCCTCTCGCATGCAGGGCAGCAACGCCAGCAAGCCATTCAGGACGAGCCACTGCATATGCTGTGCCTCGATTTGGCAGCGGCGAGGGCACGTGGGGGCGCGGAGGCAGCAGGAGTAGGCCGCTGGGGCGCAGGCGGAGCGTGCAGCAGGCAGGCGCGGCCCCTAGCGGCGGCGAGCAGCAGGTGGCGCCGGGCCCTCGCGGGTGGCACAGCAAGCAACGGCGGCGGCGCGTATCTACAGGCTCATTATCCACCTTCTCTCTACTCTCGATTTCACGGCTGGAGACGGGGGCGTGGCATACCTTTGCTGCTGCGGGCTCCGTGGGAGGCGGTAGCGCCCTCGATTAGGAGGTTTTCGAGAGCTGGCGCCTTCGATTCGGGCTCGCCGCCGCCGTGCTGTCCCCGTGTGGAAGAGGGGAGGGGGATCGGCGAGGGGAGCGGGAGAGGATTCGCCGATGTGAGGGGATTTTGCCGTCCCCGCTCAAGCTCTGTTCAAAATAATAATAAATTTTCGCAAAAAAATATAAATAAATAAATAAATAAATAAACGCTCGTACATTTATACGGCTGCGGCCTTTTGGGCCACGGTCCGGCCCAGGTTTGCTCACTGACACGAGGCCATGACAGGCATGGAAATTCAGGCGCTCGGGGAGTTGACTAATTGGTCTCAAAATAAGTTTATTTACAATTTATAAAGTTTCAGACAAATTATTGCAATGCCAAATCCATCAATTATTTATGACGAAAATTATCATAAAACCCGAGTAAGCTATAGGGATTAGAGACTAGAGAGTATACGCATCCCTAACTACCTAAAAAA
Source organism: Echinochloa crus-galli (assembly GCA_900205405.1). Taxonomy (NCBI): domain Eukaryota; kingdom Viridiplantae; phylum Streptophyta; class Magnoliopsida; order Poales; family Poaceae; genus Echinochloa; species Echinochloa crus-galli. The sequence continues at coordinate 75,769 of OAMR01000146.1, forward strand.
GGTTAGAAATCAACTAGCATAGCTGATTGATGATTGATAGTCCAAGCAAATGAAACAATATACAAGAAGTAAAATCGGGTCATAATATTTGGTATAATACTAGGAAAGGAGAAATATATACTCTCACAAAGAAAGAAAATAAACACTAGGAATTGAAGACGGGGAATAAATAGTAATAATAGTGGCCATCCTTAACTGACTGGGCTTAATTAGTACGGAGTAATCATTAGAGATAGTGCTACAACGAACATATTTCAAATATAGAAAGATTTATATAAACAGTAAATCTTATTGTGATTTTAATGCTACGGGATAACTGTTCTGCCTTTTTTCGGGTGCTTGAAATATACCTAGTTTTAATCACACCCTAATCCCTTTGAGCAACCTTCAATTGACGTGGTACGGTATTTCGATCTTGAAGGTTTGGTTTCAGACACTTGGAAACACTATGACATATGCCTGTACATTTGCATGAGATTATCAATCACCAATTGGTTATACTAGTTTATTTCTATTTTTGTTAGCTAGCTAGAGATGCGTATCCTCCCTAGCTTATTACTCTCTCTATTTTTTACATATCACATTAAGCTTGTCTTAGGTTAGAACTATCTAACTTTAACGAAATTATAGAGAAAAAATATTGCAGAGGAAGTCATTGGTCCATCCTTGTTGATCTCCGCCGCGTCGACATTTGTTTTTTTTTTTGGTTTACCCCTCCCGCTTCAGACTGCATCTACGCATTGCTTTCGTTTGGCGGGCATGAAAACTATGATTTCAATAATATATTCCTTCAGTCCGACTCTGCCCAATTATATTCCTTTAGGTGACAGGAGGAGGTTTCGTGCAAATTTCAATATATAATATATTCCTTCAGTCCGACTCTGCCAATCATCACGGGCATGAAAACTATGATTTCAAGGAGCCACTACTAGGCCAGCAATAAAGATGTAATAATATGTATTAGCATTATTATAGGGATGGAGCGACACAAGCATGGCCAGCGCGTTAATACACGATGGCGGTGTTCACTTCCCCGAAAAGGGAATGTGAATTTGGGTGAAAATGTCACATCGAACACTGTAGCGCAATGTAGCACTTTTCGTTTGTTTGTGGTAATCATTGTCCTACCTTGACCTAACTAGGCTCAAAAGATTCGTCTCGTCGTGTACATCAAAACCATGTACTTAGTTTTTTTATTTACCTACATTTAATGCTCCATGCATGAGGAGAGAGATTTGATGTGACAGTGAATAGTGAAGTTTAGAGAGAGAAAGTTTAGGGGAAGTTTTGGATTTGAAGGGAAATGAACACCGCCGATAACACGAACGAGACGATATGGGAACAACAAGCGCACTTCATTGCTTGTCAATTCATGGGATCTTAGATGTGATGACTATAGTTTCGCATCTCAAGTCACCGAATAGAAGCAAACACCTATTCCATCAAAATTTGCAACTTACAGGTGAATGGTCATTTTCTGAGAACAAAAGGTAAATAATTTGACATTATCCCACGTACTTTTTATTCCTAATCGACAAACATATATAGCTAGCACATGTGCCACATAGATTCAAAACTTTATTAGTGCATTTACTAGACTGAGGGCGATATGCATGTACTGGGTTAAAGTGGTGCAGACGACGATCACCTCCTTTCCCACCGGCGACGAGACAGCAGCATCACCCGCCTCGTGGAACAAATCTATGCACCCTTCTCCCATGCCCGACTCCGCAACGGGTTAGCCAGCTCACAACCCAGAACCGCTCCTCGTCGGACTCTTAGTTGCTACTTGCTACCCCACACCGGCAACTAGTTAAATAATTTGACATTATCCCGCGTACATTAACGAGGGTGCCAGCAATATCAACGAATGAAAGCAGTGGCCGCAAAATCAACGAGAACGAGAACAGGCCATCCTCACTCATTTCTTTTCCCATCCTGCATCGAGTCATCTCCTCTATTGGTAGCTCTTTGCAGTCAAGGGTAATGATGTCTGATAATAACTAATAAGTTCAGTTTGATTATGCATAGATGGAAAGAAAGAGATGACCACTATAGTTATTAAACTTTGTCTGACCAGTGATAGAGAAAACAGGAAGGTCATTCTATTTTTCTTGTACTTTAGTGATGGTCGATGCTTTTGATAGCTCACTGATGTAATGACTTAACTTACTTGAATTAGAATTGTAGATCAAAACACTGACTATCTGGATAAGCACATTGTTGTCACGCCTCTTCTTGGTTTGGCAAATTGCTGTCAATGTGTCACGCCTCTTCTTCGTTTGGCAAATATGCTAGCTAGGTACCACTGCAGTTTGTATGGTTAGTACTGATGGAGTCATTTCTTCCTCTTGCTTATACATGATGGAGATGGAGGAAGTATTCTATCCAGAGTTTGATGTTGTTTTAGTCCGCATTCAGTTCAATAGGATGGTTGCTCTGTATCACTGTCTAAATATTCTTATACAATAATACTGAATTGGCACGTGGCCATACATGCATCTCTTCTAAAACCACTATATGCTGCAGTAATGTAGGCAAAGAAATATTGAAATGTCCATAAATGTCATAATTAGTCCATTAATTTTGACTTGATGTAGTACAAACACAAGTCTTGGCACTCCTGTCTCACTTTAAGCATGTACTCTGTAGAATGACATGTTGTCATTTGAAAGTATTGTTTGGAACTTCATCTTAATTTAATTATTAATATTTTTATTGTCTCAGAGTTTGTCCATATATGTTTTATCTTCTTGAGAGTTGTTTTCCTTGTTTTAATTAGATGATCTATCTACAAGGAGGCTTGAAAGTAGTAAGCTTCTGCTATTCATGTATTTTGTTTAGCTAGTTCCATGCATGTATCAAAGTGATGTGCTTGTGAAGTACAAGATTTATGAGTACTGACATTTAAATGCCCTTAATGCTACTATCACATTTCAAAGTATATTTCTGTTCATGGATTCATCTTGTCATCATCATGTCTAATTTATCAGTCATGTGTTGATTATTTCAGATGCAGCACAAAGAAGCATGTTGTTGCCTAGGAAGCAGGCCTTGCGGCGACGATGAAATAAAGAACCTAAGAAGCTAACAGAGTTGCTAATTTACTAGCTCAAAAGACAAACTCTATTATGTAGTTGATATATTATATTTTATGATTGTTCTAGTGAGCAAATACAGAAAATGTCCTTGGCACATTTGTTATATAATTCAGTCACCAATGTAATTTAATCAACTGTTATATATATATATATATAAGCAAGCGGACGCCTGCGGGCTGCCACAAAGTCCGCAAAAACTAAGCGGCGCTACGCGGGCACGCAAGTGCCCGCGATAGGGCTTCCAGTTCTGCAACATTACCGGCGACCCACTTCTACGTGGGACAGCTAAGGAGACCTACCTCGGGCGCCCATCAGTGGCGGAGCTGGAGATGGAAGCTAGGGAGGCTGATTTCCTCCTTCCTCCTCTTTTTCTTCTCCTTCTTCCTTATTTTCTTTCTCCTTCCCTTCATCTATAGCTAGAAATTGTAGGGGCGCTTAGGGGGGCTTCATGGACTCCATGGGGGTGGGGGGGGGGCTCTAGCCCCCTGCTGGATCCGCCCCTGCGCCCACGAAAGATGTACTCACGGGTGGTTTTCATGGAGAGCTTCATCAGTGACATCATACATCCCCTGGGCTACCTGCCTTGGAATGGCTCCTTCGGTCTTGACACGCTATTCTACGGTGAATACAACAACTATGGACGTATGTGAGTGGCAGGGTTAAGTGGCCAGGGTTTCATGTCATCGGTGCAATGGAAGCTAGCAAGTTCACAGTGGCACGATTTATCGATGGGGAGGGGTGGTTGCCAGGCACGTGCGTCGAGTTCAAGCCTGGGTTGTGACGGCGTGTGTGCATAGACCCTGACATGTTTTATGATCTAGTGGAAAATTAAGATGCATGTGACTATATCAGGTTATCCAATAAAATGTATATTCCTTTAATTGAGGAACAAGATGTTAGTAGCAAAACATGAAACAAGCGGCAACGCCGCATCATGAAACAGCTTATCCCAGATTAAAGAAATAATTGCACCAGTGGAAAATGGACCCTTCATCCCCTACATTTTATCCCGGTTGTGTTTTGCCTCGAGACAAATGTAACTTTTAGTTTCGATTCACATTTTTTAGTCCCAAAGGACCTTTAGTCCCGGTTAGAAACACCAACCGGGACTAAAAGGTAGAAAACCGGGACTAAATCCCCTATCCAATCGGGACTAATAGCAATTTTTCCACTAGTGTTGACACGTCATATCAGGCCTCCGATATGAATTGAAAAACAAAAGCAAAAATACAGAAAAGAGGGCCTGGAATATATCTTATGCACAAATACAAAGTTTTATCCTTTACATACATTCAAATACACATACTATATATACATTGCCAACAATCAATGCATTGATCTTTGCCTAGTGCTTTTTGTCAGGCACTCGGCAAAGACTTTCACTAAGTGCTAGGACGGCCCTCGGCAAAAAAAAGGTGGGGGCACGACAACCTGATGACCAGTGACGGTAATGGAGGCTTAGCCGAGCGCCGTGACGCCGAGGCACTCGGCAAAGAGCACTAGGGCAAAAGCACTGGGTAAAGTCTTAGTATTTGCCGAGTGCCACGACCTAGGCACTCGATAAAGCTTTGCCCAGGCTGCCCAGGTAAGGCGCCTTTGCCGGGTGCTATGGTTAAAGCACTCAGCAAATGGCCCCTTTGCCAAGTGTTGCACCCGGTAAACGTTCTTATTTTTTCCTTTTTATTACCTGGTCACATATATGTTACCCACTCAAATAAACATCATATATATCACAATAAGCATCACATGCATTTCATATAGTCTCAAACACTCCACAAATGCAAATAAACCAGCATCGTTCATCCACAACCACAAGTAGTCCACATATGCAAATGCAAGCTAGTCCAAACAAAGCAAGTCCATGCAATTATTCAGCAACCATAAGCCGTCACTGAGGTGGCCACTGCAGCCACGACGACGATAAATCTTCGTCATGAGGCTCGTCATTCGATGCCGTCGATTCATTCTGCACAAATGGGAAGAGGTTGGGTATTTAAGTAAAGATTTAAGGTAGGAACATATAAACTAAATCATTCATACTCACAGGAGTAGTTGTAGGAGGTGGAGCAGGAGTAGTTGTAGGAGGAGGTGGAGCAGGAAATAGCATCGGTGGCATAGGTTGACCCATCTTCTCGCTAAGACTTTGCAAATACTGAAACATCTGCTCCATCCTCTGCCGCTCGGCTTCCTGCTCGGCTTGCAACCTCTGCCTCTCGGCTTGCATCCTCTGCAGGTCGGCTTGCATCCTCTGCCGATTGGCCTCCATCCTCGCCTCCATCTTCGCCTTCATCTGCTCCCACATTCTCGCCTCTGTCTCCTCGCGCATCATCATCTCTTCTTCGTGGGCCTACAATATTTCATCCAATGTTACAATGAAAGCAGACGTATATAAAAATCAATGAACAACAAATGAAACTGAAATAACCTGGAGTGCCTCCATCCGGGACTGTGTAGTGTCCGGCCGAAGGCGTATGGCCGGGCTTGAGCTTGTGCTCCTTGCTTGAATCTGGGAGAGAGTGGGAGTAGTGGCCGTGTCGAGTGCGCTATCGTCAATCCAATACCGCCCATGCTTCTTGCCTCCTCCCACCCTTATGACGACTTCATCGAATTGTGCTTCATGATAGTCATTTAACATGTCTCCTACCCCGGCATTAGCATCATAATCCTCATTTTGTTGCCTCACGACCTCGTCTCTCATATGATCAGCTTCACCATGGTAGGTCCACCGCGTATAGTCTGCCATAAATCCATTCTTGAAAAGATGTTTACCCATGACCACCTTTGTTTGTCGACGCTTGTTTTGACACCTGGTGCAGGGACACCAAGTGGCACGCGCTCCTTTAACCTTGGCAAATGCTAGTTCCAAGAAAGCATCGGTCTTCTCAATCCATTCATCGGTCAACTCAATCCATTCATCGGTCAATGCACGTTGACTTGAGCGGCCCGTGTACATCCACTCACGGTCATCCATCCTCTAACATATCAGTGAGTAATATAAAAATCATTTGCATCTACACAATGTTTATACAGTCTAATAGGTGAAGATAGGTCATAATCCCACCCGAGCATGTGAAAATGAGGTTAGTTTCCATGCTCTACTACTATCCGAGACATAATTTTAGTAGCACCTCCTCGTTGTTCTCCAAATACACGTCCTGTCAGAGAGATTGTATATTCAAAGAACAAGGAGATAATGTCAAAACTTTGTCTTGGATCGGAGTAGACCATGGAAATTAACCACATCTACGCATCCTCGGGCTGTCCGAAAAACATGAACAATTCAAAACAGATACGGTTATACATATGTACATATGTAAAGATTTGCATATTTCCAGCCGTATCTCTTTCGAACGGGAGACGCCTAAATGGGTTATGTGATCTACGAACAGTATACGAAAATAGGATTATTTTGCACGTGCTCACCTAGGGGCTCGACGGTGGGTGAGCTGGTGACGCGCGTGTCGGTGCAAATGGATCGTGGCACAGCTCGACGACGTCGTGCGGTGGAGTGCACGAACCGAGGACGGTGCAACAGCCTCTCCCTGGAAAAAAAGGAGTACCTCCCCTGCACGGTGAGGTTTCCAAAACCTGCAAAAAAAACATGGCGCGAAGGCCAAAAATAGTATCAATTGAAAATTTCAACAGCACCTTCCCTGTACGGTGAGGTTTCCAAAACCTGCAAAAAACCACGGCACGAAGGCCAGCCTAAATAGTTCCCTTGCTAGAAAGCATTCATGCCTTGCCGCATATTGCCAGTGCAAACACATAAATAAAACAGTGTCGGCAAAGCTCCAGACACTCGGCAACTAGGGTTTCCAGTAGTGAGACATAATGTATGTCTGGACTAGTCTTGACATTCTCACTATGTACTAATAAAAAAACAATGAGAAGTGCAATATTTTATTAACAATAAGCCCATTACAGCAAAAACCAATTATTATAGGTCTATGGCAAAGACAACCTGTACTGTTGTCCAATTCAAAATTTATCCTTCAAAGTACAGAAATAGAACTTGGAATAGCAACTGTAGAATGAAATTGAACTTAGAATAGCTTGCTGTAGTATGCAATTGAACTTAACTATTTCACCTCAATTTCTCCTGCCTCTGCATCAGCTTTTCCTTCCCATGAGCATCAGCCGCTACCACATCCTGCAATTGACATACATTTAGCTTAGCCTTTAGGAAATATAAACTGTACTTTAAGTATAAACTATTATCTAAATTACTCAAGGTTAACTGCTATTTCTAAAGTTAAAGCTGTAATTTAGTGAACAAAATGATGATATCATCTGATGGACCGATAAACAAATGGAAGCTATTATTCTGTTGTTTTGCTTCACTATTTCAGTGCACAAATAGCTATTCTGTTGCCTCAGTGCACTAATCAATAGCCTAGGGCAGGCTTATTATGTTGTTTTGATTCACTATCTCACTGTTTCTGCCATAGAAAAGCTGTAGGTTAGCTTCTTGTCCAGGCAGCACATAGTACAGAAATATTAATTAGAAGGGTAGTAGTTGCAAGAGCAAAAGCACATGCATGTTTGTAATCCTAGTCATGAGCCATAGCAACCAGTTTTGAGTCACCTCTTATCACAATTTCTACACAAAGATGCATAGAAAAATAAGCATGCAGGAGCTGATCAAGAATTTATTTCTTTCAATGCTCTTGTCTAAGAAAACTGAGAAGTGCTAAATTGCTTGTAATCCAATATACTAGTGTAACAAAAGTATTCAAGGGGAACTAATGACAGCTTAGTTAAGAAAGTTGAGTGTATGTTGAGAGTAGGAACTCACAAGCAGAAATAATAGCACTAGGAGTTTTCAGAACAGACACACAGTAGCTGTATATATACAATTATACATCTTAGCCTGTGAAAGAATAACACACCCACCTGCCATTAAGTCCAGAAAGGGGTCCATTTGTTATCCTTCAATTGGAAAGATCATCTAGCAGTCCTATTGGCCACTAAAGAAAGGATGATGGTTAAGCTCCTGGTGAAGGACTGAAGGAGAAAATCTCAAGGTTTGAAAAAGGAAGTTACCACATCTCCTCCGAGGGCGAATGAATGATTCCGTTCGATCTGCAACAAGTTAGGAAAGGGAAAAAAGGCAAGGAAGATGAGCATAATTCTGCCAGAGAGTGCAGAAAACTAGAAAGAATTGGAATTGGAGATAATTAGACTCCTCTAAATGCTGAGTTAATAGAAAAAAAAATCATCTGTACCATATAACAACACCAAGAATGACTGAATCTATTATAAATGCAAAAGCAATTAACTATTGTGGTATTTGTGCTTTCAACAAGCATAAATTGAAACCAAATCTCAATCGAATTGTTTTCTCAGGAATGATGACATAATATCGTATTCATGTACAATGATCCGTACATTCTACATATCTAATCTAATCTAATCCTGTCAGCTACATTTATTCGTACTGCCAGGAAAGGGAAAGATGCAAGCTAGTATTCTGCTCGGTTCAATCATACTTGTAGGTTTCATCAACAGATGCCACCTGCATAAGACCGCGAACCTCTAAACAACATCTCATTTAATCATAATCAAGCACCACTAATATTTATAACATCATCTATTATTAGATCAAAGCTAAACCCATAGGCATGACATATTAAACGGTTGTAGTTCAGAGATCTGTCTCACGCACGCACGCACTATCTGACAAACACTCAGTCTCTCCTCACTCTCTGCATCTTCCTGCAAGCAGCAAAACCAAGTAGAAAATCGATCCATCAAGCTCTCACCAATCTCCCTCTCGAATGCAGGGCAGCAACGCCAGCAAACGATGCAGGCCAGAGCCGCTGCATATGCTCTGCCTCTTTTTGGCAGCGGCGAGGGCAGGTGAGGGCGCGGAGGCAGCAGGAGCGAGCGGCAGGGGCGCAGGCGGCGCGTGCAGCAGGTGCAGAGTGCAGACCCTAGCCTGCTGTAGGCGGCGAGCAGGAGGTGGCGCCGGGCCCCTCGCGGTGGCAGCGGACAGACGGTAAGCAACGGCGGCGGCGCGGATCTACAGGCTCAGTATCCTCCCTCTCTCTATTCTGCTCTCGATTCAGATGGGGGCGTGGCATACCTTTGCTGCTGCGGGCTCCGTGGGAGGCGATAGCGCCGTCGATTAGGAGCTTTTCGAGCGATGGCGCCTTCGATTGGACTGCCTTGGAATGAGACGAACGGAGGGCTCGCTCTCGCTGTCGCTTGCGCTCGCGGCCGCCGTGCTGTCCCAGCGCGGAAGAAGGGGAGCGGGACCGCGGGAGAGGATTTGGCGAATGTGAAGGATTTTGCCGTCCCCGCTCAAGCTCTGTTCAAAATAATAATAATAGATTTTCACAAAAAAGATTATATATAAATTAAAAAAAGGCTCTGGCTGCGGCCTCTGGGCCACAAGGCCCGGACTAGATTTGATAAAGCTTTTTGTCGAGCTACGAGATACCGGACACAGCTCGTGGCGGTTAGCATGGAGGGGACACAACTCATCATCCTTTTCAGCAGGTTTTTTTCCTTTTCAGCGCCCTCGGCTGGGGTCCGAGCCGTTGTGATTGTCGTGTCTTTACGTAAGTCAATGAGCCCTCATTGCTCTGCTGAAAGTACGACGAACGGTGGAATTAATTGCTTCTTTTGCATTCCAAGCTGAGGGACTGTGGTAGTGGTCTCATTACACGTTCGCTTTATCTTTTCGAATGACTTCATGATGAGTAGGCGTAGTCTGATCATTTTCTTCTTGTTTGACTCTGATATTTTGATAAAGAATTGCAATATCTTCGGATCTATCGGAATCTTCTTCTCAGGCTCCCTCTTTTTGAAATGTTCTTAAACGCTGGCCTTAGTGTATTCCACGCATTCTTCATAAGTATAGTCCTAGGGTTTCGAAGCCCCGGACCGTGACTAAAAGCTCCCTGCCCTAGTCATGGCCCCAATTACGTCCGGGACAAACGGGGTGAATAGAAAGTCAGTTCCCTACTTAGTGTCACATCGATCCTGTTAAAGCTGTCAAATCATGTAGTATTATGCCTGAGATGTTATTTCTCCAACTTAAATACAGGTGTCTTAAATCACGCCCACAAAGTATGTTGATACCTTCCACCTTAAGTCGCTCAACTCACATAATTGTTAGGTCGCCTATATTTGAATTCCTTCCATTCTTGAACAGATGATGTTTATGGAAACCTTGACCAAATGCGGCGGCCGTCCACAAGATCGATGCTGGCGAACTCGAAGTCTCCAACTACAGGATCGGAAGCCTCTTATTTTAAGCCTAAGAGATGGCCCTAAGCTTGAATTGAGGAGATCGTCAGGAAGAAGTGTTTGCCGGGGTGGCGACCCTCACTTCATCAGTGCACTCAGGTTGGTAAAACCCATATCTTTGGTCGCTTGTTTTGCTATCATGATTTATTGTACTGCTGCTGGTCATGTTTATGCCACTTTTGGGGTACGTCACTAGTCTGAATTTAGAGACCAGTGTAAGTAACCGATCTGTACGTGTCTTCTCAGGACTCTGCCTGCTGTGCTGTTTAACCTGTTTGGTTGCGTCATGTAAACGTAAACACTAATCACAGGCGTGCAGGGGCTCGCCAATAATCGTCGCAGGAGTTCATGTGACCAAGCGGCGACCCAGAGTACATGGAGTGACCTGGCCGGTGATCGGCTAGCTTGCCCAAAGACGAGACAAATAATATGAGCGTGGCGCGCCGGAACAGTGGCACCGAGAGCACGTCCGTGTAGAAATCAGAGAAACTGCACGCGGCACGCCTTCTCAAGTACGTAGCCGGTTGCATGGTGTCAGTTTGCTGTGCGCCATCCCGGCCTGTAATTTTACCAGGCTGTTGCCTCCGTGCACTACTCATGGCATCCAGATGCGGAGGTCGGAGGAATTGTCACAAGAAACATTGTTCTAAGAAAAATTATTTTTTTGACCCAAAAAGAAATTGTTCTAGAACAATGAAAAATGTTCCAAGAGAAAAAAAGTTGTGATTAAGTGAAAATATCCTGGACGAAAATAGAAATTGTCCTTAGAACAAAAAAAATGCCCTGACCAAGGAAAAAATATGACTTCATTCGTTGTCTTGGTGATGGATGGATTGGCTGTTTGTTCAGGCAAAGGTAGTCCTGATATTTTTACATGCAGTTTCCTATAAATATATGTTGGCTATTTCTTAATTTTACAGTTCATCATTCACTTAATAAAACGGAGGACCATAATGTCAAAAATTTGAATTGGCAAAGAAAATAACAAGTTTCAATTGGCCAAGCAGCGCTACTTGTTGCCCAAATTGGACTATACCGTAACATCCAGAGGCTAAAATTTAATTTCAAGATTTGGCAGGGGCCGCGCGAACGCGTACCCCCTACCACAAATTATGACGTCCACTCTCCCACTTGGGGAGATGGTATGCCAACGCACCCGGCCAAGTGCAATGCGGGCCATTGACCTAGGCCACGGGCCTTCTTGATCGCCCGTAGACCCCGTCCAGGTAAGTATGGAGCAACGGAGCACGGGGCGCTACCTTTATAGCGGGAGCTCGCCGCGCAGCTCTTTTGGCAACCGAGGTGGTACTAAACCTCTCAGACGTCCCTCCGCCCTGCGCTTCTGCTTAGTGCAGCTGAGTCCTCGTGGGCTAGGGAGACATATATGGGCCTTCTAGGTTTGGGCCGATAGGCCGCAAGCCTGATGTCAACATTAAAAGGAATTCCACATTAAAATCAGATAAAATTATGGGATGTGAGATCACACTGCCAGGTCAAGCTAATTCAGCGTGGTAATCAGGTAATCAGCAACAATCGAAAGGACTTCCGTGACACTTAAGCCATCGGCAGTGCAGCATCTCGCGTCGGCACCAACGTAATTTCGGAGAGTAAAGATTTCAGAAATTATTATTATTATTGAAAGTAAGTCGTTGGCCCTGAATGAAACTTGTATGCATTCAGGATTGCCCTCAAAACTTTATGGCATCTGCGAGGCCCATGGCGATTTGGATGTACTGGTCTAGTTTCGCGCACCTGGCTATCACCTCCTTCCCTGCCGGCGAAGAGGCGGCGGCTTTGCCGGCATCGTTAAACCAATCCGTGCACTCCTCCTCCATGCCCCACGATGCCGAGGTGAGCCAATGGACGAGCAGGTATTGCTTCCAATTGAACTCATCCCTGCTTCTCACGCCGGCGACCAGCCTGTCGAGTGTCGAGAGAGGCGGCCCAGCGCCTCGTCGGCGCCCATGTCAATCGACGCTACCCTCTCAGCGCAGCTCGCCAGCGTCATGTCCGCCGTGCGCCCGGCGCCCGTGCCGCGAAGCTTCAGGCGGGCGAGCTCGCCGGCGAAGCCGCGGTGCCGAGACGCCGCGACGGCGGCGCGCGGCGGCCCTGGCGGTGATGCCCTGGAAGGAGTCCGCGTACGGGAGGAGGGTTTTGAAGCAGGCCTCCGGGAGGTCCACGGCGGCGCAGGAAGCTGGCCGCCGCAGGGGAAGGTGACGACGGCGCGGGCGTGTGTGAGAAGTTTCTAGCGGCGATGACTGTACATGTGGCTAGGAGGAGGAGCTGGAGCCTGGAGGGAGACGGTGGCCATCGCCAGGTGAGGTGAGGTGCGTGTATCGATTTGGATTCTGTGAGCGAATGAACCAGGCAGGGTGTGTACATCTATATACTACTGGAGCAGTAGAGCCTGTGCCTTCTTTGCCCTGCACTTGTACTGAATGCCAACGAATGCGTCCACAACAGTATATTAGTACACAACAACTTGAATGATCATGTGACGAAATATATGTTCTTGTGCAAACACTTACTTTGAGTAAGTTCATTCTCTAAGGTTTCCCTTGTCAACCAATCAAGAAATAAGTTCATGCATGGGAAGGGAAATATGTTCGTCGATCTGTATAATAGTTGTTTCCCATGATGCCATTGACTGTTGCTTCTCAAACAGTTAGGATGAACAACTTGTTCAGTCATACTTTACATTGCACGCGGTATATATGAGAAGATCATTGACATAAATTTACTTAATTTTGTTCGTTCAACAGCCAACGGCTGCCCAGTGCCCACGGGCCTTAATTGTTGCCCCCTTCCCTCCGTCAAAAGATTTTTTCTGTTTTTTCACTAACTGTATTATCCAATGGACAATGAGCTCCCGGGTGTTATTAAGAGATTGATATAGGAATTTATAAAGTTTCAGCTAAAAGGATAGCAAGCGGGCGTGATGAAAAGATCATCGGTTCCACTTTCACCTGCTGTGTATTATCATCTTAGTGGCAATGCCCTTCCAAGACTTGTTAAGAGATCGATCAACAAATTTAGCGATATAAATTAAAATGTACGCAAATAATATCCATATTTTGTCTCCTAGATATCATTATTAAGCCGTAGTTCACTTTGACAACTTTTTGCTTTGGGAAATTCTCAAAAAAAAACTTTTTGCTTTGGGACCTAACCCCACATGGTCACATGGCAAACCTACGTGCCCAACCGATGAAATGACCTTTCGTGGATGAGGTTAGTCGTTCCACCCTTGACAAAAGAACGAAACCCTCCGTAGGCTAATTTTTTGTAAATGCGCAATGGCTTCATCAAATAACTGATAATCAATTGCTGTTTCACGTCTCTCGCCCGTTCTAAATTTATGTTGTTACTTTATAAGCTTTATGTCACTTTTTCTCCTTAAATTCGCTAAATCTAGCATTGTTGTCGCATGGAAGAACCACTTTCACACAACAATCATCAAGTATACGTTTTGCATGATACGTGTCGAGGTGTACGTTTTTTTGAACCATGAAATCGACAGCACGCAAGCGTGCTTGTATTTGAATGTTCTTTTCTTCTTAATATAAAGATGCGCAGCTCTCCCGCGTATTCGTGAAAAAAAAAATCAACACCCTTGCACTTGATACCCTTCCAGTTGCGAACTGTATAGACATACACAGAACGGGTTGAACAATACACGAGCATACTCTTACATCAAGAAAAGTGTGCATACATGCCAATAGACCAGCGTCTCCAATTATCGGCTGATGTTAAAGCAACCAGTCATGACATAGCAGTATAGCAGTATAGCACCAATACTGACAGGTGGGGGCCCTATGGCTCCTATATATATGCCTCGTGCGTAGGCAGTTGGCTGTGAGCCTGTGAGGTGGAGAGATAGAGCCACCCACCTGATAGCAAGCACGTCGTCGAGCGCCGAAGAAAAATCAAATGAAGAGCGAGAGTCGGACGAGAATATATATGAGCGAGCTCAGTGAAAAGTTTTCTACTAACAGTGATAATACCATCCCAACTCTTATTAAGAAATTGTTTTAAAATTTTATAAAATATAAATCAAAATGTCGGTTTATAATATTAGTGTCTATCTCGTGGATATACCACGCACTTGGTCATATCTCATAGTATATCGGTGTACTACTTTCCTACTCAACCTCACATGGCTACACAAGTATATTGCATACGCTGAGCCGATGAAAAGGATTTTTGGGGGTCAAATCGGCGAGTCTAGCCACTCCATTCTAAACAGAAAGAACGAAATTCTTTGTAGAATAATCTTCGTAAATATGCTGTTTGGCGTGCCTCTCGTCCGTTCCGAATGCGTGACGGTACTCCATACACGTTTAACATCACTTTTCAACATTCTCATGATATGGAGCAACCGAATTTCACGCCACATCCTCAAAATGTTTGCGTCCACTGTTTTTCTTTCACTTAACCATCAGATCAACAGACTTGCATCGACACCTTCCGCATCCAAATAAAATACGTTGCATTCACTGTTTTTCTTGGAGTTAGATATCAGATCAACAGACTTTTGCATTGATACCTCCGGAATCCAAAATGTGTATACACGCCCCACGGCCAGCGTATTCGTATCCGTATCCGTATCCATACATATCCCTTGCAATAAAACCTGCCCGGCCATGACATTTGCACTAGCTGACAGGTGGGCCCTGCCGCTCATACGCCTCCCACGTTGCGCGCGCAGGCCGTGCACGCGGTGAGTTGGAGAGAATGGCCGCAGGCGACCACGGCACGTCATTAAGCTTTAAGCACCGGACGAAAGCCAACAGATCGAGTTGATTGTCACGTCAGCCTAGCTAACACACCGGAGAAAGTCTTTTTAAAAAAAAAGCACCGGAGAAGGTCTGCAGGCGACGGCTGCCAGTTTTCTTTTTTTGTCTCCTTCTGTTTTGTTTTTTTTTTCCTCCTTCGGCAGCTAGCGGCCGGTTGGGCTGAGCCAGCCAAACGGCCTCGCTGCTCAGGGGCTCTCCTGATCATCATATTTTCGTTTCTTGATTCAATGGTGTGCAGTGGGGATATTTTTCGCCTAGAAGACGAGCGGAGATGAGCGACCTCCGATGAAAAAGTTTCGAACCCACTTACTAAGACAATAGTGTCCCTAGTTTATTAAGGGACTGATCTAGAAAGTTTATTAGATATAATTTGAAATGTTTGGGTATAAATACACGCATTTGTCGCATATAAGTATCGTGCACTAATGAGTCGTAGTTTGCATAGCGAACTTATCTTTCTCGAACCCAACAACCTTATATGGCCAAATGGCACAATCGCTCGTACCGAACCGACAAAAATGAACTTTTGTGATTAAACATATGCCGCTAGTGACTCCACCTTGTACAAAACGATGAAATTTTTTGGAGTTGGAGGATAAATTTTGTAAATGTCCGATAGCTTATTTAAGTAACTGTCAATAAAGTTGTCGTTTCGTGTCTCTCATCCGTTCCAAATGCATGACGCTACGTAGCCACCCGTATACCGGCTTTAACGGTCACTTTTCTCCTTAAATTCGCCGAATCTAGCGTTGTCACGGCATGTACGAAACGTATTTCGCGCCAAGTCCATCTAGTATTCGTTGCATCCTCCACTGTTTTTTCACTTAGCCACCAAAGATCAACCCTTGTATTGGCACCGTTCCAAATGTAAAATTGTACATCCATTTTTTTTTGCGGGTTGTAATAAAACCGATGTGTATCCATGAACGGGGTGAACAAATGTTACTTACTGCCTTACAGACACAGCCCACGGATCGGTGCGGCGTATCCATCTCCCGTCCGTCTCTATCCCTTGCAATAAAAAGAAACCAGCTTTTGTCATGACCCTGGCACCAGCACTGACAGATGGCCCCCCTGGCGCTCCTGCGCATCGCACCGTCGGCCGCGCTGAGGTGGAGCGATAGACGGACCAGCAGACGCCACGTCGGGGGCACTAGTTTTGGGCGAGTTGGAACGTCGCCCGCCGGGGCGGCTCCGCGCCGTCGGATGCAAAAAGCGGTCTCCGCGATGGACGGCAGCGGTGGTGCAGGCCCCGCTATAAGTGTCCACCTAGACCGGCCACAGTGACCCT
Organism: Echinochloa crus-galli; assembly: GCA_900205405.1. NCBI lineage: Eukaryota > Viridiplantae > Streptophyta > Magnoliopsida > Poales > Poaceae > Echinochloa > Echinochloa crus-galli. Next base: position 92,211 of record OAMR01000146.1, read on the forward strand.
CACTTGCCAGCGGTGACTCTTCTTCTACTGCTTCCTCCTCCCCTCCCTTTCTCCTCCGGGAGAAATTCTGCTAGCCGAGACCTCCAGAATCCGGCCTTCCCCTTGCCCTAGCTCGGAGCACCGAGCGAGCGAGGGGCTCCGATGGACGCCGGCAGCTCGATCCACTTCGGCCAGGGCGTGCACCCCGGCAGCGCCGCCGCTCAGGCGATGGCCGGCGCGGGCATGATCCCCGGCGGCATGGGCTCGCTCCTGCTCGGCGCCGCCGGCATGCTGGCGCCGGCTGGCCATGGCAACATGCTCCAGCAGCCCGGAGGGTACCTGCCGGCCGCCGCTGGGTACGGCGGCGCCGCCGCCGCCGTCATGCCGTGCGCCCTGCGCGCCGCCTGGAACGCGGTCCCGCCGATGCCCGCCGGCAACGGCGGCCTCATCAGGGCGCCGCCGCCGCCGCACAGGGGGCCCTGGACCGAGGAGGAAGACGAGTAAGATATATTCCTGAGCTCTGTTTTTTGTTGTTTTGCTCTCGGTGCAGATTTTGTTTTTTTACTACCGTGTTCCAGCTCGATCTTGTGGCTGATGATTCGAATGAACTTGCTGTGCTGATTTGGTTAATTTCTCGATCCATCCGTGCTCAGCTCGTCCCCA
>OAMR01000146.1:111008-129211 GCA_900205405.1 Echinochloa crus-galli
ATGGAGTCGGATTCTCGTCGTTGAGAATTCGGTTCGTCACACATAATAGTGGAAGAAGATGTGGCTGGCTTGGTCCCATGGTTTTTCCCCGATCTGGGGTTTTCCACGTTAAATTTGGTGTCTCTTGGTTGATGTGTTGCTGCCATTTCTTTCACAATATGTGTGATACATATGTTGCCCTTCCGTGAATAGGTTGACATCTTGGGCAGATTTCAGTGTTGCTGAAATTATTTACTTCCGCTGTCACTAATCTCCTGTGTTAGTGTGGTTATCCCAACACAAACTTGGTGGAAGGATTTTAACCACGGCTAAAGGTGCTGTCTACAAACTTGGTGGAAGGAAACACAATCGGAGTTAGAGAGAGCATGCTAAGAGATAGGAAAGAAAATAGGACAAATTGGCTGTGTAAATCCCAAAAACCACACGCCATCCCTTTTCCTTTTCTGGTTTTTCGTTGTAGAGTGGTTGAAGAAAGAACCATGACGGCAAACTGTTACACAAATATATTTAGTCCACTCTTCTATTTAAACTGCAAATGTGATATATTGAACTACTTCATTCTTCAAATCTCCTTTGTCAATCATGTTCAACGACCCATTTAACTTCCAAACTGTGATGGCAATAGGTAATGTCAACCCATGTGCCATCCAAATGCCCATAGTGTAAAAGAAACAACAATTTTTGAATGGTGCACAAGAACACCATACCCCCCGCGTACAATCAGCATCAATCAATGACAAATTTTAAACTAAAACCGGCCCACAAAATCGAACTATGGAGAAAAAAAAGTCGAACTAAGCTAGTCCAAAAAGCAACTCGGCTCCGGGCTGGCCTGCCGTGTCAGACAGACCACGTGTCGACCACGCATTGCTCCTACTCCTCTCTCTCTCTCTCTCTCTCTCTCTCATATTTCTCTTCCCGCCTCGTCGTCAGCAATCAATCACTCCGCCGCCTCCCTCCCTCCTCTCCAACTCCGCCTCCAGAACCTTCCCCCCCACCTCGCTAAACCCTAGCTCCCGTGCCCTCCTCCTCCTCCGCCGCCGCCGGACCATGGACCCGCAGAACCTGCCGCTGCCGCTAGCCTTGAATATCCTCCTCAACACCGGTGAGCTACCGCGCCCCATCCTTCCTCCCGTCCCCCCAATTCCCTATGGTCCGACCTCACGCGCTCCTCTTCGCTTTATTTTTGCGCAGATGATCAGGACGAGTGGCCTCCAGAGGCGACCCTCGTCGTCGCGGCCCACCACGGCGACCTCCGCCGCCTCAAGGGTACGCGCTCGCCTTCCTCTTCCTTGTTCGTTCCCGGCGGTCGATTTTGTTGGGGGTGTTTCCCCTTCGCCTTGCGAGTGAAAAAAAGTTCTTTTTTTTGTCGTTGGGTGTGTAACTGTGTGTATGTGCGATCCTGTCGCGCGTGCGGCCTCGGATTTGCTTGTGACGAGCGCTCGTGTCTCGGATTTGGGCGCCGTGCAGAGAGCCCAGCGAGTCCAGTGTCTCGTATCGACGCTTCCCGTCTAGATTTCCTCACTAGAATTCTGTTCCCGGTTGTTCCATGAAGAGATCGCGAGGCGCATGGATGATAACGGGAGGGGGGTCAATTGGACGCTGCGCCGCACGACCTACAAGGGCTTGGACGCTCTCCACGCCGCCGCCGGTGGGGATGGCAAGCTGCCAATCTGCCGGTACCTAGTCGAGGTGGCCAAGATGGACGTCAACAAGCGTGACACCTTTCAAGGTACAAACTTGTTAGTCCACAAACAAGAGTAATTGGTTTGCTAAGTTTGTTGCATTCAGCAGTTCTGAGTTGGTTCTGATTTGACAAAATCGTGTTCTTTTGTTCGCAGGCAAGTGCATGACACCCCTGCAGCATGCCGTGTTCAGTGGGAACCTCCCTGTCGTGAGGTATCTTCTTGATCATGGTGCTGATCTCCATCAAGAAGCTAGACTAGAAGATCATGATGGATTCACTGCTCTTCATACAGCTGCAGAGAAAGGTACAAACACTATACAAACTTCACTCTTCATCTGATACATGTGTTGGCTTCCTGTTCAGTCTTTACTGTTATCTTGTTTCTCTTGTGTGGTGGATATACTGTGGAGCTTAGGGCATTACTTTGGAGAGTGTTAGTTGAATCTGTATACAACTGCAGACAATGGCATCACTGTTTAACAATGAACACTAAGCAAGCTTATACAAAAATGCTATTTCTGTACTTCAGTTGCACTTGGGGGAACTTCTGCAGTTAGAATTCTATAGTTTTCTTCTGTGACTAATGTTGTCAAAAATCAAGCTATCCTGTTTTTATAATCTTTTCGTGGTCAACTGCCATGTGTTCTATATTATCTTTCAAGAAACAAGCGTTTTTATACATTGATCTTTGTTTGTTCAAAAAGCCTCGTTAGATCTTGTGGTTTTTATGCATATTGCATCTGGGATTCTTGCCATTAGTGTTGTTAGACCTTGTATTTATGATCAGATTGCGCCTTTGTGGATTTTCTGCCTTTGAATATTGGTTTCATACTTTATTTTATTTTTATCCAATGAAATTCGTAGACTTTCCTAAATTTATAATGAACTTATGATTGCCATCGGTTTTCCCTGTATGCTCTTCAGTGAAGAGTGAAATAGTAAATTTGTCAATTGTAGCTGTTCAAACTTGGTTACTGAAGATTGGTTTTTTCATATATTTCTGCTTCATCATGACCTTAAATTTTCATGCATTTCTTCAGGACGTTGTGCAATAGCAAAACTTCTGCTTTCCAGGGGAGCTAATGTTGATGGAAAATCATGCGATGCAACACCAGTACAACTGGCGGTTCTTGGAGGATATGATAGTACTCTGAAGATCTTGTTGGACCACAATGCAGATGTACTAGTTATATCTTTTTATTCTATTGGCTTACAATACGAGCTGTGTTCTCTATTTAACCTTTATACCTACCTGCACGTGCACTTCCCGGTAGCTGTTGATGTGTGACCCAGCTTCATATGTGAGCAGTGACCCACACAGCAACGGCTGCTGAGAAGTCACAGGGAACAGACACATGAGCTATACTAAATAAAAGGTTTCCTAATCTTTTTTATGCCTTCACCATTTTTTCTTCTTGTCTAGCCCAACAAGGAAGGAAGACTATCAACACCTTTGGACATAGCATTACGCACTCCTTCGGTGTCTTGTCTGAAACTATTGATTGAGGTCAAGTATTCTCTGCTTTGAGTCCTGTATTATATCTAGGAACTGTCAATTTATATATGAAAGAAATGTCTCATTATTTTGTCTTCTATACATAAACTGGCAGGCTGGAGCTGAAGTGAATGGCAATGGTGATCCTTTGGCCAAGGCTGCAAGGGAAGGCTTAACTGAGGCTATTAAGTGTTTGCTGGAGGCTGGTGCAAATCCCGGCACTCCTGACTTGGTGAACCTTCTATCTTGTTTATCACTATGAGCTTCTTGACTTGTAGTAGTTCTGGTGGTACAGGTACTGCCTTAGTGCCTTGTAACACTGGTATATTGCAACTATGCAGAAGTTATATTACATAGTTCCTGAAAAAAAAATTCTCATATAGCATTAGACATTTTTCTGTGAAAGAAAATACAAAGTGACGAAGATGTCTGTTTTCTTGCAAAAGGAAAATGGTACTAGTTTAAACATCTGAGAACTAATTGAGTCACTGTGGTGGTTTATGACTGTAAGTGAGCTTTCGACATTTGTCACTGTTTGCAAGTAGGCTCATCTGTTAATGACATTGCTTTGATATAGTTGTTCACAGCTTACAGTAATTTGGTTCCACTAAAATTTTTGATGCTAGCCATTTGGGGGTAATGCACATTATTTTCCTTTTTTCAATTGTACATATTTATATCAATGTATACAAGTAGGATCTTCTACTTTTTGGATATATGTTCATGGTATACTCTGGTAAAACTAGTGAACTATCATCCTTGTCTTCACATGCAAGCTTATGAACATTCACCCTTCCCTTCCCCACCTCTTCCATGCCCTGTTTATTAGTCTGGATGTATGCTTAGCTATAACCTTTAGCACTACTTTGTCCCATTTTTTTATGGTATGGAATCAAGGAAGTTTGGGGTAAGACAAGAATTACTCGTTGCAATCTGGACTAGTCATTTCATTAGGCATCTATTCATAGGGGGCCAGTGAACATTGAACACCAAAAACAGTAGCTAAATTACTGTTCAACCAATGGAAAATGGCATTGGCCGGGGGTGGGAGGCATGGCCCATTTTGATCTGGCCTCAGCTCTGCCCCTGCATCTATTTGGTGGTATTGCACTGTTTCATCAGGCGTCTTTGGGGGCATAATTATCCTGAAATCAGCATTAATTTTCTTGGAAGTGTCCTCTTGTTCTTTCTTATATATTAAATATCTTCGTGTGATGCTCTCTTCAACAGTATGGTAGAACTCCAATAGAGTTGGCTGCTGTGTGTGGTACAAGGGAAGATGTCGAGATTCTGTTTCCTTTTACTTCCCCAATTCCAACTGTGACAGACTGGAGCGTCGATGGAATTATCAATCATATGAAACTGGAAAGAAATCAACTACTGGTATGACACTGTAGCAAATCTTTTTATGCATTCTCTTGGCTTTGCAATTTTAATAATATTTGAATGTTATAACTTAAAAAGAAATCAAAAGTAGCTTGTGCTTGCTCCTTTTCGCTTTATGCGCTAAAAAAAGTGCAAGATGGTAGCGTGCTTGCACATTTGCATTCCTGCTCAAGCTCTTTGTTGATTTCTTCTAGAAAACTTGTTTAATTTAAAAACTTTCTTAGCTTGTATTAGTGGAATGCTCGTTCATTTAAGTTTGATTCTGTTAAAGAGAACAGGTAACCAATTCATTTTTTCCCTGGAGAAAATACACTTTACAAGTAGGATATATCCCACTAAACCACTAATTTCCATGTTTGATTGCCATACACTTTGCACTACAATTAGTTCTACTTACAAGCAACCCTATTTAACGTTGGTGTAGACATGCATATTTGAGATGCCATGTACTGCAATTAATTCTTGATTATTTTTCATTAAGGTTACAGAAACTGATTTTTGTGGAAAGAATCTTAGACATAGGCTGGTACTAGTTGTCCATTTCCCATGAAAAATTGGGAAAAATCTTGTGGTCTGTAGTTAAGATTTTTTAACACAACAAATTTGTACCAAAAAATTTACCACTGGCCCAGTATGGATGAGCGGATTTCTACGAATCACCAATACATGCTTAGTTTATATACTCCTGATACCTACTGTTTCACTTATCATGCTATTGGATCCATATCTGACTGAAAAATTGTTTAGGATGATGATTTTGTTGAAATGAGAAAGTCTGAGTTGAAAAAACAGGGTGATGATGCATTTAGGAAGCAAGATTATATAAATGCGGCAGCATTCTATACACAGGTATGTTGTATTAAAATTCTACTAACATAAGTAGTGTGAAAATCGTTAAAATGTTTAGTGATTAGTGTCATGATCTCCGTGTATAAAGTTAATCACGTTGGCCCAGGCAGCTGTGGCCAGGCAGTGCATCCGACCCCAGGCCGTCAAAATCGGATGCCTGAGGTTGCTGCCTGAGCCAGGCAGCTTTCTCAGGACCGTAATCAAAGTAGCCCTAGTTGCGTAGAGCTGTCTCTAAGGTAATAAACCATTGTCGTCCTATAATGCCTGTATGCAGAGAATCAAGATAGTTTGGTTGCTAGAGTCTCCATTTGAGAGACTGCCACTTGGGCTTGAACCTAGGAGATGTTTCCTCCCGTTGGTCAACTTTATATTGCTTGGAAGTCACAATATCTATTCACTTCGTTTTGATGGTACCGAGATAGTGGTACTTATCTTATCTGTAAGAGGTTCCCTAAGAGGTTCGGTATTCCCCGCCCTTAATACAAACCCAAGGGAGTAGGGGATGTCTTCTGCCCTTGGCCAAGTTTATACTGCTTGGAATTGATGATATCCATTCATTGACTTCATTTTGATGGTATGAAGATAGTGGTACCTATCTATAATATTCCTAAATTATGGAGCAGATACTAGTTCAAGCATATAAGTTGGAAGTCTAGATAGGTAGTTTGTTTTATCCATTTAAAATGGAGACTGGAGAGTAGTGTGAAACAAGTGAATTATGAATTCACTCAGTTTATTGTGATGGTGTCGAGATATTGGTATTACCTGACAGTTACCTAAATTATGTAATTTATGTGATAGATACTAATTTGCATTAGTGTGGAAGGCTAAATAGGTAATTTATTTCATCCATCTAATGTGGAGAGGGTAAAAACTAATAAAGTACCTGACTAAGCTGAGTTGATTTGCAATTCTATTTGGATTTCATAATATCCTCACATGTTACCTCCCAGCTATTAGCTATAAGATCTGGAATAGCTACCAGCTTTCGTTTACAACAAGATGGGCATGGTATGTTACGGTAGTGACTTCTATTCAGTTGTATGTTCTTTTAATTGTATTCAGTTCTATGTATATGAAAATCCAATCCTGAAAATACCCTTGTTACTGTTAATCAACTGCTTATATTTTTCTAACATGTGTCCTGATGCATCGCAACTTCTTAAGCATCAAAGCATGTTTCTATGGTGAAACAAATACCATGCCTGCTCTTGTATTCATAAAACTTGGTCAAACTGATGGTATTTGTTATCCTCCATTTTTCGTGATCTCATAATATCGTCAAGTAAGATCTTCTGAGAAGGAAACCGGCATTTGACTAGCTCTGGTTAGGCCTTGGGTTGCTACTGTTAGTCGTGGAGCACCACCTCCTTTGAATAAGTTCAGGAGGAAGTTGAGTGAGTGATATTACTGATAATATGTTGTCAAGTTTTAGGGGGGGTCTCTGGGCTTAACATATGCAGCATTTCTGGAATGTGGCAACAGCAGTACACTGACGCAATTAATTTATTTACTGTAGGCAGTGAGGGTAGATCGTTATGATGCTGTGCTGTACTCAAGCAGGAGTCTTTGTTGGCTCCGCGGAGGTGATGGGAAAAGGGCTTTGCAAGATGCAGTTATGTGCAAAATGCTGCGGCCAAAGGATAAGTTATACTGGTAAGAGACCAGTCCATTGCTTCTTATGTTTCCTTCCAGTAACTGTAGAATGATTCCTATGGCTAATAATGTGTTGTTTATTTGAATCCATCAACTATACCCTTTTCTAGTCTCTACTGATTGGCCTTTAAACCTTGTAGGGAGGCACTGGAGCTGAAGAACGGCGGCACTGACGTGGCTTAGAGAAAGCACGTGAAAACTGGATTGCCATTTTCCCTTTTTGGTGGATGTTTTTGAGGTCGCGAAGAAACACTCGGTGGTCAGTAGCTTGCAGGTAGTGGTAGTGCTGTATGCAGCATAATCAGGATTTGATGTACTCTGAAATGGGGGCGCTTGGTGTTCTTTCTTTTGAGGTTTGGAAGTCTGATACTTGGAGAATAGCTAGTGTAGAAGCATTGGTTCCTTGCAACTTTTCCACGGTACCTCAGTGGCTGCCGCACAATGTGTTTCCCTATATGACGCTGGCTGGAGCCTGGTAGCGCAGAAGTGCAGAACTAGTGACGGCCTGGCCATGTTTATGTGAACTGCAGGTGGAAGGCTTCAGAGCTTTCCTTCTTGTAGATTGTTGGGTCGATGTCGGCCCCATGGTAACTACTCGTTCTGTAATAACTGTAATAACTGTGTTCTGGAGTGTAGCAGCCTGTCATCGTTCATTCCGTTCTTGCCCGGAGATCGTCAAATCTTTGCAGCTACTGTACCATGCACTTGCATCGCATCGTGATCCTGTAGTTGTATCGTGCCTGCCTTTTTTTTCAGATTGATTGTTTTTTTACATTCTTTCGCTTCCTTTTTAAGTTGTAGGTTCTATCTAGGAAGCTTTTGCATGTTCGAAAGTAGCCTTGCTTGAGGGGCACCTTCCTTCCGGATTTTGAGTTCTAGTGTGAAGTGGCTTTTGCTTCTCTCGCGAGCATGTCCTAGACTCCTAGCAGCCTGTTTTCTCAGCGGGAGAAGTGTGGCTTGTGGCGCAACACGCTCGGTCAGCAGATACTACTGCTATTTGCCAGTATATGAGAGAACTATCTGCTATGTTGTGTTATCCACAAAGCCAAGTGGCTAAGCGATTTCACTCGAGAAAAACAGAAACACAGGTTAGTCAATTTTTAGATGCTTGCAATTCAGGGTTTTGTTCACTCTTTCTTTCTTTCTTTCTTTCTTTCTTTCTTTCTTTCTTTCTTTCTTTTTTCAGTTTATTACATCACATTCATCCATCTGACCATCTTCTACTAGTACTAGACGTGGTTGGAGTACATTTCAGCAACCTTCTATCTATTAATCTAAATAATCTAGTGATCAGAGAGCTGGTAGAGCGGTTGCTGAAAAATGCATCATTGCCAATTGCCACAAATCAAGCCTGGTACGACATTGAGAAACCACACCAAACGTGGTGGAGTTTGATCTTGCATTTCCGCGCGTCAAGGACGAAGAACTAGTAGCTCCCATCGTTTAATAACAAGGAATAATTGGGAGAAGACACCAGCAGCGAGCGCCCGGGTGTGTGCACCGTGCCCTGCCTAGTTCCAACAGAATCAGCTCCGAGACTCCATCTTCCAGGCGGCCGGCACCCGGTCGCGCGCGGAGTACGAGCAGCGTTCCCCGGCCGGCGACGACGGGCACCTCCGGCGGGCGGTGGCCACGCTGAGGCTCGCCATTGCCGAGGACGGATGCTACGAGGGCGTCCGCGAGGAAATCCAGCAGGCTCCTCGACGAGCACAAGGGGAAGAGGTGTGCTGCGGTGAACTAACAGCTAGCTACTGTCCCCGTCGTCAGAGGAAACGTGCCGCGTGCAGTGTGTGAAAGTTGTGTAGCATTTGCTTGTGAGTAGTTACTCTTTGCATCATTGCATGCCCTACGAATCGTCAGAGCAAGCAGTCGTCCAAACATATTCAAAGATATATTCAAAACATTTTCTTCTGCACAACTTTTGCACCGCCCGGCGAATAGAACACTAAGCAAAACGATCACAAGATATGGGAGAGGAGAGCACCCGCAGCGTCATCATAAACGGATAATGAAAAACAGTTTCCTGATGACTTGCAGCAATCCTTGCATGATAGGCTAGCTGGCGAGCTACAATATCAAATTTAACGTTGAAGGACTGCGTATATAAATTGCAACGGCTTACTTTGATGTCACTCGATTAAACTTGGGCTTTTCTTTTATTGGATCTATATGGAGCAAACTTCAATTTGAAGCATTTGAGGACACCAGCAAAATACAACAGTAATCCAAACGACGGCCATTGGACTGCTGCCCTAGCTTTTTACTCATCTTATTTAATCCCATGCTTGCCACATGGATTGCTTACTGTTATCTTTGCTTTCTGTGTCAAGCAGAAGTGATCAATGAGGCTCTCTGTTCTTTTCCACATCATTCAGAGAGGTCTGCCAAGCAGCAATGCCACATACATCAGGAGCTAGTTGAGTGCTCCCACATCTCCACTGACAAAACCATCTGATTCACTTGGTTGCAGACAAATTTATATCGCTGAAACAACCACTACAAAAATATGTATAAGTGGTACCAGGGCACTCATCAGTGATCACAAGCATTTTGTTTTTGTTTTTATGAGTTTTCTACTCTTTGCATGCTGCATTCACTGTATATCCTGGCAAAATAATACATTGTCCTAAATATTAATAGGATTACATTGTCTCTGTGATCTAACCCCCAATGTTCCTTACAATTCACAAATGAATATGCTTCGTTCAGCATAAATCCATAATTCCATCAACATATTGAAATTTCTTTTACTAGTAGTAAATTTGCTCTTTTTTTTTCTTAGCATCCTTGATTGCTAAAATTTTTTCTTTTACGTGAGAGCTACTAAAAATTACTACCTTAATTTTCAGTAGTACATCCACCATCAAATCTTCCAAAAAAACGCAAGAATCCATGGGACTCAGTGGTGCGCAACCACATCATCAAGGACTGGGCCCAAGACGAATTGGTTGGTGATAGGCTCACAGTCACATGTGGGAGGAGTGTGGAACACGGTGGCGAGCTATGACATGATGAGCCATGCAAGAGACATGGGAGCTGTTGACATGGGCTGGGGAACTGCGAAAAAGATTGGTGGCGAACTAGGAATGGCTTCTGGCCGGTCTGCAATCATGGTTTACTTCATTTTATTTCATAAGATTTTGATAAATTTGAAAACCTTTTCAAATTCAACCCATAAGGCAAAAATCCACAGGAATACACTTTTAATGATCCAGTTGTTTCTAAGTATTTTATGGTATACTCTTCTAAGAACTTTTACTCGTTTGCTTCTTCAAGTAGTTTTACAATTCAGGCCATCAGATTAGACATGTACCCGGCTAACAACCATACGCACACTTGTGCACTTCTAAAATTATAAAAAAGAATTTATACACGCCGAAAATGTGATTTTGTAAAATACTGTAAATAATATAAGCATATACTTCAATATTCAAAAGATACAATAGGCCACAACATGTGTGTAATCTTTGTTTCTCTAAAGTAATCCATATAAATTTGTAAATTATCTTTTATTTTCATTAATGTTTACATGTGTGAATTTTTACAATTATTATATCTGGACCACTTTGTACAAACCTGACACCATCAGTGTTCATGCTCTCATTATTCAAAAGGAGGTAAGATCATGAGACAAATGAAGTGTTACATACAAAAATTAGCAAACAGAACAATGGTGATGGAGATACATCTTCATAGGTTGCGGTTTTGTACTTGCATTGTTTTGTCACTCATCACTTCATCAGCAAGCACCAGACAACATCATCACATCATCGTCTCACACTCAGTTATGGGACCCATGTACTTCAATTCGCTGCACGCATAGCAACAAGATATGGGGAGCTATTTATTCTGCTAAAAAAAGGAATGGCCGAGCTATTGCTTGCAAAGTTAATGAACCCAAAAACAAAAACGAATAAAAACTTGGAAACATTGATCATTTGGATACAACACACACAATGACACAAGAAGCAAGCAGCAGATGAGCCGAGCTGCTTCGCTTCTCACAATCAAGTCACCCTCAAACACAGCAAGGAGATAAGATACCCACATACCATCGCTTTTTTCAAGTTCCAATTGGTTGGAACAATATTTATTCCTGCTCAAGAAAAAGATCTCCAGAATCTATTTACGGTTGCCCTGTGGTGTTGCACGGAGAAAAGTGGGGAAAGTTGGGATCCATCAAGCACCAAGTTGGCACACATCTTTGGTTTCTTAAAAAAAACCCCACATCTTTATGCTACGGAATCCTACCTAGCATTTCGGTGCTCCTGAAAAGGATGAATTTTTTTTTAACAAATTTAGGTCTTCGCTTGCAAGCAATAAAACTGTTGTACCCTCTCTGTTTCTAAATATTTAAAAATAGAGAGAGTAGATTTAAGCATTAGGCCCGTTCTTTGACCAACAAGTGCTCAAGTCACAGTTAAGTTATGTTTTGGACATAAACATGATATCCTAAATGCATTTTTGACACCAATTTTTGGCACCACAAAGGTCAGTTAACTTTACCTAGACCACCAATTGTACACTGAGGATCTGTTAATACAGTACTACTAAACATTATTTGATAAAACTTAGGTTTGACTTATACCATAGTATGCAACAATAGTACAAGGACAATATGACGAGACAGCAGTATATCCACATTATGTTATATTATCAGCGTACATCTATATACATAATAAAAAACAAAACTTTCTGCAGAAGTAGTATAGCAACAAAAATATTTGCTCTGCGGGCACTTCTACTCTGTACAATGGAAACTGCACAAAGCATAAAACACCAACAATTACAGTTGCTTTTGGTGTTTTAAGCTCTTGAACTCCTCAATTGTTTTGCATCTAAATAGCAAAATAGAAGCACCACCTCTTAACTATCTCAACTATTCTCAACTCAAAGAATCGAGAAGGTAAACTAGAGTTTGTCACGGTATCAACTAAACAAAAATCATGTTATATTGATACAATCCGTTAAGAGATCAACCCCTTCCTAAAACTACTGCACAGACTTCAAAATGGGTCTGCCAAAGAAAATGCCCCCTGTTATTCCATCAGCTTTTCCTCTGCTTCATCCTTCTATGCAGTTCATTTTTCTTATTTTCCATAGTTGTCAAAACATCAGCCCAGCCATATGATTTGTCCGTTTTTTTATTAGTCATCCTGCAAAGATGAAGAAGAAATTAAATAAAAACCAAAGACAATATAAATAAGATAAACCCCAATATGCTAAAGTCCATTCACAGATGAGGACACAAGAGATACACATCAATGATCAATACATCTACCATATGAACCAATTGACTAGTTTGGCGACAAATTAAGATGGGTACAATACAAATCTGCAATTGACGTGCAAGGCCAGCTGCATATATACTAGAACGACCTAACTTTTGGCATATGTGAAAAATAATAGTCATGTAAATTTGCTTGTTTTTCCCCCTTCTGCACATAGCTTTGTCCTTTACGTCTATGGAGTATATGGAGTCAAAACCCAACTTGCACACAGCTTTGGATTTTCAGATCACCCATGGAAATCTGAACAATGCAATGTAACACATTAGCCGATGATGGAGAGCTCTAATAGCCTCTCCAGTGGTGCTCCGGAACCGTGGTAACGAAAGTCAATAAAAAAGTTTATTCAGCGTAAACTGAACCCATGTTGGGAACATAGCCACTCAAGCGAACAAAATATTCTGTTACGGGCTTTGTTAGGCCGAGAGGAAAATGATTTTTTTTTCTCTTGAGCTCCGGTTCGAGTCCACGAGACGAACCAACACTAAGAGTTTTATAACGTAACAGCCGATTTTTCTCTCTAAAACCAAACAAAAACACATAACGTTTAGTCCATCAATAATTTTAATTTAATTAACTAGTTTATCTTAAACGTCATATATATATTTAGAAACAGAGACTCGTAGCATACTTGGAAGTACACATATCCAACAATCCATGTCATAAACTGTAAGTATATACTCCGGTATATAGTAACCAATCAAAAATGCCCAAGATTACCAACATAGCTAAAGCCAACGGCTACCCTGTTTTTGTCCCCTCAGGAGAGCAGAGCTGCGGCATCGTTCATACCTGGTCCTCTGTTTGGATCGCTTTCCGGGGGCATCACCCCTGGCCCGGCGGCGGCGCCCGGCATGCCGCCGCCCGGCACGTGGTGGAGCGCTGGGCTCTGCTGCACGGCGGCCTTCGTCCCCAGCGGGTAGTAGCTCACGCCCTGCGCGAAATGCTGCGCAAACATCTCAGAAAACACAACCACGGCCGAGCAAAGCAAAGCAAAACAAAGGGAATGCATGCGACGCCATGGATGGCGCAGCGGCGAGCGGCGGCGCGGCTGACCTGTGACGGCGTCGGCTGCAGGTGGTGGTTGACGCCGAGGTAGTGCGCGTAGGGCTCGGTGATGCCCGGCATGTGCGGCACCGGGTTGACGCCGGGCGCGTTCACCGGCTGCGGCGCCATGAACGGCGGCATCCGCGGCATGGACGGCATCGCCGCCGCGCCCATCCCCACGCCCATCCGCGGCAGGTACTGGTGCACGCCGGGGAACATCACCGGCGGCGCCGCGATGCCGCTGCCCATCCACATCATCTGCCGCCGCCGTCACGTCATGCCTTGGTCAGTCAGTATGGACTTTGCACGGTGGCGAGCGTAGGAAAGAGGACACAAAGGTCGCTATGGACTGTGGCAGTGGCACTGACCTGCACCTGCAGCTGCAGCGACTTGAGGTACTCGATGGCCTCGTCCAGCATTGACGCCTTGTCGGTCTGCTCACGGAACGCAACGACGTTACGTTACTAGCTGCTGTTGTGTACGTTGCTCGTAACAAAATTTTCCACAAATCGTGTACCAAGTGACAGTGGCTTGTCCGGTGTGCAGTGTCGGTAGTACAGTACAGTACCTTGTTGCAGTGAGGTATGAGCTCTTGCAGGGCTCTCATCTTCTCATTGATCCTGTCTCGTCTCCTCTGCATTTTGGGAACAAAAACAACACCCATGTCATGTCAGTCAGCCAGAGTCGATCGATTCTCCAACAAGGAAGTACAGTAGTAGTAGCAAGGATATGATCACGCCACGCACCCTCTCGGAGAGGTTGTGCACCTCGGCGGCGCGGCTCCTCCGCGCCGTGGTCAGCTTCTGCGGCGGCTTGCGCGCCAGCATCGCGGCGGACTCCGACTCAGCGTCCTCGCTGGGGCTCTCGGTGTCGAGCCGCTTGCGCTTGCTGCTCCGGTTGCTGGTGCTCGTCGGCTCGGTGCCGGTCGTCGTCGTGGCGCCGAAGCAGTAGTTGGAGCGCCCCGACGAGGACGCCACCGTGGCCTCGTTGCCCCTGCCGCCGGCGTTGGCGGCGTTCGCGCTCCCCATCGCAGACGGCAGCGCGCCGCCGGACGCGCGCCTGCCCCCCGGCGCGCTCACCGCGCGCTGCACCAGCACCTGGTTGCTCCCGCAGATGCTGGACCCCATCGCGCTCAGCATCGACGACGCGCCGGCCTCCGCCGCCGCCGCCGACGCCTTCCCGCCCGCGCCCGCGCTGCCCGCCCGGACGAGGTCGGACAGGTCGCCGGCGTTGTCGCCGCCGTCGGCCAGGCTCATCGTCTGCTGCCTGGACCCGGACACGGGCGTCGACTTGGGCGGCGGCATCAGCTCGCACGGCGCCTCGGACACCCCACCGCCGCGCCGGCAGTCCTCCTCCGCCGGGGCGTCCCGGCAGGGCTTGCCGGCCTCGACGCCAGCGTCCGCAGCGGGCACCGGCGCCGGCACCGGCGCCACCGGCGCCTCGCAGAAGAACTCGGAGAAGATGTCCTTGTCGAGGGAATCGGCCAGCGCGAACGGGAACCAGTGGCCGGCCTCGTCCTCCTGCGCGACCGGCGCGGGGGGCGGCGGCGCCGGCACCGTCGCCTTCTCCGGCCTCGGCGGCAGCTTTCGGTTGGTCTGGCTCTGCATGACGACATGGCCGTTGCACCAGAGCAGCTCGATGAGGTCATCGTCTTCGCTGCACGGAATAAACAGCAGAACGAATCTTCAGTCAGTCTGCATCCTCTCTCAGACGGTAATGGGAGATCGATCAAATCAGACGATCTTGATGATTTGGGTCAATCGAGGGATCAGATCAGAGTGGTCTGCTCACCCGAGCGGCCTGGAGGTGTCTCCCATGTTGCTCCAATCAGGCACGAACTGGTTCATCGCTCAGATCACCACAAACATCGATGACCAATCAATCACTTTTCTGTCCAATCACAGTGCACTGCTGCACACTGTAAGGGGGAAAGGCAAACCACATGAGCTCCAAGAATCAGAGGAAAAACTTGCATGTATGGGAGGTTGAAGAAGAAGCTAGGCGAGCTTGATCACCAACCAACCAGCACCCAATTTTTTATGCAACCGTCAATGGAGAAAATAAAAAGAACTGTAAACATTGACGTCTCCTGTCCAGGATCTTGCAGCAAGCTCTGGCTTCAAACTGAGCAAGCAACAAGCATGTGTCGCTCGCGGAGAGCAGCACGAGGCAGAGCTAAAAAGGAAATTATTTCCGTAGCAAATTGGTACTCTGATTGTACACATGTCAGGGGGCGAGGCCAACGAACAGAAACGGAAATATGGTAGATTGATTGGGAGGCCCTACAAGGTACACGGATCGGCGAAAGCAGAGCATCTGGACTGTGGAGTGTAAGAACATGAACAGTGGAGGATAAAGAGGAGCCGGGAAAAAGGAGGAGGAGGATATATAGATGTGTGGACACCACAGAAGCTGGGAGGGGAGAAGCACCTAGACCTACCTGCCTGCTCGTGAGCAGCAACCAACCCAACACAAAGGAGAAGAAAAAGGGTCCTTTTTATTATACATACAAATGAAACAGCAAATCTATGTACTCCCTCCGTCCCTATATATAAGCATTTCTAGCATTCAAACACAGGAAACATCCATAGGAGGAAATGACGCATGTGCTCCTCATTTTACACTACCCACCAACTCTCCACCCACCCACCAACCCATTTAATTTTGTTCTATCCCTAGGAATGCTTATATTGTGGGCAAAATTTTAAATCATACGAATGCTAATATAAAGGGACGGAGGGAGTAGCAAGGATACTGGAGATGATGAGATCCTTTTTATTTATTATTAGTAAATAAAGGGAGTTCTTTTTTTTTGTCAAGAAGAGGAGTAGGATTGGAGATTTCCCAGTGGGAAAATGGACGGAGGAGGGTGAAAAAAAAAAGAGAGCGTGATATCAGATCTTCCCAGAAAGATTAAAAGTTTCCACAGAGGGAAGTACATATACAAGATGAAAAGCAAGCAAACATGAACGGGCAATTGGAATCAGCAAACAAGAACTGACCTACTAGTAGAGTAGTAGGCAGTAGGCGGTAGCCTCGTTGTTTCTCTCCAGAGCTTGGAATCCTGCTTGAGCAGAGCAGAGAGCAGCCGCCACACGCGCGCACTCCCTAGCCTGCAGCTCTCTGACTGTGCCTGTCGAGACTCGAGAGAGCTGGAGCTGGAGCAGCTTTGGTGAGGATCGGAAGTTTGCAGCGCGTCGCCGGAGGGAAGGAAGAAGGGAGCTGAGGAAGAAGAGGGCGGGTGGGTTGTTGCCGGGCCGGGCGGGCGCGGTTGGTTTTATGCAGAGGTGTTGGGAGCAGCAGGCAGGCAGGCAGCATTGCGGTGTAGGTGGATTGAAGTGGATTCCTGCAGACAGGGACGGCGGGCGGAGGGGAAGGGGAGAAGGCTAGCCGTGGCCGGGAAAGAAAGAGATGGAAACAAAGGCAGCGGCAGCGAGAGCGACGGGGAAGCGGAACCGGAAGGGTGCCTAGTGCCTGCCTACTGCCTAGGAGTAGGGGTCCGGACACCGGGACCGGGAGCCTAATCATTAGGCCAGCCATGGTCGAGCCGGCAGGCAGCAGCAGCAGCACGGCGCCTCGCCGTCGCCGCGGCCCAGCGGAGCAGAGCAGAGCAGGATCGGAGGCGGCGATCGACGCTGATGATTGGGGAAGAGAGAGAGAAGCCGATCGCTGGCTTCTTCGTTCGTGTTGTCGTCTTGTTGTGGCACTGGCCACTGGGCACCCCAGCTTGTGTCCGGACGAGAGTGCAGTGCAGTGCAGCGTTTTGGGTCTCACTGCATGCCGGTAACAACACTTCTTACAGAGTCAAGAAGTTTATTTCTTCTTCTTGGCAAATGCTTCCCTTCCGGATATGTATACGCCGTAGTATATGTATATCTGAACATACACGTATACATTTGAGGTCCTCCTTCTTCAGAGTCTTCATTCGGCTTCGGCATAACTGTTACTACAGACAGAATGGGTCCATCCGCTTTTCATGACGAACAAGACATCACACACACACTGGCACTAGACAGAGGACTCATGCAAAGGTTGCTCGATCTAATAACTTGCTAAAATACCAGGGGTGGCTGAGAAAAACTTCCAAAAATAACATGCTACAGCCAGCCCCTATAAGGCCTTGTTTAAATGTTGAATTTGGAAGGTTGAATTTGAGAGTTTGATGTCACTTCGTAATCATTGCGTCACTATAGCATTTTATTTGTATTTGTGAAAAATTATCCAAAAATTGATTAATTAGGCTCAAAATGTTCGTCTCGCAGAGCACAACAAAACTGTGTAATTAGTTTTTGATTTCATCTACATTTAATACTCCATGCATGTTATGACATTTTAATGTGATGGAGAATCTTCTTTTTGTATAGTAAATTTAGGAGTAGCTTTTTAGAACCAAATAGGGTCTTAGTGCATGGTTTGGTAACACACCGTTATTAATGGATTCTATGGGACAAAACTTGTCTCATCCCATAAAACTCTCACTCCATGTTTCTCTCTACTCGTGACTACTCTATCGTATCAACAAAACTATGATATGGCATAAAACTTAATTATGATTTTTTTTGTAAAACTTTCATTAAAAGTAGCATAAGGCAGTTTCAGTGTACCATTTTACTACATGATTACTGTCGGTGTTGAGATTGGCCGCCCAACCTTAGCGCCACACAGAATGCGCTGTGTCCCGTCCCCTGACGGTTGATGCAAGAGCTAGCACGATGACACAAGAGTTTATCCTGGTTCCGGCCGCGGGGCCGTACGTCCAGCAGACTGTGCTCGCGGCACTATACTATCTTACACC
>OAMR01000146.1:131110-155358 GCA_900205405.1 Echinochloa crus-galli
GATCAAGGTGGTGTTTAGATGTTAGAATTGAGAGGTTGAATTTAGGAGTAAGATGCCACTTCATAATCATTGCGCTACTGTAGTATTTCGTTTGTATTTGTGAAAAATTATCCAAAAATTGATTAATTAGGCTCAAAATGTTCGTCTCGCAGAGCACAACAAAACTGTACAATTAGATTTTGATTTCATCTACATTTAGTACTCCTTGCATGTTATGACATTTTGATGTGATGGAGAATTTTATTTTTGCATAGTAAACTTTTGAGATCTTAACAACAAGGCCTAAGTCAGCTGCCCATGCCGGTAGCATCAAGCCCTCAACTCACAACTCACAAGTCACAACTGGTGGAAGCTACCGGCGACCCGGCGAGTATACGCGTCTGAACTCTGAATGAAAGGGCTACACGAGAACTATAAATGAGCATGCAGCGGACCCACGTAATAGTGAGTGAGGACATAGGTGGTCACTCAAAAATTGTTAATAGTGATAGTTGATTTTTTTTTTACCATGGGTGCCCTAATTCTAATGAAGGGCGTGTTTAGATGCCGAATCGGCACCCCCGGTTCGGGCCTACAGCGGACTGGCCGGCTTGACGCGCGTCAGGTCGGCCACTGTAGCGTTTCGTTTGTATGTGTGAAAAATTGTCCAAAGTTTATTAATTAGGCTCAAAATGTTCGTCTCGCAGAGCACAACAAAACTGCGTATTTAATTTTTGATTTCATCTACATTTAGTATTCCATGCATGTTATGACATTTTGATGTGATGGAGAATCTTCTTTTTATAGTAAATTTGGGAGTTATTTTTTAGAACTAAACAAGGCCGAAGTATTATGGTCTCGTAGACCAAGAAATATAAGAGTGTGCCCCGTCAATTTTTCTTCTAGGTACCCAAAAAAATGGGTCAACATAATATTCATCGTAGTAAACTCTGATAAAAAATATAGCCAAATATAAAAAAAATATATTATAAACCCAATGAAACTAGCTAACCTTTTCAAATCGAAATAGCTCTACGGATACAGATTGGAGGGAGCAAATATCTCTGCTCATCCACAGTTGGTGCATACGTGTTTGTACTTAGAAACACAAATGCCGGTTCTTTCATATTGGAGGCATATGATTTCAACTGTACTTGGGAAGCAATCATCTAATGTCACATCCAAGCTAATTACATGCGGAGCATCGTAGGACAACCACATACAAGGTTTTCAGTGACGGCCTAATATTATTCCTGTAGGCAGTGTAGCAGTACTAATTCCAAAGGTTTAGAGGCAAATTATTGATTTGCATATGTGGCCACCAACAATTAGAATCATGGTACGTACATACGACAGTGCAAGGGAAAGGGAACCGTGTTGAATTTATCTTTTGTTCTCTTCTTTTTGTCAACGTCGTAGCTAATAGGGTCTACAGAGAAATCAATTAAAATTGCCCGTTAAAGAACGGTTTTATGAAGTCTAATGACGGTGACTGAGAATTTTGTTGCCATGCAATATCTCGAGTGGTGCCGTGGGTTCTTATTCCAATTAGCTCTTCAGCTATCCGTGAAGCAGGGAGTTTGCAGTTCACAGAGAAGCCTTTGTCGTATCTCTCTATGTGGTCCCTTAGGTGTTCCATCGTTGTTTTAGCAAGCCCTCCAGAACTTATTTCCAGAAGAAAATATTATTACGGTGCTAATAAGAAAGAAGGTAGGTAGCAACTAGCAAGTGATGCCCACTCCAATAAATATGTCTATTTTTAGCACACAAGAGATGTTTTTATTAAAGTAATTAACCATTTGTGCGATACATATTTGGACAAGTAGGGTATATAAAAATAAAGCTTACCGAACAGGTGCGAGAGATAGCAAGCTGCCATTTCATCCTAGAGCAGAATTTTCCACAGCTAGAAGAGTGATAGCGAAAACATGGCGTCAAATTTAATGCTAGAAAATGACAATATATTAATGAGTGGATTTCGATGATAGGGCTTATCTAAAAAAACAGAGGAGGAAATTAGGTCTTTTTCATGGCTGCAAGGAGAAGAAATGTGAGAAAAGTACTCATGCCGACTAGCTAACTATACATGCATGCATCGTGCCCAGAAATAAATACATGAAGCAACTAACTAACCTGGTTAGTTCAGTTGACCTCCTCCTGCAGCATGGGAGCTGAGAGGCTCTTAGTTTGACCTTGATCTTTTTTGGTAAGACGTTGATGGCAAACAATTGAGAATTTTGAGACAGTTCCACACTGATGAGCGTAATGGTCAGTTGTTCATACGCAACCATTCCCGCGGCTCTCGGAAAAACAAAAATGAACTGTGGATATTTTTCTAGTTGTCCTGTACGGCTGTTTCTCGCATTATCCTTCGTCTCTTTTTATATTTTTTCCCCATGGACTTCTTTGGATTTTGCGTGGAAACGAAATATCTACTTGACTATCGACCTATCGTGTAGATCTCTCACACTGGCCGCCAAGCTAGCACACATGCATATAAAAGATCACACGTGTTTGCAGGCCCGGTCCTGAGATTTTTGAGGCCCGGGGCGAAGCTAAAATGAGAGGCCCTTTAATAATAACAATAATACAATCATTAATACTGAAATGGGTTGATGGTGGTATCTGTGCTAGAGAAAGTGAATATCTCCCTGGAGTTGCTTTGCCATTGTGAATATATCTCCTCAATATCAACATATTGAGGAGATATATTCACAATGGCAAAGCAACTCCAGGGAGATATTCACTTTCTCTAGCACAGATACCACCATCAACATATATGTTGTTAAATACAATCAACTGACAGATAAGAGCTATGAAATGAACAGGGTTAAATATAGCAACAGGCTGATATCTGGAGGACAGAGCATAGGAGTTATGCTTATAGAATCGTCCATGCAAATTTTTTGGTTTAAACTGACCACGGGACCTTAAGGTGTCAAACATGCATAAGAGTAAACCTGAATTTGTAATCTGATACAAATCGATTAGTGACTGCAGGAGCCCTGGAGCCTCGTGGCCTCAACAACATATTATTTTTTCCTTTGGGCCTGCCGGCTCCTGGCCCAACTAGACAGCGTACACACATGCAAGTTTGTTAAGCTACGGATTACAAAGTCTATTACGTACAGGATACATACATCGTGTATACAGTATACATTGAAGAGGGGCCCCTTCCGTTGGGGGGCCCGGGGCGGCCGCACAGCTCGACCCCCCTCAGGGCCGGGCCTGCGTGTTTGTTGTAACTAGGAAGGCGGCCCGCGCAATTTGCGGGTAGCTAGTCCCTTTTTTCATTGTCATATTAAGTGATGTATTTTTTTAGGACATGGATTTAAGAGAAAAGAGGACCCCTTATATAGGGACATATTTTTGTATATTTAATGAGTAAAATTAATATTTATAAATTTTAAAATGGAATATATGTTTTTAAATTTTTTTGGTTGGTGATTTATATTTTTTGCTTGAAAACTTTAATTTACAATTCATGATAAAACTTTAGTTTACAATGCATGATAAACTATCTTTAAATTTTTTAGAAGAAATTCTAGATGAGTGGTTCAATGTATACCACCACAAGTAACAATCTCCTTTCTTTCTTTTGTCCTCCAATCTCCCTTTAATATAGTCCTACAGATACATGCTTGCACAATGTCTTATGTATAGTCTTATCCTTCATACTCGTCCCCTCTCTCATGCTTCTTATGCTAAGGATCTTTACTCACTGCCTCGTGATCATTGAAGATGCAGCCATGGTGGTGCACGCCATTCCTCCTGTCCAACACTATATGTGGCTTACTATGAATGGACATGAATGTCAAACACATATTTCCTAGTTGCTTTGTTCTATATCGCATCAACGCTCCATCGTGACTGCATCTTATCATTTTTTTCATTCTCTCCTAAATCTTTTAGCTCTTGTCTGTCAACTAATCACAATGCTACACAACAAAAAATCACAACATTGATAGCTTGGCATCAATAGTAGCCTGCGTTAAAGTGATGCTTAACCTAGTGGATTGGCTGAGATTGCGTCGTGGCTGTGTTAGGCCTGCACCATCATATCCTGTCATTATTGCACCCTTGATTTTCATATGCGAGTAACTCTTACCAGCCCATCGCTTTCTAGATGGACATCGTTTTTTAGTCTTGTGGCTCTTCTTTATTTCTTTTTTCTGATTGTGCATTTGTTTTATGTATGTTTATATCTGGTTAAGCTTTTTTATGACTAATCCGGCCACTGCTAGATTGTGTTATCACGAAATTAAGCTATCGGTATATGTGGACGCAATTGGATAATGTAATTGAGATAACTAACGGCACGGATACGGCTGCTAGAAAAGCTGGAGACTCATGAGCTGACTCGGCTCGTTCATGAGTTCGGCTCTGTTCAGCTCAGCTCGACCTCCTAACCGAGCCAAACTCCATGGCTCATGAACTGCTCGTGAGCTATTCGATAGGCTCATTAGGCTCGATAAATATGATAACACCAAATTTAGTTGTTATTATAGTAGTATTTTTTGTTGTTTTGATAAAATAAACTTGTTAGTCAACTTGTAAGTCAAATCTAGCATTAATTGAGTCTATTTTGAATCTTTAAACTTCTACATTATTCTAATTTATTAGTTTTTGTTACTTATTTTTATAATACCACCGAGAATTATACTTTTAAATATTATTAACATATTTAAATTATCATATCTGTGTTATTATCACATTTAATATTTACATTAATATTAAATGGTGCTTGGCTCATGAGCGAAATGAGCCGGCTCGAGGTTTTAGAACAGACCGAGTCAAACTTAACTTTTAGCTCATTAACCTTAATGAACCGACACTACAAGATTTGTGACATTTGCCGAGGGATGCTCACAGGTGGCCGACGGGACCTTTGTTTATTTGTACATCTGGTCTGATTTTCATGGTCGGTGAATACTTGGTCGGCAGTTCCAGATCACTCACAGAAAATGATCTAATCACACTTAGAAACCGTCGGCCATTGGAAGGAAAAAACTGCTAAGTCGTGAATCCCCTCGGCCACTTAAAAACCCAGTCGGTGAATGTTTGGAATCTAGCAGTGCGAGCCGGACTGGCTCGTTATTAAACGAGCCATAACGGACCGAGCATAAGGCTCATGAGCCACCCCTAGACGCGGACTAAATCGATCGTGAAATGGGTAATAAAGATCGATGGTCCGGCCTGTCAGTTTCCCAGTTGAGCTGGTAGATAGAAGACCGCGTTTAATTAATTTCAACTACGTGCCCCTACATACGCATGGAGATCGAGTACATACGCTGATCGATTTCTTTGAGATTAAGTACGCTGGTTGATCGATGATGATCAGAATCGCCATCACATACACGAAGGATCCGAGCGAGAGGCCGGCCGTGATGCTCCCTGCCGCCGCCGGCCGCAGCCGCGCCCACTCTTCCACTTGCCCTTGCCACCTGCTGCTTGCACATCAGCAGAGGCACGCCTAGCCACGAAATAGATCCCCAAATTCGTGGCCACATCTTTCGATCCCGCGCTGCAGCAAGCAGAGAGGAATTGAAGCTAGCAGGGCTCGCTAGCGGCCAAGCAAGCAGCGGCATGACGGGCATGTGGCTGCCGATGCACGAAGCATCCATCCATCCCCACAGGGGCCACAGGCCAACTCACTCACAGGTCTCTTGCCCCGGCCCCTACCCCTAGCTTGCTTGCCCTTGCTCGATCCATCTCTATCCGTATCCGAATCTGTGCGTGCATGTAGCCGCCGGCCTCCATCACCGTACCTGAGACCTACCTGCTCAGCTCGAACGGGTTGCTGCTGATGCTACCGGCGGCTAGCTAGCTGGGGTTCACATCAGAATCAGATCACATCATTCACATGCCATGTGGCCATGCTGGAGGGAGAGCGAAGAAATGTCTGGTGGCCAACGACCATCCAGGTGGCACGCAAGCCGGCCGTTTGGGGATGGAACCATTGGAATGGAACATCTCGATGGGGTTAGGTTTCGCAATGTGGGTGCATGCATTGCATTGCATGCGCGCAGGCGGCCGCAGCTGTTTTGGTGGAGCAGGCAGGCAGGCAGGCAGCACTCTGATGATCGATCTGATCCTCCCAAATGATTGCTCTCGTTTCATCAGTTGGCCTACGTTGTATGCATGCATGCATGCATGTATGGTCAGGATAGAAAATTTTTGCATCCTTTTCTCGGCCAGCTACGCGCGCGGATCCAACCATCAGGACAGCTTGGAGTACATACGTACACCTGTCTGAATGAATGATTAGGAAAAGATAGCGCGCATCCAAGCAAGCGACCAAGGTTATGGTGTCATGTGCCCCAGAAATGGGTTCTGTCTATTCAATTCCGAGGGGAAGGGGATCGAGAAATAAAATTCCTCGTCTGATCTGAATCAGGGAAACACACACCGATGGATCATCACGCGTTCGAGTGCAGCAGACTGAGTCACATGCTCGTCGCCATCCTTGACATGATCGATTTGATTGCGGCCGGGCCTGATGATGTTTCATGTTTGGATCATCTCCGCGTGCCGCGCGTGTTCATATTCCCAACATTTTCCCTTCCAAAGAATGCTAGCTACGAGCTGGTACACATGCACGCGCAGCGTATCTGATTTATGCAGCATGTTGCATACTGCACATAGCTTAATTGACTGCTTAAGCTATAATAACGGGCTCGGACAGGGAATGCGAGGGATCTCGAGTCACCGTGTACCGGCCGGCGACAGAGACCTCTTTCATTCTCGATCTCTTCTCTTCCCTGAAGGTTCCGGTAGACAATCTCTCCGGCAACAACTTGGGCGACCGATTCTGATTCAATGGCGCGAAATGACAGTATATATCAATCAGCTCTCTGGTTGGGGCGAAAACAGGGGTGCAGGGACTAAAGCAAAGCGGTTCCACTTGGGGCAGAATAAAATTTGTAGCGGTCATTGTTTAACTCCCTTTTCTTCTTTCCGTTATTGGGGGGAAAGATATAGAGA
Source organism: Echinochloa crus-galli (assembly GCA_900205405.1). Classification (NCBI taxonomy): domain Eukaryota; kingdom Viridiplantae; phylum Streptophyta; class Magnoliopsida; order Poales; family Poaceae; genus Echinochloa; species Echinochloa crus-galli. The sequence goes on from OAMR01000146.1 coordinate 138,074, forward strand.
TGAGATGTGAGCAATGTTTCTCTCTTTTTGCAAGGGAGATGCGTATGTATATATGGCTCAAGATTTTGCAACGGAACTAATTGAGTACTCCCTCTCATCATATATAGCCTTGGGCCCTATTTGGGAACGATTATAATCGGCTTATCCACGAAAATAAGCGAGAATCCCGCCAAACGCCCTGCTTATTTTCGCTTATTCTCACTTCTGTGATAAGCCGCTTCAGAGATTTGTATTACAAGAAGCGAAAAGCGATAAGCGAGAAAATCTTCGCTTACCTAAAAATCTAAGCGTGGCTGGGAGAAGCGTTCCCAAACAGGGCCCAAATCTATTAGGACATCGATGCGGTCTCCAATATGTCGTTGTTCTTGAACGGTCTCCAATCATGCTGAATCTAGCAATGCCAACCTTGTGTTGTAAATCCAAATTTACGTAAAATAATTTTTGAGGTGTTTATGATCGAAGTTTTTTTTAAAAAATGGATTTTATAAAAACAATACTAGATGGATCTGCACTTGTGCTCGGACGAAGTACCATCGTTGAAGTACTAGATGAACTAGCAAGGTGGCCCGCGCAAATTTACGCGGAAAGCTAGTTTTTTACACTAATATTTAGATTTCTTTAATTTAAATATCCATTATTTTATTGTCAATATAGTTTATCCAAGTGTGCATAAACTTATTATTTTTTATCATCATGTATGTGGCATATGTATGAATTAATGATGCAAACTTATATTTACTAATTGTATTTGATATTAATTCTTTGATTAACTTATAATTTCCTTATTCATTTAATTTAGAATTGAACTATTTATTAACTCTAATCAATGGACTTTAAGGGTTAATATAGATTGTTAGATCTTACAAAAATCATCGGTGTTTATTATTTTTTTCAATTAATATGGTAATAAAATTATATTATTAAGATTAACTCCACCAATACCTCTCAGATCAGATTCTCTAAATAATAAATGGAGGTAACCTCTATTTTTTAAGTGCTACAAAAATGCTACAACTCCAACAATAGCCCTCATAAATATAGGGCTTTGTATAGACCCCTGAGAACGGAGGGTGGATTTGGGATAGGGGCTTGTTGGGTCTAGAGTGCAACTTTTTTCTGGACTCTCTAAACTTAGGATAGGGGCTTGTTAGGTTTGCTGGAGTGCAACTTTTTTCTGTACCATCTAAACTTAGAATAGGGGCTTGTTGGGTGTACTGGAGTTGCTGGACTGCTATTTTGCTACTTATGCAATGAGAACCTAGGCTGCAGTAACCAATGGTTGCCTATCACAGTTATAGATCAATTTTTTGCCTCTTTCCTCCTTCAATAAATCATGGAGTAATATATAGACATGGTTGATGCCCGGTCTAGTGAATGATCGACAATAGTTTTACAGATGCATCATTATATCCACATTAAGAGAAGCATTTCTTTGCCCAGCCCGTTGTTACTCAACTTCCATGTCAACACATGTGCACGTCAAGCACGTCCATCATCAAAGTTGTACGACACTTGAGTTTCTTCGCTTTGTTTTTTCGTAAATCTGCTTCTGCTTCTTGCACTGACTCGTTAACGAAGACCATCAAACGGGTTTGAGTGTGGACAAACCATTTGATGATCTTCCATGCGTGCTGAGCATGGCCATGGTGATGACCAATCCCGGCAGCGATTCACTCCTTTTAGATATGAACATTTTTCTCTCTAGCTTGTTGTGCTCACAACCTCGATGAACGTCCTAAATCTAAACACCTTTCATCAGTTACATGTACGAATCAACGTGATGCCCTCTGCTCATTGTTGAACCCTACACCACCTTCTCCCCTTTGGTTTTCTTCTCTCTGCTCCTTCATGCACAAAGACCATCAAAAGGGTTTGACGCAGGTAACCCGTTTGATGATCTTCCATTTACGTTGGTAAAGACACTAAGTGCTGAGTGTGACCATGGTGCTCAATTCCGGCAGTGATTCACTCCCTTCGAACGGGGAGAATCGTTCTCTCCTGCTGTGCTCACAACCTTGTTGAACGCCCTAAATTCGAGCACATTTAATCAGGTACACGTGTAGATCGATGTGTTGTCCTCCGCTCATTGTTGAATGTTGCCTCCTATATAGAGGAACGTGGAAGGACATAGGTTCAGGTTGTCTACACTCGTTGTACTCTATTCTCATTCTCTAAAAGAAATATTTCTGATTTTCTCCTCTATATCAATTTCTTCTGCACCCGTTATTCTCTGTATCTCATATTCTATACAGATTACCAGCACGCGAGCCCACCCATCTCTTTTTTTCCTTTTCTTTCACAGACGCCACCACTTCTCCCCTCACTCTATATCCTCTCCCTCTATTCCCCCCTCTAATGGCAGCGGCAGCGGCGAGGGGTGCCGGTCTCCCCGGCTGGCAGCCTTCAGCCTCACCGTCCTCCAGAAGCGCGGGGAGTGTCCGGACTCCGAACTCTGAAGGCGCACGGGCGGCTCCCGCGGCGGTTGACGACGAAGAACTCCTGCGGCGGCCACGGACGGCCGGTCGACGGCGGTGGAGGGCTCCTGCGGACGGCCTCGCGGCGACGGTGGAAGCCTCCTACGGCGGCCACGGATGGCTGCGCAGCGGCGGCGGCCACGAAGGGTGGCCGCGGACGGCATAATATAGACCTTTAGATCTTCATCAAATCCTACGACATATATTCTTCTCTTTTTTAATAACGAAATAATGTAGACCGTTAGATCTTCATAAAATCCGACGGCCTATATTCTTTTTATTTTTTAGATCAACAAAATAATATGAACCGTTAGATCTTCATAAAATCCGACGGTCTAGATTCTTCTCTTTTTTAGATTAACGTGAGAATTTATTGGCCCTCTCAGAGAATGTGGTGGCTTCTTTTAACACTGTTGTATTAATATAATAGATGATTAGCTGGTCTACTCTGAATGGTCCCATATATATCCATCCTAACTACGCTTCTAAATAATTAGATCACCCATATCTTTTGGATGTTGGATTCAAACTCGTCCACTTGTTACTAGTGATGGCAAGCAAGCTCCCCGCCAATGTCTTCCCTACTGTTCAGGAGCTGTTTGGATGAAAAGGCTGCTTGTCAGAATCTCATGGGATTTGTGGCGCCTGGCCTCCAAAGATCTCTATTACTGTGGAATGCGATATGATGAAGGGCCGGGTGTGGATACAAATTTTTGTTCTGTGAATTTACATGACTTGTTTTAGATACATAATTTTTTTCTTGAATTTTAACACAATTGTATTCCGTTTATCAAGTCAAATTTAAATGGCAGGGACACCGGACACGACGGTTGTGGCTGGTCAGAGATACGAGCTTCTTCGTATTCCACAAGTTTGCATGATTTATTCTAAGTATATACTTTTTTTATTCTACTGAAACAAATTTTTCAAGAGCCGACTTTACAGAACCACGGAGAGAGGTCAATGTAATGCTTGCCTTATTCGATTCCATGCATGGAAGGTCGCATGTCGACATGACGTTTTGTTCTTTGGTTTCAACTACAAGCAAATTATTAGCGTCTGCCCACACATTCTTTTTTTTTCCTTCTCTCCCTGGGTGCCGAGCGTGTTGGGCCGGACCCGTGTCCAATCTTGCTAGGCCTGATGATGATGATGGTGGTCGTGATAACGGCTATGAATGCAATTGCAAATGGGCCAGCCCTTTTAGTCAAGTTTTGGATCAAACTAGTAGGCGACGTGCTGCTGACCGAAATAGTGATTTTTTCTATTTGCTCTCCTTTTTTTTTGAGATTAATTTGTATATCTTCTAAGTGCACCAACATTGTCACAAGTTTGTTCAGGTGCAGGACTCCAGAAAATATAAGTCTACAGCTACCAACTGCACTAGAATTTTTAGGATTTCCGTTGCAAGGCATATACTACTATTTATCACATTTTTTCCATGCAAAAGGAAATCCGTCGCAGGTCAAGAAATATTTGCCCCCGTCTACCGAGAAGCAGCAGGGTGGCAGCGTCGTCTTCATCAGTTGCCATTGTTCCCCCAGTAGCTCTGCCCGGCCGACGACGGCTCGGCATCCACCTCCGCCCCTTCGACGGGGGCATCCGACGCCGCCTTGGCCGGCTCGCCGTCCGCCGCCTCGCCGATCCCCGGCGCCGGCAGCCACCCCGTGGCCGTGGGCGTGGCCGACCCCCCTCTCCCCTTGGGGTTGAGCAGCGACGCCCACATGGCGAGCTGCTCCTGCCGGGTGGACGCCGCCCCGCCGTCGCCGGCGTACGACGAAGCCCGCTGACGGCGGCGCCGCTCCCGGCCACGCCCGCGCACGGTGTCCTCCTCCTCCTCCTCCTCCGCCCCGTCGCCGGCCTCCGCGACGCCGCCGGCGCCGCCAAGTCCGCCCCCTTGGGGTTCAAGCACGACGCCCACATGGCCAGCTGCTCCTGCCGGGTGGACGCCGCCCCGCCGTCGCCGGCGTACGACGCCGCTGACGCCGCCGCCGCTCCCGGCCACGCCCGCGCACGGCCTCGTCGTCTCTCCTCCTCCGCCCGCCGCGGCCGGCCTCCGCGACGCCGCCGGCGCCGCCAAGGCCGAGCTCCGGGGACGCGCCTGCCGCCGCTCCGAACCCCGCCCACGGCACGGGCTTGTGCGCCCAGTACGCCGGCGGCAGGTGGTGCGCGCCCGCGAACGGCAGCCACTTGCCCTCCTCGGCGGCCGCGTCGTCGTCGCGCCGCTGGTGGGCATGGGCGGCAGCCGGCGCCCTGTCTCTTATACACATCTAGATGTGTATAAGAGACAGGCATATCTGTGTGCGACCAAGGTCTGTGTGCGAGCAAGGTCTTGACGTTGCTGCCTTATTTTTCATGGAGTGGTTACTTTCCAAACTGGTTCATGGAAGTGGCCGCTCATCACTGTAACCCTGTCTCATTAATAAAGCTCATGTGATTTGCCCTAAAAAAGTACTTTGTTGTGACTAATCCCTTGCATTTTGAAGTACTTTGTTGTATGACTGGGTGATTCACCTGCATTATTATGATTTTGATTTTACAAAATGTGCCATTTAAATTTAACTGAACTTTCCGCCCCGTCGCCGGCCTCCACGACGCCGCCGGCGCCGCCAAGGCCAAGCTCCGGGGACGCGCCCGCCGCCGCGCCGAACCCCGCCCACGGCACCGCCTTGTGCGCCCAGTACGCCGGCGGCAGGTGGTGCGCGCCCGCGAACGGCAGCCACTTGCCCTCCGCGTCGTCGCGCCGCTGGTGGGCATGGGCGGCCGCCGGCGCCACCGCCAGCGCGGACGTCGTCGTCGTCGCTCGGGAGCCCGGCACGGGCAGCCGCCCCAGCAGCGGCCGGGCCGAGGCGGCGCCGAGGAGCGCGGCGAGGAGGTGCAGCGCCGCCACGGCGGCGGCGACTGGGCGGACGGGGGCGTGATCCATGGCGGGTGCGAGCAGCAGAGCGGAGCACTGCACTGGTCGTCTCATCAGAGCCGTGGGGATTTATAGGGCACGATCGGGTGCGGTGCAGGACGAGGCGCGTGCGTACGCTGTACTACTTGCCTCTCAGCTACTGCCGTCTTACTTTACTGCCGTTGACCAGCCAGCTGGGGAGGAACAGAGTTAGGTTGGTCACGCCACGGGTCCAATTCGTGGCTGCCGGTTCGCTGCTCGGCCCAATAGCCCAGCTGGCGTGATTGGGCCATTCGGTTGGAGACCAGAGGCCCATTAGCAGGTTTTAACTACGGTCGGTCCATGAATTAGTGGCCCGAGCAAGATAGTGCATTTGCATGGCGATTATCATGTCATGTGGGCAAGGCCATACCAAGCCTCCTAAGTTGGGCTATTGGAGACTATGTACGTATGACAAAAAAAATCAATAACAATATTTCAATTGCAATAGTCTCAAAGTTGTTTATCTTAAAACCCATGCAATCTTCTTTCCTTTTTTTTCGAATCTTTTGATGTGTTGATTTTGAAAAGCTAAACTACAACGGGTAACAACGATAATGACAACTCATCTATGTTAGCTGAATTAACTTTTTACTCTCTAAACAGTAGCAAAATTGAAGAGCTAGCGTGATAAGAAGAGATAGTCCCACACATTCTTCTAGACATTCCTCCCCATTTTGCAAAGTCTATTGATATTGTTCCTTCTCTTTCCTTACCCTTTTAGAGCTACCAGCTATCTCATACCACGGAGAGAGCTGACCGACCGTACAGTACGTCCTTTCTCGCCTGGCCGGCTAAACACTAGCTTCACCGTTTTCCTAAAGCTATGGACAGTTGGATGAATTGACTCACTGCTAGGCTGCTGCGCACAGTAGGGTTACAGTGGCCGTGGCAGACGAAGGGTTCTCTGGGGGTGCAAGTGCACCCCTAGAGATGATTTGAGGAACAAGAATCAGACACAACAAAACGTTACGGCACTGGAGCAAGCTGAAACCTGCCTGCTGTCTCTTCCATGGCACCGGGGGAAGTGATCCGGCTGAGAGCCCGGCCCGTGCGTCATCGAGACATCAACCAGTAGGACATCAGCCGCCGATCGACACAGTTCCCTGTGTAGTCTAGTCAAGTAGAAAAAAATTCTGGTTAAGCTGCCATGAGGTTTATCTTCAGGTCTTCAATAACGACGTGCCAAAGCCTTGTCAATCACAGGGGTAGGTAATGAAGTTTGCTTGAACGTTCGGTGTCCCGCCTCGTTACTCGGGATCATGCGACTCACACACAAATCACACGTTATAAATCATGAAAAGACTATAAATAAACTCATATTAATTAGTGTTAAAATATCATAATCACAATGTCGACAAACATGGTAAAAATAGGTATTAGCTAGATCACAGAGAACATAGTGGCGACACGCTTGATTTGGAAGTAATGCACGCCAACATGCCCTTCGGCCATGTGAGGCGAGCGATTGTGCACGTGTGGTCTTTTTTCTCTCTTCACATCTTTATTTGGTAATTCTCTGTTTTCACTAACAAGATAAGATTAAAGATGCTATGATCCACATCCACTATTTTCTCATGTCTACATAGACCTTTAAAATTTATTTAAAATTTTTAAAATTCACTATGCACTAAGCCCGTTAATTCCAACACTTAATCGCGCGGTTTTCTAGTCACTCGTACAACTCTCTTCCTAGCCACTAAACCAAGAACCAAACGTGAGAACAAGGGGTGCACTTGTAGATCCGACGTAGTATATAGTACAAGCCGATGTCCTGTCAAAAGCTACCGCACCACTAGGAAAGTTAAAAGGCACTGTAGCAACCAAATTTAAAGCTGGGGGTGATTCTCAACTTGAAAGAGGCAGGCAGTTCGGTTTGAACCGGATGTAGTGCCTATAGTTTGTGTTAGATGACGCCCAATACGGCAATACCAACGTACTCGGCAAGCGCTTCTCGATCTCTCAGCCTCCGCACAGTAGCGTGCTGACCCTATCACGAGTGCATGCATCATTTTCAGTAGAAACATCAAGATGGAGCAAAACACAACACGATGCGTGTGAGCTACAAGCCTACAAGTGCAGTAGTGCACCCCAAGATGACGAGATGTTCAGGAAGAAGAACCAAACACAGTAAACACACACTACGGCACTGCAGCAAGCTTTGACGACTGTCTTCCATGGCACATTGTCACCGGCCGGGAAAGTGATCCGGGCCAAGGGCCTGTGCGTCATAGAGACATCGACAAGTAAGCCACTTGGACATTTGCCGCCCACAAAAGTGAGTTACCTTCAGTCTAGTCAAGTAGTATTAACCAACTACAGGCGCCCGGGCATCATTTTGCCTTTGCCTGCAAGTGACAACTTACTACTCCCGCCACCGCCGTCATCCACACTAAGATAAACCACTAATGCCAAGCAAAGGCACTAAATAGAAAAAGAAGGGAGTGAAAGGAATAAAGCCTCCCAACAATATAATGCACTCTATCTCACCGCCATGGCTCTCAAGCTTTAATTTTCTGGAAAAGCAAATCGATCGCCTGGCCATTCTTGAACGAAAGAGGGGGAGAGTAAAGAAAGACCTCACGTTTGCACTTGCGGAGCTGATGCTGATCTCTGATGATGATGGGAACTAGAAAGATAAGGCTGGGTGCAGTCGGCCGCTTTTCGCAAAGGACGTGATGGAGATCGGCGTCGCCGTGTGTTTGTCTCTCTCTCTTCTTTAGTGCAAAGCTGCTGATAAAGAATTGATCGGTCTGCTTGTCTTTCTCTCCATTTGTTTACTGTGAATCCAAAAGAAATTCTTTACTTCGGCTGAACTGCATTTTGCTCCATGTAAAGCTGGTGCCACAGTTTCAGGAAACCCTGCCCTATGAATGAAACGTTTTATGTCACTTAGCCCAACACAGACACGTCAAATTGTTTTACTTTACCCTGTTCCATCTCTAAATCCCTGCTAATAATGTTGTATATATTCCTACCTAATCAGACCATGACCATGCTTTAAAAAATCAAATCCAAGTTGCATCAGGCTTCTGGAGCATATATACACAAGATTATGCTCAAGAAGCACAGCTAAAACTTGGCATGCCCTTCTGGCACGATCAAGCAAGTATTTGAATTTTGGTGACACCTTGTATCTCTCAGTCTCCCCTAAACCGTGCCTCGAAATCTCAAATGGCCCTATATCATGTCCTAGTCTATCACTCCCAACACTAAAAATGGTGTAAGATTTATAGAGGGGGTGGGGACGTGGGGTATGTAGTGTTAAAGGAAATAAAGAGTGTTAAAGGAAATAAAGAGGTGTGTCAACATGAAGCTATCTGGCATGTTTACGTACAGGCAAGTGGTAACGTGTTCCATAAACTGCAATTCACTACTCTTCTTTCTGTTTCTCCTTTCAAGAGCTGACGAAACACAATTCAGACTTCACCTCTCAGTTGAATTTTTTTTAATTATGGATGAAATCCGGCCTCTATATCCATGAATGGACATATATAGCCAAAAGTTACAAAAAGTACTTAGACTCAACTCCTCAACAATGAGGAGCCAACACAAGAAAGAAAACTTCTAAGATAGAGAAACAAACTTGAAGACTAAACTTCATTATTCTTCACCGTCCCAGCTTGTTCTTACATTGTCATCATACTCCACTAAGTCACATCTTCTGTCGACTTAGAAACTTAATGTCGAACTTGAAAACTTGTCTTCTAATAATGCTTGCATCCTCTCAGTTGATAATCAGCACGATGTTTATTTGATCTTTCATATACTATAATTTAATTTGTGATTGGGTCAAGGACCAGAAGGATGCCAGATCCGCCAGTCGCATATATACAAGTATACAAAGGAGACCAAGCACTGTTGAAGGTTAGCGGAGGTACTTAATTATATCCCTTGTCTACTATGGATCAAAACTCGGGTTTGGTAGCGTGCTTAAGAATGAGGACATGCTATGTACATTGTGTTTCCCAAAAATTATATACGAGCACACAAATAATTTTCCTTTCTTTGGTTCTTGCCTTACCAGAACATGTTCTCGTATGCAGTTCATACTTCATACATACAACTACATACTGTATATGTGTCATGTGTGCCGGACGACATGATTTTGACTCCATCATCTCAATCCGGCCATCTTGTTAGTCTCTTGGCCAAATTTCAGATATATACCGATTTGGAAAGCACGTACGTATACGTGTACAGTACGGTCCTTCCTTTAAATTCCAATCAATCTCGGTTTCCCAAGGATTTTCTACGGGGTTCTGTAGCTTGTGATTGCGAGTGGCGATGACAAGTTTTCACATGTCGCCATTCGCCAATTTGGTACGAGCGCGAGCGGGGCAACGAAAAATGGATCGCCAACTCTGCAAGAAACAAAAATAATGTTTCGCCCCTTTAAAACTTTACAACGAAACCAAACGTTGTTGCATCATACTCGTAACAAAGAAGACACCAGCTTCTAGAAGGCGTGCACGAAACATCAGGCGAGCGTGCGTTGGCTGCCGTTGGACGAATATTGACGGATCAATGATCAACCGATGCTCGTGTTATTGCGTGTTTGTTCAGGGGAAAGATTATGGTCAGATGTGCTGACCCCCTTTGATCTGGATTGCATCACGAAAACAACATAGACGTTGTTAATTCACTCATCGGAGATATTTTACATGGCAGATCAGGGGCCCGATGATTTCTTGTTTTCCACAAATGAAACACCAAGTCACCAACCCTACAAGCTTCTAGAAGCGTGGCGCGTGTTTCAAGGTCTCGTGCATGCCCATTTGGTCAAGCAACAATGACCTCAGCGAAACAAAATTCTTATTAGAGTAGTACTCTCTTGTTTATAAGGCGTACTGTTTTACTAGCAATTATTTCATTATTAGTATTTTGTTTATGTGATCAGAAACTATAATCATGGAAAGTATTTTTTTAGAAAATTCTATTTTTATTTACAATTACATGCACGTACTAGTCGCGTGACCTGTTTATTCATGAATTTTAAACATATATATTTTTGTTAAATAACTAGCTATATGTTTTATCATGCTTAACATGCTTGGTTTTTAAAGAAAAAGCATAGAAATACAGTACGCTTAGTCATAGAATTTTTAAGAATTATTGGTTCTTAGCCTTGTTTATAATATCATCTAAGCCCTTTGACGTAAGACATGATCTAATCATAGTTGTTATGTGTAAACCTAGATGTAATACCTCTATCCTCTGAAAATATAAGGAATTCTGGCTATACACCTACGCAAATCTTCCTACCTCTTTCGGTAGCTCTTAGGGCTGCATAATGCATAGGCATGCTCATGCTGATTAGAAAACGCCAATATACATTCGACCTTTTTGCTCTTTATCCCTGAGTTCACACATACTTTATTAATAATTAACTCAGGAAACGATCATTTCGTTTGAACTCCAGGGACCGGATCTTGGAACGTGTACCAACCAATTTTGGACCATTCAGACTTTAATTTCTTTCCGTCTTTCAGGACGTACCGTAATCTTTTTTTCCGGTCAAAGCAATGGGAATAAAATTCAGCAGATGATAGCTAGCGACTAGCGTTCAAGCACCAGCTTTGCCTACTTGCCTAGTACCACCAGGCCACAACTAGAAGGGAGAAAAGAGCACGTGGTTTTTTTCTTTCTTTTTTTTTAAAAAAAGAGAGGAGAGAACGTGACGTCGTGACGTGTCTGCGTTGCTTCCTTGAAACGTGTGTAATGAACTTGGGACGGTGTTCGCTCAACACAGTATGACAGAAGAAAGCAGCGGGGTCCAGTGTTCCAACAGGAGCGTGCTAGCTTAATTTGCAATCAGGAAATCAACCAGAGACCAAACAAGTCTGATTTCCAAGCTTAATCGCTAGCCCAAATTGACCGGCAACGTACAGCAGTAGTCCCAAAATTGACCGGCACGCCATTACTATTTTGGGTGCAGCACAGAAGCCGTGTGGAGCGAACCTTGTATCATCCTTGTTACCAAGACTCCATTTAGTACTGTTTCAGTTTTTCTACTAAAAAAATGTTTCAGAATCAGTTTCTCGATCTCGTTTCAGATTCAGATTCTCTACTGAAATAAAATCACTTGCTTAATTTGTTTAGCTATTGAACCAGATTTTCTCTAAAATGAACTAGAACCAGGCCAGTGCGAAAGACGTACTCTTTTAGAGTGACGTGGATGTTGCAGCAAGGCACGACGACGCCCTTGGTCCCGTGTGTCAACGGAACGGGGCCTAGAACGGGAAGTAACAACGTTAATCGCCCCGAATCTCTGCGCGTTCATACACATTCCCGTTGCGTCCTAATCGCTTGAGCCGGTGGCTAATTTATTCATGCAAAATGATGTGCCGGTGCCCCCACACGCACTTAACCCCATAGGCGCCCCGGCCTACTAATAATTCTCGTTAGTGGGTAGCACAGCCAGGGGCGGATCTAGGATAAATTGCCATTGGGGTCAGCACTCAACAAATCATCAAAGTATGCTGCCACCGAGGTATTTTTTACCGGGGTCATAGCTGGTCAAAGTATACATGTATAAGAGGTTAGCGCAAAGTCATCGGGGTCAGCTGACCCCGATAAACCAACGTAGATCCGTCCCTGAGCACAGCTGGGATTTTTTTTTCGATTATTCCCACTATGGGATCTACAGCGAGTGGCACACGCTACCTAATTAAGCTACTAGTACGATGCTAAAAAAAATTAAGCTACTAGTACTGGGAATAAGCGGTGACAGTGTGGCACTCTTCCTAGTACGTGTAGTCCCAATCAGGCACGCACACTTACGCAAACTCAACCTCTGTAACCAAAGTATAAAAAAAAAAAACCTCTGTAACCAGACAGGAGGTGTACGTGGTTGATGGAGATGATGAAGCAGGAAGCTAAGGAGCGATGCCTCGCCCAAGTATAGAGCGGAAACTATCACAAATTAAAGGCCCATCGAATCTCCGTGCGTTCATATATATACTACATACATTTCTGTTGCGTTGCGTCCTAATCGCTTGAGCTGGCCTGGTGGCTTGGCTTTTACTACTGATTCTCGTTAGCTGCTTCATCGTCTGGGCCTTTTCGTTTCGCCCACGATGGGATATCTAGTGTAACGCCCGCGTTCTTACTCTGTAGAAAATCACCAAGTAAATCACTGAAAATATTTTCAAAATCTTTTTACCGCCGAGCTCCCGCTTCCGCCAAAACCCCGCCTTGTTATCACCGCCCCCTCTTTTTCCACGCTGCCGACTGGCCCCACCACCAGCTCGTCTGCGCCGGCCACCGTCGTTGCCGTGCCGATCACCGAGCACCGCCGCTGTGCTGCTGCCACGCCTGCACCGGCCACTGCGGCGTTACCGTGGCCATCACTGCCGCGCCGCTGCAGCCGCTCTGCCCGCACGCGCCGCCCCACGAGCCGCCACTGTGCACCGGCCTCGCCGCGAACACGCCATCGCCGGCCGCACCGTCGCCGCGCTACTGCAGCTGCGCTGCTCGCACGCCACCGCCCAACTGCAACACGCGCCGCCCACCCAGTCGCTGTCGTGCCGCCCACCCAAACCGTCGTCGCTGCACCGCTGAGTCGCGCCGCTCCACGTACTCGCCACGCTCACCGCCCTGCCGCGCCGACCGCTGCCGCACGGACCGCGGCTGCACTGCCCATGCGCACGTGCCACCACCCCCGCACCGACGCCCATACACAGCTACCGTGCCGCCCGCCCCTGCTTCTGGCCGCGCGTCCGCCGCTGACGCCGCGCCGACCACGCCACCGCCGGCCGCGCCGTAGTCCTGTCACCACGCCGCCCGACGAGACAACAGCTACGCGAGCACGCATGCCACGCCGCGCCAAACACAGCACTGCACACTGCCGCACAGCGCCGCCACAGGGCTGCCCGTACCACCAACCACGCCGACCGCCTTCAATTCGGGTCGCCGGCCACCATTGCCGCCTGTTGGCCCTCTCGTCGGCCCGCTCCTCCAATCCCTCCCCACGCCTATAAATAGGCCGGCCAGCATTCCCTCCACCTCCACCAGCTCACCCGCCAGCTCGCTCACCTCCCCCACCGCTGCAACGCCGCCACCACCACCACCATTGCCGCCGCCGCCACTGCTCCCGTGGGCAGCTCACCTCAGACCACCTCCGCCCGAGGTAAAGACCTTGGTGGACTCGCCATATGTCACTCCCTCTTTCCCCCTGGTCAATTTCACCCGTCTCCGCCCGGAACGCCGGCGAGCCGGCCGACCGCCGCCGCCGTCGCCTCTCTGTTTCGCGAGGAAGAAGGGCGGTTTTTCCCATAACCCCCTGACCTTATTCCTATTCAACCTGCCGTCCAAATGACTGTTCTCTCTCTCTCTCTCTGTTAGTTTTCCCCCAAAGTCCCTGCCCTTTTTAATATTTACAGAAAGGTCCTTAGCCTTTAAAACAACCCCTAAACCTCCACTAAACTCGTCATTTCATGCGCTAATTTAATTCCGTTTGACCCCAAACTCCACCACAATAATCACCAGTATATTGTGGTCACTTCACTAGTCCCCTGTTTTGGTGTAAGAATGTGTACGGTGAATGTTGAGTTGAGAAAAGGTGTTGGCATGGGCTATGACCGATGGGGAATCGGGTAGCGTTAAAAATCTTGTGAGAAAGACAATTGAGTTTATTGACGCAACTAAAAGAAATGTTTGTGAAAACCTTTGTAAAATAAACCCTTGCATGTGTAAAATTAGCTTTGCTGCAAAATAAACCATGAATATATCCTTGAGTATATTCCTTTACATGCTTCTGTTATACCCATTCCGTGGATGTGGTTGTGCTTGCTGAGTACGTATGTACTCACCCTTGCTTTCTTTATTGTTACAGAGGCAGACCCGGACTTTGTGCCTGAGGACGTTGTTTAGGGGGGGTTCGTTCTGCACCCAACCTTTGCCTGTGTGTTTTGCTCTTGTCTAAATCTTTTCTCCACAACTAACTCACCGACGGCTTTTTGACTTGTTCCAGATGGCCCAGCTGGTTGTCGAGGGTTGGAGCGAAGGAGTCTACCCCGCAGAACCTGGCCTTCCCAAGTTACTGCTGCTCAGCTTGGATCATGTTGGAGTCACAGAGACCCCCGAGTACCTCTGCCGGGAATTCACCACCAATGGTACCCGTCGGTGCCAGATGTTCATCTTTGTAGGGGATAGCTCACTATACAAGGAGGTGGCACCTTGGTTTGTCCACGCCACCGGCTACGACCGCCCCAATGCCTACCGCAAAGCCGCAAGAAGAGCCCTGATGTGCCTCCGCGCACTCTACAGGCAGTACCTCGTGGGAACAGCACTAGGTTTCACCCCACCCCTGGTGAGTGGAGGACGTGAGTGGATTGATCAGATGAGAAACCTTGGGAGAGATGAAGATATAGAGGACACCGTGTCACACTTGTCCATTTACCTCACGGGCTTGGACAGGCTGTACCGAGAGACATCGGAACAGCTGAGGCACCAGATAGGGAGCAATTTGAATTTAGACAGGCTGTACCGAGAGACATCGGGACAGCTGAGGCACCAGATCCGCAGAGCCGAGAAGGTGGAAAGGGAGTTGGAAGAAGTGAAGAGAGAGTTGGAGATTCAGAAGGTGACAGCTACCCAGGCTGTCAGCTCCCTAGCTACTCAACACGCCAGATGCCAAGCTTACTCTAAGTATATGGATAGACTTGAAGCCTACAGGAGGGAGAATGGGTTGATGTAAGGAGAACCAGAGATGACCCACATGGACGCGAGCACACAGACCGAAGATGAAGTGCCAGAGTATCAGCTCCCTCTGAAGAAGCGTCGTCGTTTGGTGTAGAGTGAGAGTCCTTAGATTAGCGTAGCTCGTAGATTGGCACCTAGTCTAGCCTCTCCTTGAGTAGAGTCTGTTGTATCCAGTTAGCACTATCAGCTTAGCATCGATGTATCCATGATCTTGTGCCCCACCATGTTATGCAATAAAGATCATCTTTTATCCTACCTCTGTTAAATCTTTGTTTCCCCCTGGTTTCAGATGGCTGAAGAAGGATGGACCCAGGGAGTCTGCCCAGTCACACCTGGTTTCGCTAGCCTGTTGATCCCAGCGCTGGAACGCCTCGGTGTACCTGAACGCCCGAGGTACTACAGCAGGGAGTATGAGCATCATGGGACCCAACGCTGCAGAGTGGTCATAGTTGTCGCCAAGAGTGACCGCCACCCCATTGAAGCATGGCGTGCGACCGCCACGGGATTCAGGCACCAGGACACCTACCCCTTGGCTCTCAGTAAAGCCCTCTGCTACATGTGCGGAATATTTGAAAGACACTTGGTCCCCACCCCAATGAGGTACTTTCCTCCGGTCGTCAGAAGTACAGTCTGGTGGGCCCGCATGAGAAACTTGGAGCAGCGCCGTCAAGAGGAACCCACCTTGTACCAAGTGGTCACCTACCTCAATTCCTTGGACCAACTCTTTGACGAGCAGGCTGAACTCCTGAGGGAACAAACCTCCCGAGCCGAACAAGCAGAGTTCTCGGTTCGCATGCACCAAGTCCAGGTGGCCCAAGCTGAAGCAAGAGCTGCTACTGCTGTCAGCAGCGAGGCAGTCGCCCAGGAAAGCCTCAGGCAAGCTCGGGACCTGCGTATTCAGGACTGGACTAGAAGTGGAACGCCTGTCCCGGCAATTGGAGAACCCCATGTCCTACTTGGAACACCTGTCATGGCATGGGGAGAAGTTGTGGGGAACCCTCAAGCACTGACTGGAACCCCCGCAGGATCACCGCCCGCTGAAGAAGGGCCGTCTGTGCCGCCTCGAGAGAATGGAACCTTGACCGAGGCTGAACATGCACGACTTGCACCGCCAGAAGAGCGCTCCAACCCAGAGGAAAGCTCGCCCCGCGAGTAGATCCAGAGTCAAGCGCTCATATGGGAATGAAGCCAGCCTGGTCCGAAGTTGGAAGAACCCTTGTATCCCTAGCAGTAGTTTCCTTACCGTGTCCTGTACCCCGCCTTGTAGTGCAAATCTTGTTGGACCCCCAAGTGTTGTACCCCCCCCCAGTTGTTTGAATGAAACCTTGTGTGCTTGTTTGTTAGCTTGTGTGCTGTGTGCGCCTCGACGGAAGTGTTTCTGCCTTTTAAAAATGCGAACTAAACAACTTAAACATTATCTTAACCCCATCTCACGAAAGCCTCGCTCAACCTGCAGATGGTGAACACTCATACTAGCGCCTCTCAGAGACGCGCCCCCCTGTGGGAGGAGAGCAACCAGAAGGGAGAAGAGAGGACCCTGAGAACCAGGAAGTGGATCAGCAAGACCCTATGGGAGAAAACCAACCTATAGGACAAGCGCCTGTAGGAGGCGGACCAGAAGCGAGTCATCCAAGAAGTCAGAATGAAGGATCGTTTGATGTACCCCCACTTCCGCCAGATTTCAACCTGGCACAAGCTTTGTATCACCACCCCATGTTCATGCAAAATGTGTGGAATGCCAGCCGCCGTCAGGAGACAGCCCGTAGGCCCAATGCGGGTGACAAGTTGACCAACTTCCTGGGAGCCAGACCACCCACCTTTGGAGGATCCAACAACCCCTTAGAAGCAGATGACTGGCTGAGAGCTATCAAGAGAAAGCTGGAGCCGTTTGGATGTGGAGACCGTGACAAAGTCCTCCTGACCTCCCACCAACTCACTAGAACTGCCTTAGCCTGGTGGGACACTTACTGTGCAGCTTCCCCAAACGAGTCTGCAATCACCTGGAAAGAGTTTGAAGAAGAGTTTCGTCGCTACCACATCCCCGACGCCACCATGAGGCACAAGGCAGATGAATTCCGTGCACTGAAGCAAGGAAACAAGACTGTGGAAGAATACACCCACGAGTTCACTGAACTGTCCCGCTATGCACCAGATGAAGTGAAGACCGATGC
>OAMR01000146.1:162066-174342 GCA_900205405.1 Echinochloa crus-galli
CCTGGGCCCATTTGGCCTGGTCAATAGCGATGTTTGATTTTGGTTTTAGGCTATGACAGACGGGGAGTCTGGTAGCAGCAGTTGGTGTTGAGAAAAGACAATCAGTTGTACAAAGTTACTACTAAAACCGTTGAGAAAACCCTTTATAAAATAAACCCTTGCATGTGTAAAACTAGCTTTGCTGCAAAATAAACCATAAACCTGTCCTTGATGTATATCCTTGCATACTCTGTTATATACCTTCCGTGGATGTGTTTGTGCTTGCTGAGTACGTAAGTACTCACCCTTGCTTAATTTGTTACAGAGATAGGCCCGGACTTTGTGCCTGAGGACGTTGTCTAGAGGGGGTTCGTTCTGCACCCAACCTTTGCCTGTGTGTTAGGGTCACCCGCTTGAAGCCGCATGGATATCCACTCTAATAAAGACCTCTATGTTATCAACCTGTTCATCTGGAGTCTAGCTTTAGTTATGTTTGTAGTGGCCCTGCAGTGCCATCGTCTTCCGTAATGTTGTTTATTTACTGAACCATCTGTTGTAATAATGTGAACCAGCATCCTGGGACTGGTATTTGTATCACATTAAGTTCTTTTTTTCGAGGGGAAGCTTCGTCCATGTACCTACTGGGGCTTACGTGCAGTGCATATCTAGCTAAGCTAATCAGTTTAGTGGCAGTGGACAATTTGACATGCACCGAGAGAGTCCAAGACACACACGTCCGGGCGCCCTTGTAATAATTTAGTTTTTTTGTATATTTTTTGGCCAGACCCGGACACGCAGGTTTCGACTTTGAAGACCCCAAAGTTGAAAGTTCCCGTGTGCGACGACACAGACACAACAGTCAGCGTCTCGATCAGGATAGCAGCCAGCGGCCAGCCACCCATGACCAACAAGAAAGAAAAAGAATCCCTCCCATGGATGCCCAAAAGCCAACAAGGATTATTGCTACGCTACGGTGATACAGTGAGATACGCTGGCCGTGCTGTACGTGACCATCAGCGTCCGTCCATATGCCAATTGGCCAACCTGAAGCCCGACAGGGATGTCAAAAACGACAGCGGAAAAGAAAAAAAAGAGATGGTTCCCGCGGCGCGCGTGGGCACGTGCGCTGGCCCCAAAGCGCGGCAACCCCCCGGCCCACGCTGTCGGAAGCTGCTGCCCCGGCGGCCCGCCCCCGGCCACGGCCCCTTTATAAAGCCGGCCGCCGCCGCTCCCTCTCTAAATAATCCCACCACTCGCTGCCACGTCTAATCCCCCGGAAGCTCCCCCGTCCCGTCCATCCTCACTCTCCATCGCGCCGCCCGATCCATCGCCGTCGATCCCCAACATAGTCGGAGCCCTCACCTCGCGCGCGCCGCCGCCGCGAGGGATCACCGTCGTCGTCGTCGGACAGCACCAGGAAGGCAAGCAAAGCAAGCCACATATGGACGGGGCGGCGGCGGCTGCGGCGGCGCCGTCGTGGGCGGACATGGACACGGACTGCCTGGCGCAGGTGTTCCGGCGGCTGGACCTCGAGGACCTGGCCGCGGCGGCCCCGCTCGTGTGCCGCGGCTGGCGGCGCGCCGCCGCCGACCCGTCCCTGTGGCGCGCCCTCGACCTCCGCCGCGACCACGTCGCGCGCTTCATGCCCTGGGGCGCGCTGGCCGCCGCCTTCGCGCGCCGCTACGGCGTGCGCCGGTTCGCCGCCGCGGGGCTCCTCAGGCTCTGCGCCGCCCGCGCGCAGGGCTCCGCCGACGACCTTGCGCTCCCGCTGCTCCTCGCCTCACCGGCCGACGAGCTCCGCCGCATTTCCCTCCAGCAGCTCTGGCCGACGAGGCGCCCCTGGCGGACCTGATCCCGCGGTGGCCGCTGCTGGAGCACCTGGAGCTGGAGGCCAAGCCGTCGTCGTCCGCCTCGTTCCCGGCCCTGGCCGCGCAGCTCGGGCTCCACTGCCGCAACTTCGCCAGCCTCAAGACCTCCGGCGCCGTCAAGCCGGAGGACGCGGCGGCGCTGGCGGGGTCCCTGCCCAGGCTCCGGTCGCTGTGCCTCGACCGGTCCTACCTGCCGAAGCAGGAGCTGCTCGCCATCCTCGCCGGCTGCCGGGAGCTCCGGGAGTTCACCGCGCGGGGCTGCGTCGGGTTCGACGAGGCCGACGAGGAGGTGGCCAGGCGCGGGGCCGGGATCCGGCGCTTCGACGTCGGGGGCTCCAGGCTGCTCGACGACGAGATGGCTGGCGCCGGCGCCGGAGACGACGACCTCTGCGACTCCTCCTACGTCGATGTGATGTGACGCGGTCTCTCTCTGTCCTTGCCTGATCGGTACGCTTTGCCGTGTACGGCCGTCTGGATAGTGGGGCCAGACAGCCTCATTAATGCGAGGTCAGGCTTTGATTTTTTTGGTAATCCGATGATGGCACTTCTAGAAGACTTGTTTATACAGTACTGGTTATTTACTCCATTCATAAACACGGCCGGTCTTTCTTTTTGGATGGGTCGGATACGATACGATATGATCTTGGTGTTCACACTTTTGCCTACCCTGCTGGTCTCGATGATATTTTTGGGTAACCTGCATCATTCCAAATTTCCATGGATCAATGAACACGGGCTCCAAATTTCACTAGGCGAATAATATATGCTTCCCCAAAGTTCTACGAACAGGCCGCTGCTGCGTCTTTAAAAGCTAATTTCTGCCTTTAATAGATGAATGAGTGGGCAGAAAAAACAAGTTCCTTACTACCAAAAGATGAAGAAACAAGTGCTATGATTATGTTCACGTCGTCGCGACACGAAAACATTGATGTAACTCGTAAGTCGTAAGAGAGATTGCGAGTCCTCCTCTGTATTACTTAGTCAAAACTTCCACATAAAGTTCAAGTAATCTCTTTGTTTAAGCTGATGGCACATGAAACTTGAGACAATTGATAGAGCCTGCGTGTGTATGCATGTGTTGTGTTGTGAAATCTAATTCTAATTTTCCGAAATCCTTATGTGCCAATCTATTGCAATTATTAATCATACTTGCTCCAACATTGAAAAAGAAAAAAAATCAGGCACAATATATTACACATGTGAAAGGTGCCTGCTGTCATTCAACGTTTAACTTGAAAACAAGAGTTCAAGGATATGAAAATCTTTCGGGCTTTGTCTTGGCTGCTGATATCGAATTTTTTTTCTCCTGTACAACCAATTCTTTTTCCGTACATGGTATATTCTTCAAGAATGTCAAACACTGCTCTTGATTTGTTTTATCGGAGCACCGAGCACGTATGATTTTTTTTTGGCAAAATAGCCAAGTTCGTCCCGGATCAAGTTAGTCTCTGAACTTTCAAGAGGTCAATCTAGCCCCTCAACTCCTGTTTTTGGATCAAACAAGCCCCTGAGCTGATGTAGCGCTGCAAAGTGGCATGAGTCGAAAGTAAAATGTCCTTTTTGCTCTTAGCTGTTGAATAATGTTGATTTTTATTTCTTTTTTCTTTTACTCGTAGGAGCTAGAGAAGGAAGCCATTGTTGACAGGCAACCTGCATGGACGTGCGGCCCGACGTGAGGAGTAAAAGAAATAAAATAAAAACCCTAACATGTGTTTGACACCCAAAAATGAGAGTTGGGTGATTAGATTAATCTTTTTGAAAATTCAGGGACTAACTTGATCCCTTATGCAAAGTTCAGGGATGAACTTGGCTATTTTGCCTTTTTTTAAGATCCATTTATATCCTGCTCAAAGAAAGTTTGGACCTTTAGCGTTTGTCAGCACTAATATAATAGTGAATGTTTCGGGCAATACGATAAAGCTTAGTTTTCTTTCTTTTCTTCTTCACAGAATGAACACAATTGAATGCATCGCTTTCAGATCTGGTCTCTGAAAAGGACATAATAAACAGCTCAAAAAATCTTAGCAATGACGTGCTCAATTGCCAAGTCTATCCAATAGATTATGTCAGAGAGCACGGTGACATAAACAGTCGGAATAATAGCACATTTTTAACTGCATGATAATAATCTTGATTTGCGCTGCTCGCTTGTATAACCACTTATATTATACAGCATCCTTTTTGCTTTCAGATCTTGATCTTTGTAGAACCAGGTTGTATTGAAGAAACTACTTCACTTGTAGTACTATACGACGAGAGAAAAGCTGCGCGCGCTGATGCAATGTTGTGATGCAGCGTACAGTAGATAAACGATCCGTGGCATCTGAATGGACCAGAGCATTGTTGACTTCCATTTTTTATTTTTGAGATGAACGCGGCGATGATGGAGGATGAGGTGTTCCAAGCAAAAAATGAACAAAAAACGATGAAAAAGCAGGGACTCCGTCTCGCTTTAGCTTAGGATGAGAGCAACGGAGTTACTGGTGAAGCTTTATCTGGAGATGCTGCCACACTCGCATGACGCATGCAGGAGCGCCTGCCGGTAGCTACACCTACTACTGCTCCCCCGATAGATCTTGTGCTATGACTTGCGAAGCCTCTCTGAACATTGCATTTTTCTTCAGCGTGATTGATGCTTTTTGTGCATTTAGCACTAGTGGCTGTGGCTGAGAGTATCCAAAGTAGAACTGCATAGACACTAAATTGGTCAAGAACCCTACGAGAAAGAAAGTCTGGTTGCTAGCAGAGAGAAAGTCGTTTGGTTGTTATGTTGTATCTGGTTGTTAAAATTATTTTAAGTTGCAGTGATCGAATCAGGCAGTTGGCAGATCTGAGAATCTGGTGCCTCCACTACAGTGATTGTATCTTTAGAATAATTGGAGTGAGAGAGATGAGAAGATGACTAATGTATATATTGTTTGTGTCAAATATGTGCTGTCCTAGATGAAAGCTAGGAGCCTAGGACTTAAATTGTATTTTGGGTTACATGTGTTTCTTGCTTGGAGCTATGGCATTTGTGATCATGTGAGCTTTTATGTTCATCGAATCGAGGCCTTTATAAAAATTGCACCAGAAGAGATAACAGGAGAGGGAAGGGACGACACAAGTAAAATTGCCAAGAGATAGAGAGACAGGCTTATATTTTAAATTACTATTTATATTTTAAATTTGTCTTATGTCAAACTCGTATAACTTTAATCAAATCTATAGAGAAATTTAATAAAATCTATGACCAGTTCAAACATTGGCTACAGATTAAATCTATCACCAATTCAAACATCTTCTCCATCAGTCTTCTTTCATATATCTTACATTCTTACTGGCTACGTAACACACTATCTACTGATGCCAGATTATGCAGGCGACGTCCTGACTCCTGAGAAACATGGCTGGTGACGACCTTGAAGTACTTTTTCCTTGACGTCTCTGCGCATGCTGTGCACTCTTTGTGGATGCCGTGAGCGCACGCCTCTGTTGTGATGACCATCTGTTTTCCTACTTTGGTGAAAGGAAGATCCAAGAGACGGGACAAAAGGGCCTGATTTGAGTGTTGCTGGGAGCCCCGGCCTTTAGAGCAACTCCTGCAATGACCTCTTCCAACGGCGGAGCCAGGGGGCTGGCAGGGGCCGCGGTCCCCCTCAACAAAGTAACAATTTTATTTTACCTCTTGATATTAGCCTAAAATGCTTAGTTTATTTACTAGGAATTAACTGTTTATCAATGATTATGTATGATCTGACGTATTAAGGACACTTTCAATTACAACAAGAAGTGTGCATTCTCTGTAATGAAGCTTTGTTAAAATTAAAGTGCTCAAAGTATGACTAAAATAGAAAAAACTTTGCAAGTTCTAAATATTTTGGCATAATACCACTTGCTTTTGCATAAAAGAATTACCATTTATACCGTTTACAAAGATTAATGCATGCATAGCTAGCAAATATAGTGAAAAGTATATTTAAATTCTTAAATTTGTTGACAACCTAATTCTAACTATATGTTGATCATGTCTATGCGGCCCCCCCCTAAGCAAAATTCCTGGCTCCGCCACTGACCTCTTCTTAGAGCAAGCTCAATGTGGGGCAACAAAAATGGTAGCCTAAAAAGATGTTAGGCCACCTAATGTCAGGAAGTCATGAAACCAACGATCTCCAATTGCTATCAGCGACCCTGCTGAAAATCTGCGGTGCGACACATTTGTCTTTTGCTTACGTGCCGGCTCTTTTACTGGAGATTCTCGTGGTCCTAGCAGTCTCATCTTTTCCAGCCACAAGGCGTGCCTGGTTGATACCTCTGCTATTTTTCAGACCAAGTCTTTGTTACCTCTACAAGTTGCTCTGTGGTTCTGCAAAGCCACCGATCAAGGTGATATGGAGGAAGGTGGCCGATGTGGAGGTTGAGGCTACTGGTCAGAGTGGAGCGTTGGGCTTAGCCCTCCCTAGTTTTTGAGCAGAGGTTGTCCCTAGTTTGTGATCCTATCAAAGAACCCCAAGGGTGGCAATTCCCGGCCCAGAAGTCATTCAACTACAGAAATTTCACAGACATGTTAATTTAGCGAGAAAATTGTAACTCTATTGGAACAATGTCTGTTCTTTTTTAATAAAAAAATATGCGCGGTCCTTTTGCGTATTTTGAAAACAAAAATTCCATGATGAAGTTCAAGGCCGCCTTGTTCATCTTCCCAGTGAAGGAAAGCAAACAGTTGATGAAGAGATCTTACAGAGTTACAGCGTGACCATGACACCAACCTATGGCACCATTTGTTTGCTAGGACAGCTCAACTTAAGGTGCTTCGGTAACGCATGCTCCTCCCGTCTGTTTTGGAGCTTTTCGCGAGTGATTGCTACATTGCCATCACCCATCGCCCATGATGGTGCCATCAAAAATGACGGAACAATGCATTGCCATCACCTTTATGCGCCACATGAATGCCCTGCGCGTCATTCAGTTGATCGCCGCCATTAAAACTGATTCTGGAGGAAAAGCAGACAACGAGTCCCATGTCTCCAACTTTAACTTTGTATCCATCTTTTCCAGAAAAGCCAGTATTTTCAATTATGCAATGTGATATATGCTAACAAATTTAAGTGGGTAAAGAGGTAGGATTTATGGTGCCACTGAGTGAGTAGCAGTGATGAATTTGTTTCAATAAAAATAATAAATAAGTTGCCGATTGAGAAAACAAGAGTAAAATTGATTCCAATATGCTAGATTCAAGCATTAATAGGTGAAACAGAACAATTGAGCAGCAGCATGTCTCGTGTGGCCACCACTGATGAATGATCATAAACATGCTCTCAGCTATACACCAATTTTTATACTCAGTTTTTTTTGGCATGATTCATGACTGGTAAAAAAAAAAGGTAAAGATGTATACTCCCTCCGTAATGGTAAAGAAAGCCGTTTAGGACAGCGACACGGTCTTCAAAACACAACTTTGACTACTTATTTTTAAAAAAAATATTTATCAAAAAATAATACATGTATACTTTTATAAAAGTATTTTTCAAAATAAATCTATTCATATAACATTTACAATTTCAAACTCAACAACTTAAAAGTTATTCATAATTTATATTATCAAAGTTTGACTCAAACCTTGTCCTAAACGGCTTTCTTTACCAATACAGAGGGAGTATATATTCACCAATGACACCACAATGGACAGAGAAAGGTATCAGTTTCAATATTTTAGCTCTGTATACCCCCGAAATCTCTTTAGAATGACAATTACATCATCACACTGGTATAGAAAACAAGCGTTTGACCCCAAAGGTCATATGAGAGAGCTCCAGGCTTGCAGTTAGCGCATAAAGATGGCACCGCAACCATGAACAACTGTAAGCACTGACTACGCAGGTGGCGACAGGAAGCATGTCATGCCCCAGTCATTTACATGGGCAAATTGTAGCTGAGGGAAGAAAGTACCATGAAAAGAACTATGGACCACGAGCCTTGGTGAAGCATAAGCATCCTGGTGATTGGCCATCCGGTATCATGCCACCGCCTTTGCTCGTGTCAAGAGCCTCTAAAAGCTGTACCACCTCATCCATATCAGGGCGTTTATCTGGGTTTGCATCCCAGCATTTCCGCATAACATTTGCGAATGCACTTGGACAGCAGCGAGGAATGTCTGGGCGCAAATTCTGCCACCAGAACGAAGGAACAGCTAATTACTAAGAATGTGTGTGTTCTGTGCATATTATATGGTGGAAGGAAGAAAAAATTGCAGAATGGGACCATGGGAGTGTATATGTAAGTATAACACAGGACAAACCTGATGGACAACAGCGGATGAGACATCAGCAAAACTAAGGTCTGGGTACGGCATGTCACAGCAATAGATTTCCCACAGGCAAATGCCAAAACTGTAAACATCACACTTCCTATTGTATGGTTTACCATCAAGAACCTGTTAGAACATACAAAAACAGAAAATTTCCTTTTAGCATGGGAATAACTGAAAATACTACACGTTAACATAACAGATATAAAAAGGCCAGTCCAGTAAGTACCTCTGGGGCCATATAACCAAGTGTGCCTGTTGCACCAGTCATGTCCTTTGGATTCTGAGCCTCAACGCGCGCGACACCAAAATCGGCAATCTTAAGGTTTCTCTGTGGAGTGAGCAGCATGTTTTCAGTTTTCACATCCCTGTGTACAATCTTTCTGGAGTGTAGATAGCTCAATCTGCAAATGGAAGGTTCAGATAGTTACCAGTAGATTCAGAGATAAATAATGCATGTCGGTGATTTGAGTTTAAGTGCTCTTTACCCTCTGGCCAAATCCAATGCAAGCTGAACCACAACTTTGTAAGCAAGCTTCCGTCGGCTATTCTTTATCAAATATTGCTTCAAAGTCCCTCCAGCAAGATATTCTACCACAACACAACATGCTCTTGCTGGCAAGTTAGTAGGTGCACCACCGTTGGAATTGTTGGCTGGAATCTTAAGATCTGTGGTCCCCATAGATGCACCAACAAACTGCAAAAGAATAAGAATATGCATTTGAGTGCTTCTCCAATATCCCAGAAGAAGTCCTATGTGGAACATACCAACTACAAATTTGGTCATGTGTAAGTTTAGGTAATCAGTAAGCTAAGGACTATCAGCTTTACTATACGAATAAGCATATATACAGACATGAAGCTGCACAGGAATGCATGAAAATATTCACCTTTGTAACATTAGGATGGCTGAGTTTATGCCAAACAGCAACCTCCTGCTTAAATGATATTCGCAAAGAGGCAGTTTCAGCTTCTGTAGCAAAAACATCTTCTCCCCAATCCAAAAGCTTCACTGCATATATCACAAATGAATATTACTCATTTGTCCCATGAAACTCTGTGCATATAGTGCCACACGTGCAAAAATAACAATGGCAAATAGATGAACCATCATATTTGTAAGTTATGTGTGATAAAAACAAGGAAGAGTTACTATTCGAACAGTGAAAGTACATGAATCTAACTTTATAAAAATGATTAGAAAGGGTCCTGTTAACACCAAAAATTGGCACCAGGAAGAGGCTGACATGTGGGCCGGAGTCGTCGAGAAGGTATCATTCGGTCTGTTGTAATAATGTGAACCAGCATCCTGGGACTGGTATTTGTATCACATTAAGTTCTCTCTTTCGAGGGGACGCTTCACTTTCCATTCCAACTTTTGCACTGCGATGTTTGGACATCGCCTATTGCTAGTAATTCAGGCTACCAATACTATCTAGTTGTGCTTGATGATTATTCACATTTTGATTGGACTTTTCTCCTTCGCCACAAATCTGATGTGCTCCCAACTCTAATTTCATTTCATGCTTTCGTTCGCACTCAGTTTCAGTGTAACATTCAGTGTCTGCAGACTGACAATGGGTGTGAATTTGACAATGTTGCCTCGCAAGCGTTCTTCTCCACTCATGGCATCTCTCTTCGCCTCACGTGTCCGTATACGTCACAACAGAATGGCCGCGCGGAGCGTATTCTACGTACTCTGAACGACAGCTTGCGTGCTCTTCTATTTCACGCCTCTGTCCCATCGCGTTTCTAGCCCGACGCTCTCGCCACCGCGACATATCTGCTTAACCGACGTCCTTGCCGCCCTCGTCAACACCTCACGCCATATGAGTTACTCTATGGTTCACCACCGGATTACGCTCATCTTCGCGTGTTCGAATGTCTGTGCTACCCAAACACTGCTGCCACAGCCCCGCACAAGCTCGCTCCGCGCTCTGTGGCCTGCATCTTTCTCGGGTATCCCATGGAACAACATGGCTATCGGTGTTATGACCCTGTGTCCCGGCGTGTACTCACCTCTCGTCATGTTTACTTCGACGAGGCCGTGTTCCCCTTTGCACAGGTACCATCGCCAAGCCCTGCGCCGTGCGCGGCGACACCGCCGGTCGTTCAAGACGCCATCCCGGTCCCTGCTGCTCGACGACACCGACCTGCTCCGCCGGAAGCGCCGTGACCGCGGGCGCCACCGGTGTTGCCGCCCCCCTCGTCGCCCGCACCGCCGTCGCCGGTCTCACCAGCATCCTCGACCGCGCACTCTCCCTCGATGTCACCACCGGCTGCACCAAGCCCCTCGTCCCCGGACACAGCTGTCCCGCCTGACGCGTCTGCATCAACTTCATCGACTGAACCTCCACGACACTCGATGGTCACTCGTGCGCGCGCCGGCATCACCGTCCCCAACCCCAAGTACGCCAACATCGCCACGACGTCCTCACCATCAGCACCGCCGTCATCCGTTCGTGCGGCCCTCGGTGACCCCGAGTGGCGTGCGGCGATGCAGGAGGAGTACGACGCGCTGTTGTCCAATGGAACGTGGACCCTAGTTCCTCGGCCGGCCAACACCAACATCATCACCGGCAAGTGGCTGTTCAAGAACAAGCTGCACCCCGATGGTTCCCTCAAGCGACGCAAGGCCAGATGGGTTGTCCGTGGCTTCACTCAGCAGGCTGGCGTCGACTTTCATCAGACCTTCTCCCCGGTGGTGAAGCCAGCTTCCATACGCACGGTGCTCCAGTTGGCTGCGTCGCGCTCATGGCCGGTTCATCAACTTGATGTCAAGAACGCGTTCCTCCACGGCGAGCTTGCGGAACGTGTTCACTGTCATCAACCAGCTGGTTTTGTTGATCCTGATCACCCGGACCACGTCTATCTCCTGGTCAAGTCCTTGTATGGACTAAAACAGGCGCCGCGCGCGTGGTTTGAGCGACTTGGTGGCCACCTGCGCAGCATGGGCTTCTCTCCAACTGGATCTGACGCCTCGCTGTTCGTCTACACCAACAACGGCCATCTTGCCTACCTCCTTTTGTATGTGGACGACATCATCCTCACCGGTTCTTCCGCAGCGCTCCTGCAACGCATCACCGAGCAGTTTCGCCATGAATTCGCCATCAAGGATCTCGGGGACCTTCGCTTCTTCCTTGGCGTTCAGGTCAAGCGTGACGCTACGGGTTTCTTCCTCACTCAGGCCCAGTATGCGGAGGAAATCCTTGAGCGTGCCGGCATGTCCAACTGCAAGCCTGCTTCGACGCCAGTCGACACCAAGCCCAAGCTCTCATTGAATGATGGTGAAC
The DNA here is from genome assembly GCA_900205405.1 of Echinochloa crus-galli. Classification (NCBI taxonomy): domain Eukaryota; kingdom Viridiplantae; phylum Streptophyta; class Magnoliopsida; order Poales; family Poaceae; genus Echinochloa; species Echinochloa crus-galli. The sequence goes on from OAMR01000146.1 coordinate 173,493, forward strand.
CGATGGCCGACGCGTCCCTATACCGCAGCATCGCTGGAGCCCTCCAGTACTTGATGCTCACACAGCCCGACGTCGCGTATGCCGTAAATCAAGCCTACCTCTACATGCATGCCCCACACGATGTGCACTGGAACTTGATCAAGCGCATCCTCCGGTACCTCCGGAGTACACTTGATCATGGCGTTCATCTCTCCGCGACGCCATCGACACAGCTCACGGCCTACTCTGACGCGGACTATGCGGGGTGTCCGGATACGCGCCGGTCGACATCAGGCTACTGCGTCTTCCTCGGCAACACGCTGCTCTCGTGGTCCTCCAAGCGCCAAACCACGGTCTCGCGTTCAAGTGCTGAAGCAGAGTACCGGGGTGTGGCTAATGCAGCGGCCGAGTGTTGCTGGTTGCAGAACCTTCTTCGCGAGGTCCACACCACCATCGACAAGGCCACGATCATCTACTGCGACAACATTTCAGATGTTTACCTCTCTGAAAATCCGGTTCATCATCGCCGAACGAAACATGTCGAGCTTGACATTCACTTTGTCTGTGAGAAGGTTGCTCTTGGCCAGCTGCGCGTTCTGCACGTCCCAACCGAGCAACAATACGCAGACATCATGATGAAGGGGCTCTCCACAGCTTCGTTTCAGCAATTCCGGTCCAGTTTATGCATCTGTCCAACCGATGCTGCAAGGGGGGGGGGGTGTAGAAGACCAAGTCCTGCTTCTTGTACACGGCAATGTAGCTAGCACTACTAACGTCTCCTGCATGTACTCCTAGGATTTAGGATCTACACCGGCACACGTTCAGGCCATGGGCCTCCTGTATATGTACTCACCCAAGCAGTAAAGATGAG
>OAMR01000146.1:195977-212701 GCA_900205405.1 Echinochloa crus-galli
GGAATTACCTAAGAGAAGATGTGTATAAGAGACAGTCTATATCTTGTGTGCACTCTGAAAAGCTATTCTCTTTTCTATATCTGAAGAGCGAGAAATCCGGAATAGAGAGTGGCTATGTTTACATAACCAGATAAAAAAAGCTGTTGGAAGGTGCATTTTTAATCAAAATCTGTAAAACTAGTAATTATGATGAATTTAGAGAGTCTCTTGGAGTTGCTTTTAGGGCTTGGTAGGCCATTGCATTGCATTGCCCTTCCGAAATTATAGGAGGAATAGAGGATGAATGGGATAAGTAACATACCTAGATCAAAATCTTTGTTATCTGTGACTATATATAAATCTATATATATATTGACACATTAAATAAAAGAAGTGAATTTTGTAGAGGCACTACAAGAATAACTCACATCCGCACCCCTCATATGCCTCGGTGCACTCAAGATCCGGTGCTAATGTGACGTTAGCACCGGGTGGGAAATTAGGGTGCCCCCGGAAACACTTTAGCACCGGTTGCTAACATCAACCGGTGCTAAAGGGTGACATTTAGCACCGGTTGGTGTTAGCAACCGGTGCTAAAGGCCCTCACACTTTAGCACCGGGTCGTAACACCACCCGGTGCTAAAGGGCTACCCTTTAGCACCGGGTCGTGTTACGACCCGGTGCTAAAGACCCTTTCGCACCGGGTCGTGTTACGACCCGGTGCTAAAGGGGGTGTCATATAATACTACAAAAGGAAAGCATCTTTTATCTCATCACATGTGTAGCGTAGGTGAGATGGTTAGGTGGGTGTACGTGTGCGAGCCAAGAGGTCTTGAGTTTGAATCTCGCAACACGCAAAACAAAGATTTTGATCTAGGTATGTTACTTATCCCATTCATCCTCTATTCCTCCTATAATTTCGGAAGGGCAATGCAATGCAATGGCCTACCAAGCCCTAAAAGCAACTCCAAGAGACTCTCTAAATTCATCATAATTACTAGTTTTACAGATTTTGATTAAAAATGCACCTTCCAACAGCTTTTTTTATCTGGTTATGTAAACATAGCCACTCTCTATTCCGGATTTCTCGCTCTTCACATATAGAAAAGAGAATAGCCTTTCAGAGTGCATACAAGATATAGAAAAGCTGTTGGAAAACGAAAACATATAGAAAACGATTTTTATGTAAATGACTCTCTAAATGATGATTTAAAGAGTGAGGTTTAGAGAGACTCTCGGAGATGCTCTAAACCGCTTCTTAAACGAAAGCATAAAATGCCAATTCGCAGCAGATACGTTCCCACTCCCATATGCTTTATGTATTAAAAAAGAGAGCAACGATTCTTGACAGTAAAATAATGAACCTTATGAAACTGGACGGCTGCGGCGGCCGCCCAGACTGGCCACGAGTCCACGACAGTAAATATTTTTTTACCCGTACGATTAGTAATCTACGGCTCTTCTTTTTGTTTGGCATCCCGTTCGTGGTCCATAATCTTTGCTACACGTGTTTGGCTAGAAATATCTTCCACGTCTTGCTCAATTTTTTTCCCACCGTGATCTGTCTCTGTTTACTCCTCTCTCGCGCCCTGTCCTTCTGCACCTATTTACTTCGCCAATCTAGCGCATGCGGCAGCACAAGTACTGCAGGCAAATAGCGATAGCGTATGTCCATCGCCCCCGTGTTGCTCTGCAAGTTGAAGAAGATATTTCCACCAGGTTTTTTCAACCCGATGTAGCATATGATTTTGCACCTTCCATATGAGGCACGAATGAGGAGGGGGGGCTGTGCAGAACCGTTGGTGCTATCCAATTGAGAGATGTTAAAAGGTTCTTCGAGCTAAGTGTAAAAATAAATGCAAAATTGTAGCTTCTATTGCAAAGGCATACATTCTGGAGGAGGTGTCAAACTTCACAATAAAATACTATGCTGACAACCTTCCTAGCGTGCACAATCCACCCCCTTCGTTACAATGTTGGTGAAGTTGAATCGAACCTCAGCATTTTCCGAGGGCAACTTGGAAGTGCAAGTGAAGCCACGAAAAAGACCTTAAAAATTTCAGAGTGGCGCGCTATCATGCTATATGTGTTGACCAACCTATCCAAGGTTCAGCCGTACATGCCGTACAAACTTGTTCTCGAGTACCTAGTCACTATTCTACATCCAACCCTCTTGTTTCTCATTCATATAGGAAATTTCTTCATCAATTATGGAGTAAATCAAGGGATCCTACTCCGCATGAAGTTGGTACCCTTCTTAGACAGGGTGCGGGAAATGGATCCTACTATCCTGGTCGAACTTGCAGGGCTAATCCGATGGTTCTATGAGTGTCGAGTTGAGATAGGTTGCCGATTGTTGTGCGTATAGGGCAGGTCATTTACCGGGTATGACATTAATGGTTATCGTTTTCGCACAACAAGCCATGAGTAGAGGATGCCCAATCGAAGGACCATAAATACTAGAGTCTATACACCAGGCCTTATTGGGGTCGAGTACTATGGGAGACTTGAAGAAATATACGAACTTAATTTCGATGGAATCAAACCTCTTAATCATGTTATCTTCAAATGCCATTGGTATGATCCCTCCGTGGTGAGACGGATCCCTAATCTAGGGCTAGTCAAAATTTAAAAGTCATCTGTCTGACCAGGAGTCGATGTCTATATTATGGCTCAACAGGCCACCTAAGTTTATTATTTGTTATACCCGTGCAAAACCGATAAACGTCTTGAAGGTTGGGATGTTAAGTACAAAGTATCACCACACGGTAAACTACTAGTACCAAACAATGAAGATTATATCATTGACCCAAACGCCACCTGTGATGGAGAGTTCTTCCAAGAAAATGGGCTAGAAGGGGATTTTGAGATAGATCTAAGTATTTAACCCAAGCGGTTGGAATGGATTTAGACTCAGAAATGTTTGTTGACGAGGACACTGGAGATGTGGTTCAGAATGTCAAGGGAATGGAGTTATTAGAGCGATTACGTTTAGGCAATGACATTGACGATGACATTCCTCCTTTGGAGCACGATCATGAACATCTCGAAATGCATGATAGTGATGATGAGACTGTTGATCCAGCTAATCCTGATCCTTATGATTATTTCTAATAAATATATGTTTTTTGTATATATTGCATCTCTTTCTAATAATATATATTGGTTCATATTTTTTGTTTATTTTGCATGTACTTATGTTTTGGTTCATAAATGTTCATATCATGGTATCTAATAAATGTACCTATGTTCTCTACCAGTGAACCTCCAGCGGTGGTCGTTTGCAGGCTGGCAGCGCGCTGCCTTGACCATGAAGCGCATGCCATTGGAGTTGAATTCTGTGCCACCCCTCGTGAGATTGGGAGCATAAACTCCTCGATTGATGCAGACTTTGCGGACGGATACGGCACGGCAAAGGACGTCGCCTTGTATGCCCGTGAAGTGGCACGGTGGGAGGAGTCAGGCATCGCTGCAGTGCATTGCGCGGTGGCTGTGGTTCACAAAGCTTTGGCTCGGGCGGGTTCACGTGCAAGGAAAGAAAGCATGGTCAAAGCTTAACAACTGACTCAACGAATAATTTATGTAATGGTTTGATGTAATCTTCCTAAATGTTGCAAAGACAGTTTTATAATGACTAATTATGGCTGAATCTGACATTTTGGAGCCCGGTGCACTAGCCCCGCTTGTGTAGGGTCCGGGAAAAAAGCATAAAGATTATTAAAGTAAAAAACAGTGTTACAAGATTCATCATGAAACAAACTACATACATATAAAAAAGAATTGTTCTTTCTAACTAAAATAAATTATTTTCATAGACATTATTTGTCAAAGTAGCATATTGAATACAATGTCAATATCCTAAAATGCATTTATTTGTGCGCAGAGAGAATATGCTATTTACAATAATCATAGATGGGATGATAACAAGTAAACCATGATGCTAGTGATCGATTGCAGGCTTGACGTCCAGACACCCCAACCACGAATATTTCTCAGTAATAATCACGTGACATGTACGTGACTAGAACCCCTATGGGTTGGTTTGGGTGCAAATAATATTTTTGTATATCTTAGCACCGGGTTTTGAACGATTGACATTTCTTATTGGAATCAAGATCGAATCATTAGTGTTGCATGAATACTATATGTAAAAAACTGGTGTAGTAATGCCATTTTGTGAACAGACACTGATAGTGTAGCTTTTCAACTCGTGAACGTTACATATCCATGGCACATACATTTGAAGGATAATATGACATAGCAACAAACATCAGACATAGACATGGGATTTGCAACCCCAAATCTGAATCCGAGTAACATTATTCTGCGGTACGAAAATGGAAGTAAAATAGGCGGACACATATTTGGCTACAACCATGGAATTTTTAGTTGAAAATCGCGTCCAACATGGCTATTATTTGGCAAGGGCATCGGACTGTGTTCATGCAGGTCCCAGAGTCCAAGTATTGCGGCAATCGCTCTTACCAGAATCCTGTGCATATATAGATGATTCAGTAATGCCAAACATAATTAGATTTCAAATTAATTGCAAGAATATGGATCGTGAGTAAACAAATTATGACTGAGGCCAGCAAAATGAATGGTATTCCTCACCTTTTTTCTCTTTATAGGAGTGTAGAATGCATGCCCATCGAGCTCAAGAACTTGCTCACCAGATTTTATGTTGCGACTTTCATGGTAGATGACTCCCTGTGCTAGAGTAAACTCCCCCGTCCCACCGACAATAGCCCACTCCTGACTGCGCTAGAGTAATCACCTCAAGCGTGTGGAGCCTTTAAACCTGCATGCGCGTGAATCATATGTTCATATTCTTCATCTTGCTAGCTAATTGCTTTTTCTCTATAGGATGAGAAAAAGAGTTCTCTATGTATAACTCGACTTCTCGCATAAAGGATGATGAGCCAAAGAACATCAAGCTTACCTTTCATCCTCAAACAGTATGGTGAAACTGGCGTGCCAGTTCTTCTGTTTGGAGTTTGCTTCAACATTCAAGCCCTGTGCACGAGCTACAAGCTTTGCATTAGAGACATCTGGTAGATTATCGTACATGACCCAGTCAGTAACAACAGCACTGTCGAATGCGGTTCGCTGATTCCTGTTTGGTCCGTCGTGGATATGGTGGAGGTACAAGTGGAAATAGAACTCATTGCGGAGAATGTTGTGGCTGCAGGGTGAGTTCTGAAAAGCAGGATTGGCCATGTCTTGGAGGTTTCAACGGAACAAACCAGGGACGGGTGTGGGATGGAGTAATGGATTTGCACTCGATCGTGTCTATGCAGATGTGATGAAACAACAAGAATTTATACAAGAGTTGTGGGGGTATTATTCGGAAAGCACATGAATTGACTTGAAATCAAAATCTACGTCGCACGATTCGAGGAGTCGCACGATTCGAGGAGTCGCACGGCGCGGCGTCGTTTCGATCGATTCTACGAGTATCGTGTCTAGGTACTTCGTATACAGCTACAAGTGTATACTACGTAGCAATTTGATACTTGGGGCCCCTTGCTATCGGGGGCCCGGGGCGGCCGCCCCTCTCGCCCTGCCCCAGGACCGGGCCTGCAAGCAGCCAAGCGGAGCGGAGACTTGTGAGTTGGTTGATCTTGGAGTCGTCGACCTCCAGCATGCATGAATCATGTGCATGCGAAATCTACGTGGACGAATTATTGGTGCCAAGCGGAGCGGAGACTCGTGAGTTGGTTGATCTTGGAGTCGTCGACCTCCAAAATGTGAATCATGTGCTTGCGAAATCTACGTGGATGAATCAGGATCTCTCCCCCGCGTCGCTCCGCAGGCGACCGGGGGAGTCCCCCACGCCCCTCGCCACCGGCCTCCCTCCTCCCCCGCCTTCTCCTCGCCGTCGCCCGAGCAGGCCGGCCAGCCGGAAGTCCGGCACCTGCGAGGAAGGCGGCGGCGGGGTGGCTCCTCCGTTCGACGAGGCCACATCGTGCGGGCGGCGGCGGGGTGGCTCCTCCGTTCGACGAGGCCACATCGTGCGGGCGTCTGACGAGGGCATCCAATGTCTAGGAGGCCGGATCTGCCCTCCGCAGTCCGGGCGGCGTCCGTGCGTGGGATCCGGCAGAGGAGCTCACCGGGATCCATGGAGGTCCCCAAGGCAGTCGGTGGCGGAGATGGCATCCTCGGGTGGGGGACGAGCCCCTGGTTCGGATCTTGCAACTACATCTGGTGATAACATCTTCAATTTCGCCTTTATTTTCATATAGACCAGGAGACATGAGTCACATTGGCTTCATTCACGGATTCTCTTACCCGAAGACGGATTTCATCTGCAATTTATTCCGGTGGATCATGCACGAGTACCAATGGCTACTTTGCAGCATGATATCTCAGGTTACGATTTCAGATGGTCTGCCGGATTTGGAGTTCGTGGCCGTTTGAAGTGGGTCAGGTCTGGTCTATATGAAAGCATTGGCTTGTTAAGAAGGGAGAAGCAACACGGTGTGACTATGTCGTGATGGTAATTGTTACTAATTCACGGTTCCGGGAAGAAATTCCTAGGTCTGACCTTAATTGGTTGTACCTGACAGTGACCTTGTTGAAGACATTGTTTGGATTAAGATTAATTACTCCCTTGGTGAAAACTTTTGATCTGGTCTTAATTGATTGGGTCACTGCAACGTTGGCACGTGCGCGTGCCGTTTCCTCGTTGGAGGCGTTGTCTCGGGAGCCTACGTCATTGTCCAAGAACGGCTTTGGTTTGTGAAGCGGATGAAGGTGAAGTCGCTTGTGGTAGCTTGCTGCGACATGATCTTTTGGTCATGGTGCTTTCATTTTTTTTCTTTTTTATGGGCTATGTGCATCTTAGTTATGCAGATCTTTTGGTCATGGTGCTTTCATTTTTTTTCTTTTTTATGGGCTATGTGCATCTTAGTTATGCAGAGGCCGAGTTGGATCTTATATAATATTATCATCTCGATGTAATTGTCTAAGATCAATAAAGCTTCCCTTTTCTAAAAAACTTGGATGAATTATTGATGCCAGGTCGAGCCATGCAGAGTTTGACTGTTTGCACTGGTGAAACTCTACTCTACTCTCTAAAAGAAAATATCATATCCTGGTCATCGAGATTTCTACTCTATATCACTTTCTTTTACACTGGTTCGTACTCTATCAACACTCTCTACATCAACCACCCATTGATGTGGCCCACATTTCAGGTTTTTCATTAATTTTTTCTCACCCTCCCTCCTCTCTTTCCTCCTCCGCCGCCGCCTCCCATTTCTACCCCACCACACCGTCCCCTTCCCTCCACCACCGCCGCCCCCTCCCCTCCCCGGCCGACGGTGCGCCCACGGGCTCCCTCCTCTTCTCCGCCACGCCCACGCGCGTTCCTCACACTGCCGCATCACCATCGCGTCCCCTCCACCGTCTCCCCCCTCGCGCGCGCCCTCTCCGTTGTCTCCCCCGTGCGCGCCGCATCCGTCGTGTCCCTTCACCGCCACTCTCCCCCTCTCTCTCTCTCTCTCTCTGGGCGGGCGGAGGTGGTGCGGCTTGGCTGGCGGCGGTGTGGTAGGCGGAGGTGGCGCGGCTCGACGGGCGGAGATCTTCGCTATTTGTGGCCTTGTCACGTCGCTCATCTACCTCCTCAGCTTCTTTGGTATTGCCTTCGTGCAGTCCATCATCTCCAACAATGACGGCTCCCGCCACGCGCAGGCGACGCCTCTTCCCGCACTGGTCTAGTGCGCGCTGCTGGGGAACCGGAACCCCACCAGCGCACCAGAGAAAATGCCGGAGGAGGGCGAGGAGATCGTGACCGGGAAGATCTAGTCTGAAACGAACCGGATTCACGAAACTGAGAATCCGACTCCCTGTACCCTTGTGATAGTCCCAGGAACAACAACTATCACGTACAGAACTCATTTCAGCTGAATATCACATCCATACATTGATTAGGGCCTTCAAACATGATATAAATACATAGCGGTAGGGTACAAGCCCACTGGGCTAATCGACAAAAGGGAAACAACTATGCAGCGGATAGCTATAAGCTTCTGGAGCTTCGGGCCTTCACCTCCACAGGCATACTTGAGCGCAGCGCACAGCCCACATCGGCATCTTCCTTCGAGGATGATCTCGTACTTAGAGTCTTCTCCTGTGCACCTAGAGTCTGTCCCCAAGGAAATGGGACAGGTCCACGTCACCGACCATAATATGCAGCAATGCTTTATAGTGGCCTAAACTAGTATTAAAGTATTCAAGGGATATAAGCTGGGGTTTTCCTATGCGCAAGCAGCAATATAACCAAGTTCATCTCATCTCCAAACACCTTTTCTCACCAGCACATTCACTCCCCAAAACCATCCATCAATCTCACCTCCACGTCGGGCTCGTCCTGCCTCAACAGGTTTCCGCAATAAACATCCACCAACTCCATTCACTTACTAGTCGACAAGGTGAGCTCCCTCCCCACCTGTCCCAACAGCAAACGCTGGACCATCCTCTCATAACCCAGGTCAAGGTAAAGGTAAGAAAGCAGAATCTCATGCTAGTCTGATGAACCAGAAGAAGGATCGTCCATGACCGTGGACATGGCTATACGTATAGTTTTCACTCTGCAGAGGTTGTACTCCAGGAACCACCCGGGTTGCGAGCTGGTGCCCCAGCTTGAGACGCAACCCACAGTAAAGACCCTATAAAGTAATGGTACCATCCTGCTTCCCTGGGCTCGGGAAACATCTGCACGCTAACATCTGCCCTAGGGATGTGAAACCTTCCCACCGGGGCCAGTCGGGGGCAATGGTAAATCAGGGAGAGTACGCCGCAACGAGTCACCCTTACACATATCAAACTCGAATCTCCTAACAGTCCTGGTACCACACTAGATAGGCCTGCTGGAACTCTCCCCATTCTGGGTAGATGGTGAGCACTGTAAATTCACACTTCTAGACATTTCGACGCGGTCCTTAATTGTCGGTAAAGCGAGTATCAGCATCAAAGCGATACGCCGCAACGGTCCGCAATCGGCACCCATTACAGGTATGGCCGCCCAAACTCCTCAAAGTATCCAAAGTAACCATGTCCCCGCAACAGGTACTCCGTAGGAACTGTCCGAGTTCAGTTCCAAAGCACCCCAATCAAACGACCGGGTTGTTATCACTCGCCTCCACCGCCTAGCTGCACTACTCCTCCCAAGCCACCCAACTCACGCCAAGAACATCAATCGCAACCATCCCAACACATGCAAGCATAGCATTCTCATATAGTGGATAATATGTAGCAAGGAAACAGGGTTGATAAATGGCAGTGCAGGCATATCATCATCATGCGAGTAAAGTAAAGCGCTAGCATACTAGTTCCATGTCTAATAGGTATTTCAGAGAATGGCTGGGCGTGAACCTGGGACTTGCTCTTCCACTTCGTTGAGGTAGTTGAGGTAGTAGACGTCCTCCTCTTGACTCTTCGGACCTCCTAAGATCGCTGAAAGAAAATAAAGACGGGCACTACTAGCAAAGAAACACCAAAACGGCGGAGAAAGAAGACCCAAACAACACCAAACTCTACACTAACGTGTAGGTCATGATTTTAGAAAAATATAGAAACTGGTTTCATATTTTTCTGAGCTACGTTGATTTATTATTAATTTTCTAAGTTTAAATCATTTTCTGAAAACATTAAATAATTTCGAAAAAGAAAAACACTCAGGCTGGGACATGTGGCAGCACCAGGGCGTGCCACGTCATCACTGCTGACGTCAGCATGACGTCATCAGTGGGGCCGGCTCTGCTGACGTCATCGTGGGCCCTGATGACGTCAGCATTGACTTGGTCAACGTTGACCAGTCAACGGTCAGCGGGGTCAGTGGGCCCACAGGTCAACCTAACAGAGTCAATGGCAGGTGGGGCCACGGTGTCAGCAATTAGGAAGAAGAAAAGGGAAAGGATTCGCGGGCTGGTTGTTGGGCCAAAAGAGAGCAGGCCGGCCCAACAAGTCTGGGCTGGCGGCCCAAGAAGGCGGGGTTGAAGCTGCTCGGCTGCTGGGCGCAGTCCACCATGGACCGTGAGGTCGGTCCACGAGAGCCGGGTTCACAGGATCGTTCACAGGATCGTTTGCGGCTGAGAGGGATCTTCTGCGGCAGATCTGGACAGGTGGTAGTGTGGCGTTGTATGTGGCTCGGCCGCCGCGACGCGGGGGCGCGACGGCGCGCTCTGGTGCGCAGCGCCGGCGGCAACGACGACGTCGGTGGCTCCCCGACGCTGGCGTGCGGCGGCGCGGCCATGGCGACCGCACGACCCGGCATCCCAGCGCACGGCGACCACGGCGAACAGGGCGGCGAAACCATGAGAAGCGCGGGGCACAGGGATCAGGACTAGGCTCGGCTGCAGGAGGTCGGTCGCGATGGCTCTCGCGCGCGCAGATGAGGGTCTAGCCCTGTCCGCGGTGCGGCCATGGTGCTCGCAGAGCCCGGGCATCCCCGGTGTGCGTCAACGGCCATGGCGGCCCTGGGTAAGCTAGTCAAGGCGACGGCGGGCGGCTGGAGACCTAGCGGCGGTACCTGCAAAGCGGCTCGAAGGCACGCACACAGACTACGACGGCGGCCAGGGGCACGGCGTGAAGGGAGAGGTGGAACGACGGCGAACAGGGGGATAGCAGGGGCGACGGCGGCAGCTCACCACAAGGCCAGTCGTCGATCGTTGCAGCTTGGGGAAGGCTCGCAGCGCTCCGGCGACCCCCGCGCTCCCTCGAACGGCTCGGTCCGGCTTCTTCTTGGCAATCCCGCGAGCGGCGGCGACGCGGCGGCGCTCCAGCTCGCGGTGACGGAGGCTCCGCGGCGGGGCAGCGGAGCGCGGTGGACGGCGAGGCTACGACGCGCGGCCGGTGGCTTTGGCGCGAATCGAATCCATTGTGCTAGCTTCTCCTCGCATCGAGTCATACAACGGGCGGCGACGGCGGGCGAAACGTCTAGGAGCACGCGAACAAGCCGTAGATGAACGACTCGATGACTCCGCCTGGGAGATTGTTGTCGGTACTTCTCACACCGGCGGTCTAATTTTGTTGTAGCTTGTGCGGCATCTCTCCGCGGGACGTGATGGTAGGCAATGCAAACATAAGGGATTATACTGGTTCGGGCAGAATGTCCCTACAAGAGGGGTTGGCCTGCAAGACGGGATGAGAGCGTGAGGGTGTGAGTGTGGTGCGTGGAACCAGCTGCTAGCTGCGAGCTGCTCGAAAACTATGCTATGGAATTCGCCCTTCCCTTTATGTCCGGGGATCGGTCTTCTTTTCCCTCTGCTCCCTCCTATTGGAAGAAGTTATTCTTGTGCTTGGAGGCTTCCGAGCGCCTTGTAGTGCCTCCCAAGTTATAGTTGTGGCCCCGTCGTGGGTCCCGTCCTCCAATTCATGCATGTCCGAGCCGTTTCGGGCTGGCCGAGGCCTGAGCTCTGCTCTGTAGCTTTTTGCGCATGTCAGAGCCTGCCGGGGGCTTATCATTACGGTGTGTTGGCATGTGCGGAGTAGATTACCGCCACCGCTTAGCCTTGATGTGACGGTTGTGCCACCTGTTCTTCTCCAAGCCCTTCGGGTGGCTCAGGGGCCAAGCTTACGTGTTGTTTGAAGCATGCGCTTCTGACAGTGGTTGCTTCGTAGGCCTATTACTAGGTCGGGGCTACGAGCTAGCCCTCTCTTGTCACCTCAACCATACCTGGGCCTCTGTGTTCACGGGGCCCAATACGTGGAAGCGCCCAAACCTTGGGCTTTGTGGTCTTGGGGGAGCAACATGGCCCGTGTGGGTCAGAGGACAACCATGCATCTTGACAAGTGTTGTTGCTTGTTGGCGGTCGTTACAGCCCTAATCCGACCACCAATACTCAGGAATATATGAGGTTTTATGCAACATTCCATGTACTTAGGTTTTATTTCTAATAAAGTTCCACGAGTTTTGGTGAGTGTCACGTTCTCTCTTCCCTTCCCCTCTCGTCTTCTTCTCTTTCCCCTCCTCCCCCTTCAACTTGGCGAAGAGGAAAACCCCCCAGAGGTGCGGCGGCGGCTGGACAAGGGGATCGGCAGGAGTGGGGATATTTATAGGGCGGCTCGGCTAGGGTTCGTCGGCACGAGCGACTGGAGATGCTCGGCGTCCGTGCTCCTTTACACGCGGAACCATCCGGACGGCTAGGCGGCGTGGAGCAGGTGAGCTCGGGCAGCTCACGCGCGGCGCGCATGCGTCGCGGCGGGGAAGAAAGGGGAACAATGCGTGTGGGTCCCGGCTGTCGGTGGGAGAGAAAGGAGAAGGGGCGCGCGGCTGGCTGGGCCGGCGGGCAGCTAGGTGGGCCGGCTGAAATGCTGGGCTGCGGAATAGAAGAGAAGGAGAGGCTGGGCGTCGGGAATGGTATTGAGGGACGAAAGATGGACTTCGGAAGAGATTCGGCCCAAGGATAGTTAGGTAGGGTTTGGATTAGATTGGGTTAGTTTAGTTAGATGATTTGAATTCAAATCCAAACAAAGAACCAAAAAGCACATAAAAACCAAATCATACTATTAGATCCTTAGCACTTCAATTCTAATTTTAAATTAATTTAAATTTGCCTAGGAGTTTGGGGAGCAAAATAGAAGACAATCTTATATGTTTGTTTACATGCACTCAATTCACTAAAAATTTTGAAATTCACATTTTTGCATTCAACAAATCCTACGGAAAATTTCGGGATGTTACATAGTCATACATTCTGGAGACCAGGCTGGGGGACTGCCGCCAGGATCCGGCGTGAGGCGCTGCGGAGGACAACGGGATGGGAGATTGGCAGGCTCCTGCTCGATGGGTTCGACTACGTATCCATCTTCGGGCAGCAGCGGCCGCCAGGCACGTGGGCAGGTGGTCCGTGGCTCCCGGCGGCGGTGGCGGCCTCCAATGCGGCGACGACCTCCAGCAGGGAGCAGCTTGCGTGTGGCGAACAACAGCGGCGGACGACAACGGCCTTCAGCGGTGCGCGGGGAGCGGCACCGAGCAGGAACCTATCCAGTGGCCGCTCACCCACGATTCGCGGCGGTCAAGCTTGTCGCCATGGAAGGCCGTGCCGGCGGGGGAGCAACGGCTGGGATGGGCCCGCGCCGACGTGTTGTTTACCGTGTCGCACGCTCCCCCTCTTGATTTTCCGTGCGCAGGGGCAGCATAGCGTTTGCAGCTTCTTTTGTCCGGGGCCGCTGCAGCCAAAAAAGTTATAGCGCTCCTACGTGGCTGTTTACCAGGCCTTTTTACAGGCACAGGTGCAGATAGCCTAAAGCTGCTGCCCTGCTCATATACACCCACATGTAGCTAGTGTCGTTTGCTTAGTGCAAGTAGAACAGTGCAGACAACTGCTGTCATTTTGGCACAAACATACAGCTGTGGGATATGGGTACCCCTAGGCCCACTGTCAGACTACCACGGCGGCCAGGGCCCACGTCTGACAAACTTGTAGGCCGACCCCTAGGCGGCTCACGCGGGCTCCCCGACTTGGCGAACAAGTTTGATGAAGACCCGGTGGGCGGCTCACCCGAATATACAGGGATATTCAGTTGTAACCGACTCGGACTAGAGTCCTTGTCGATATCAAGTAGGTTTAGATAGAAACTGACTTGTAAACCTTAGCCCGTCACCATATATAAGGCGGCCTAGGGCACCCCCATCAGGGACACGCATCACATCGAACCATACAAGCAATACAAACTACACCACCGACACAAGACGTAGGGTATTATACCTCCGGGTAGCCTGAACTTGTCTAAATCAGTGTCTCCTGTGTACCATCAAGCCACTAGCTCATCAATCGCCCCGCCTACAAATCAACCACTCGGGTACCCCCAGGTGGATTGCCGGTCCTAAGGTCCGACAATGGGGTCCATCTTCTTTTTGAATAGGCATTTCCAATTGTTGTTGTGATGGATGAGGGTCCATGCATATGTATGTGAATAGATCGGAGTTCTTTTTTTGAAATAAAAGGCAGGAGCACTGCCATATCATATAAGAAGAAGAAGCATTGATACATACGCGCCGAAGCGAACACCACCACCACATAAACAACGCATGCAAACAACGCACACGACAAAACACTACACCACCACGATCCAGGAGAGGAGCCAAAGGAAGCCACCCGCGATCCGCGCCGTTGTCTCCAACGCTGTGCCAAGCCAAAAGACGCGGCCCGCTGCAAGCCTGAGCGGCAACTCAAACTCCTCCACCATGGTGCCAGGTAGGGGTAGATTGTTGAGTTTTTTCGATTCGAAAACACCGCTAGCTTGATGGCAGATCAATCCGACGTCGTCTTCCCGGCGAGCATGAGCGGCAGCCCCAAGCACCTTCCGGGCATCAGCTTCTTTGCCAATTCCAGCAACTCAAGCTCCGCCAACGTCAACCTGACGCCGGTGGACTCGACCTCGACAACTTCGGGGACTCCCCTCGACGTGCCCAATCGGCTCATGCAGCAGATCGTGCAGCTCAGCGTCCGAGATCGGATCCCAGATCTGCTCCCCCGGCGCCGAGTTCCTTACCCCGACGAGGTCATCAACGGGCTAGATCGCATCAACGACACGCTCGCTGAATGCATCGCAATGTCCGAGAGAGCATTAGATCGTTCAGGGAACAAGTTCCCTTACGGACTGAAGAACGCGGCTGCCGACCACTCTGGACGGCTCCCACGACATGCGGCCCAGATCCAATCTACTAGCTCAACGGTCGCCCGCTTGTCTGTTTGGCTGTCTGCATGGTGATTAATTCATCATTTGACATAAAAACTAATGATGATTTACTACATATCTGATATTTGTAGCTTTTATATGTATGCATCAGATAATACAAAATACATTTAAATATGTGTCTGACAAGTGGGACCCTGTGGGACCAGGATCCCTAGGGCCACTTATCCAGAAGGTTAAACTACTCGGCAGATAGAGTTCAGCCCGACTACTCAATCCAGTCGGCTATGGTGCAAGACGGCGTAGCAGATTAGGATAACTAGTCGTGTACAGATAGGAAACTCCCCAAAGTATTCTGTTGTAGTTCTCCATGTTGTATACGACTAGGACTGTACAAACCGACTTGTAACCCTGCCTCCCAGACTATATAAGGTGGGGCAGGCACCCCCTCAGAACTCAGATCATAACCACACGTGCAATACAATCAAGCACACAGGACGTAGGGTATTACGCTACTCGCAGCCTGAACCTGTCTAAATCCTTGTGTTGTTCGTGTACTGTCGCTCCAAGAACTAGGCGAGACCCACGAATCTACTCTCTGGGTACCCTAGATAGACGTGCTTGATATAAATCGTCGACAGACCCGTGCCCCCAACCTTATCTTCCCCCTCTTCTCTGTCTCCCCCATCCTCCGGTCTCCACCCAACCACGCTCTTCCCCCATCCTCCTCCCTCTCTCGCTCACTCTATCTCTCCAGCGAGGGGCGGCGGCCCCAACGCGGCGGCAGGCAGGGCTGTGGTGCGCGCCCCACAAGACCCTCGTGGCGGACCGCGGCCCCCGTGGCTAGCTTCCCACCTGCGGCCAGTGAGGCCCCATGGCGAGGCCGCGTCGCGTGGCAGACGACGAGAGGCAGCGGCCCCGGCGCAGCGGCAGGCGGGGCTGCGGTGTGCGGCCCGTGAGACCCTCGCGGCGAAAAAGCGGTTCCCCGCGGCGGGCCAACTGTGCTATGTCGTTGAGGCTCCGCGGCGGGGCAGCGGAGCGCGGTGGACGGCGAGGCTACGACGCGCGGCCGGTGGCTTTGGCGCGAATCGAATCCATTGTGCTAGCTTCTCCTCGCATCGAGTCATACAACGGGCGGCGACGGCGGGCGAAACGTCTAGGAGCACGCGAACAAGCCGTAGATGAACGACTCGATGACTCCGCCTGGGAGATTGTTGTCGGTACTTCTCACACCGGCGGTCTAATTTTGTTGTAGCTTGTGCGGCATCTCTCCGCGGGACGTGATGGTAGGCAATGCAAACATAAGGGATTATACTGGTTCGGGCAGAATGTCCCTACAAGAGGGGTTGGCCTGCAAGACGGGATGAGAGCGTGAGGGTGTGAGTGTGGTGCGTGGAACCAGCTGCTAGCTGCGAGCTGCTCGAAAACTATGCTATGGAATTCGCCCTTCCCTTTATGTCCGGGGATCGGTCTTCTTTTCCCTCTGCTCCCTCCTATTGGAAGAAGTTATTCTTGTGCTTGGAGGCTTCCGAGCGCCTTGTAGTGCCTCCCAAGTTATAGTTGTGGCCCCGTCGTGGGTCCCGTCCTCCAATTCATGCATGTCCGAGCCGTTTCGGGCTGGCCGAGGCCTGAGCTCTGCTCTGTAGCTTTTTGCGCATGTCAGAGCCTGCCGGGGGCTTATCATTACGGTGTGTTGGCATGTGCGGAGTAGATTACCGCCACCGCTTAGCCTTGATGTGACGGTTGTGCCACCTGTTCTTCTCCAAGCCCTTCGGGTGGCTCAGGGGCAAGCTTACGTGTTGTTTGAAGCATGCGCTTCTGACAGTGGTTGCTTCGTAGGCCTATTACTAGGTCGGGGCTACGAGCTAGCCCTCTCTTGTCACCTCAACCATACCTGGGCCTCTGTGTTCACGGGGCCCAATACGTGGAAGCGCCCAAACCTTGGGCTTTGTGGTCTTGGGGGAGCAACATGGCCCGTGTGGGTCAGAGGACAACCATGCATCTTGACAAGTGTTGTTGCTTGTTGGCGGTCGTTACAGCCCTAATCCGACCACCAATACTCAGGAATATATGAGGTTTTATGCAACATTCCATGTACT
>OAMR01000146.1:212728-225131 GCA_900205405.1 Echinochloa crus-galli
TCTTGATTTGTGCCGGATTTGCGATCTTTTGCACTTCACCATTATCATGACACGCGCTAAAGACTGGGGCGGCGAACTGGCTGGAGCTTGTTGGCGGTCGTTACAACCCAAATCCGACCACCACTACTTGGGAATAAATGAGGTTTTATGCAACATTCCATGTACTTAGGTTTTATTTCTAATAAAGTTCCACGAGTTTTGGTGAGTGTCACTTGTGCAGGTAATACTATGATAAATACGCGCTATTGGGGCCGAAATTGACCGAATCGGCCGAACGACACCGTTCGGCCGGTTACCCCCCTTAGCCGTAAACAATGCGAAGCATCACCGGAGGCCGTCCACGTCAGCAATGAATGAGCGGCGACCGTGCAAGACACCTCATCACTACCACGTCACTCTTGGGCCTGGAATATACGAAGTCCATCACCAGAAGCAAAGCCCAGGAGGTCCAGAGGGAAGAGGCGGTGCAGGGGGGTGCTGCTGGGCCTCTAGGCCCGTTCGGCCGAACAAGGCGGTTCGGCCGAACCGCCCCCAATCCAGCACTGCCTCCCAGGGGTGAATCCTGGCCGTGGGATCCAGAGGCGGCACATCCCACGGTTCAGCCGAACTGACCAGTTCGGCCGAACCAGGGAATTCGGCCGAAGGCCCGGCACCGCCTCCCTGGCTGCCTTGGCGGTTACCCTGCCTACAACCGCCATCAACCGCTATAAATTGGACAGCCCCGGCCCTCATTCAACACACACCAAGCCAAGGAGCTCTTTCATTCCACTTGTTCTAGTAGAGTTAGGATAGTTTAGTTGGGAGTTAGAGTCGAGTCGAGCTTTGCCTTCGTAGGTTCCGGAATCATCTTCAGAAGCTCTGGTATAAGCTCTTGTATCCTTTACCTTTTCCTTTTGCAAGACTTTGAGTATCAATATAGTTATCTTTATCACTTTGCCTTTGTCATTTAGATCTTGCTTCTACTTTATTCTAGTTGCAAATATATCTAGTTTAGACTATAGTCAGTTATAGTTCTAGTGCTTGTAGTCTTGTTTAAGTCTTTGTCTTGGCTGGTTCTTCGATCTTGCTTGATACTGGAGGTGAATTGTCACCAAGAGAAGATGCACCACAAATGCCGCATCGACACACTTCCGCTTTTGAGGCCACCTACGACATGTACACCGGCGCTGGGACGTCCGGAGCAGGAGGCTCCGGGCAACACCAGGAGCCGAACTACTTCACCTCAGGACGCTGGGACTACGGCCAGGACACGGACTCTGAGTGGTCCGGGAGTCAGTATGGAGGAGGGTACGACAGTGCCTCCCAGCCATATTACCCCGGATACTCATAGTCCGCACGCTTCGACTACGGCCGGGAGTTGCCAAGGGTACACGACTAGTCAAGACAGAGGATAACGGTATTGGATAGGAGTGGATATACCGGACACACAGCTCAAGGGATACTCAGGTAAGGGAGAGAAGAGATAGATAGCTGGGAGGACAACGAGAAGAGATAGAGGACTCCTGGATACTTTATCTACCTATGTCACTCTAGCCTAGAGATACAGCTGCTACAGAGCCAGCACTAGAAGATCTGGGATAACTCTATTGTCTTAGCTTCGGGACAAGGGAACCGGTGGACACACAGAAAGGGATGAGAAGGGGTGCCACTATTTCCCGGGCTGGGGGGATCCTACGGACCGGAACTAACGTGATGGGCTACGAAGACCGAAAGGGCTGTCACCATCTCACGGCTACCACCTCCGTTGCGACGGAATACTCTATTGTCTTGTTTAGTTGTGTACCATTCTCTAATAGTCTCGAATATCTGTTCACTAGTAGTCTTGCCAAAGCTTCCCTGTGGAAATATAAATTACGATACCTCGGGATACTCCCAGGTGAAGTGCTACAGCGGTGATTCCGTGTGCTTGCAGAATATTTATATATTTTACTAAGCCATAAGGAAAACCACTAAAACACTCCTTACCCCAGTACCAGGATTCTCAATTCTGATATTGGATCGTCAGAAGTGCCAACAATGCTGCGGCGGGTGCTTCATTTGCTGGGAAACTAGCAAATGACGTTCGCCGGCCGCCGTTTTAGCAAGGGCGCTCATCGACGGAAAGACGTGAAGCCAGGCCCTGTTCGACGGTGAAGGGGTTCAACGTCTCTCCGTTCCGCAGCCGCTCGACTGCCAGGTCCTTCAGTTGGCTGGGTGCCAGAAGAAAATCGGCGAGAAAGCTGTGGAAACTGCTTCTCGTGATAGTGTGCTGGCCGGCCGCTGAAGTGGTCCAAGAGCCCTGCTAGAGCGGATCTTTGTCTTTGTATCTTTGAACGGCCCATGGCCGAGTGTAATTTATCCTCACAAATTTGTCGTTCGTGGCGTGTAAGGAATAAAATCCGTTTATGTGTCTAACCTTTTCGTGGGTTAGCACGATCTTGTATTCTCATTGGAGATTTTTGTGCGATACCGTGCCTTTCCCAATTTCCTGGAGTGATTTTCGTGAACGAGTTCATTTTTCGCAAGCAACTTAAGTGTTGGGTGGTGAGGGGGACGCCGTAGCCTTTCGAGGGCGTATGCAGTCCCGCGACCCGGCCACCTTCCCACCGTAGTAGACTCGCGCCTCGCTTTCATCCTCCTCGATTTTCGAGGGAACGAGATCGATAACGCATTCTAGGTTTCGATCGAGGGGGAGTCGGATCCTCCCTGCGATCTTCGGGGTGTGTTAGCGAGCCCTATATCGTGGCTTGGGGGACGCCAAAACCGTTTCCATGAGTTCCTGCAGAGATTTCGGGCGCTTAGCCCCATATTTTCATGGTTAGTTGTGCGATAGATAAGGATGTATAGATTTAACTCGGGTTTTGCAACCGGATTTTCGTTTGTTCGACGTGCTGTGCCTTTCTCTTAGTTCGAGATCGGTTTCGGTGGAGGAACACAAGTAACCTTGGCGTCGAGTAGCGAGGGGGATGTCGTAGCCTTTCGGAGGCGTAGGCGGTCCCTCGACTCGGCCGGCTCTCGGCCACGGTAGGCTTGCGCCTCGCTTACATCTTTCTGAACTGTTGAGAAAAGGCTTGGCAGCGCGTTTTTCGAAAGAAGTGGTTTGCGTTCATTTGTTGTTCGATGTGTTGTGCTCTCCTCTTAGCTCGAGATCGATTTCGGCGGAGGGACACAAGTAACCTTGGCGTCGAGCGGCGAGGGGGATGCCGTAGCCTTTCGGAGGCGTAGGCGGTCCCGCGACTCGGCCGACTCTCAGCCATGGTAGGCTTGCGCCTCGTTTATGTCTCTCCGAACTGACAAGGAAGGGCTTGGCAACACATTTTCAAAAAAAGCGCATGAAAAAAGTTAGGACTGTTGGAGGGAGGCTCGGCTTTACCTCAAGTTCGCTTCGAGGGTAAAGGCGAGTCACCCTGTTTCATTGTTGTTAGTAATAATGTTTCCATGCTGTTATGAACCTTAACTATTATCATCATGTGATAAAACAAGACTGCAGAAAGTACAAGAGGTTCTATGGGTAGAAGCGACGTAGCTGTTGGATGTTCCAGGCGTTGGGGAACACCTCACCCTTCTCGTTCGCCAGCTTGTAGGTGCCAGGCTTGAGGACCTTGGCGACGATGAACGGTCCTTCCCACGGTGGCGTGATCTTGTGTTGGCCTCGATTGTCTTGGCGTAGCCTCAGCACCAAGTCGCCCTCGCTCCGATCTCGACGCCGCACCCTCCGCTCCTGATATCATCTCATGGATTGCTGGTATCGTGCCGAGTGCAGGGTGGCCACGTCTCGAGCCTCGTCCACCTGGTCCAGCGAGTCTTCGCGTGTTCGCTGGTTCTTCTCCTCCTGATAGGCCTTGAGCCTCGGGGATCCGTACTCGAGGTCGGTTGGCAAGATGGCCTCGGCGCCATAGACGAGGAAGAACAGGCTGAAGCCCGTGGCCCTGCTCGTAGTGATTCTCAGGCTCCAAACCACCGAGGGTAGTTCGGTTACCCACCTTCGACCATAACTGTTCAGCTTGTTGAAGATCCTCGGCTTTAGCCCTTGTAGAATCATGCCGTTGGCATGCTCCACTTGGCCGTTGTATTGGGGGTGAACCACGGCTGACCAGTCCACACGGATGTGGTGGTCGTCGCAGAATTTCAGGAACTTCTTCCCTGTGAACTGGGTGTCGTTGTCGGTGATGATCGAGTTGGGCATGCCGAACCGGTGTATGATGTCGGTGAAGAATAGCACAGCCTGCTCCGATCTGATGTTGGTGATGGCCCGAACTTCGATCCACTTCGAGAACTTGTCGATCGCCACCAGTATGTGCGTGAAGCCCCCGGGCGCTTGTCTAAAAGGCCCTACGAGATCCAGTCCCTAGACCGCGAAAGGCCATGTGACGGGGATGGTCTGCAGAGTATGCGCCGGGAGGTGCATCATGCGCGCGTAGAACTGGCATCCCTCGCAGGTATGCACCGTTTCATTGGCGTCGGCCATCGCGGTGGGCCAGTAGAAGCCCTGCCGAAAGGCATTGCCCATGAGGGTTCGTGGTGCCGCGCGATGCCGTGGAATGCAGACAAACTGGGCCGCAACTTGTATGCGCCGATTCCCATCAGCTCCAGGGTGTTGGAGAACATGATGTTGAGGCTGCTGCCTCCGTCCATCAACACCTTGGAGAATCGGGTGTTGCCGATCACAGGGTCGACGACGAGTGGATAATGTCCTGGGTTGGGGATGTAATCCGGGTGGTCTTCACGACCGAAAGATATGGTCCCCATCGACCAGTCGAGGTACGATGGCGTAGCGGGGTGCGCGGCGTAGACCACTTGGCGTTCGCGTCGTCGCCGTCGCGCGGACATGTTCGACGTGGGACCTCCGGTGATGAAGAAGACGTTCTCCATGACCGGGAAACCGCCGCCGGTGGCACCGCTGCCACCATCGGCGTCTTTCCTCGTGTCCTCCTCCTTCGTGACGACGCATCGGTAGTGCTTCTTGATCATCTCGCACTGCTTGAGGGTGTGCGAGATGGCGGTGTTGTGGTGCGGGCACGGCTTCTTGAGCATGTCATCGAACCGGCCTCCTGGAGGTGGCGGGGATCGGGTTTGGTCTGCGGCGAAGGCTTCGTTGGGGTCGTCTTCGCGCTAATGGCCGCACATGGGCCTCGGGCCTCGCCGGCCTTGGTTGCCCTGCTTGTGTGGCTTGGGCTTCTTTGCTTGCTGTTGACACTTCTTACGGTCCACTATTAGGATTGCTAATCCCAGTAATGGTGCAAGTAGTGTTCATTGGTACTCTTACGATACAGATATAAATCCGCAAGTGCACGGATACCGATGTAGCATTTCTCCCGGGAGTATTCCTAGGTATCGTATTTATATTTCCGCAGGGAAGCATTGGATAAAGAGTATCGACTATTCATTGAATCCATCTCAACGTGGACTAGGAATACTCTCTTAGCTGGTTCCTCGTTTCTGCTCAATACTTGCGGTGAATTGTCACTGGGTATTGACAGGATTGCTTGCTCTTTCTAGAAGAGTGAGTAGTTACTGCCTAGCATAGGTGTGGTACCTAGTCTAGATGGTAACCTTGGGTTTGTCCCCGTCGCAACGGAGGTGGTAGCCGTGAGATTGGTGACAGCCCTTTCGGTCTTCGTAGTCCATCACGTTAGTTCCGGTCTGCAGGCACCCCGTAAGAGCACGGAGTTTGTGGCACCCCTTCTCATCCCTTTCTGTGTGTCACGGGCTCCGTCCCGATGTTGAGATAATAGAACTAGGAAGAGAACCATAGATGCCATTCTTCATGCTAGCCGTAACCCTTGCCAAAGGTATCTCCAAGGCCAGTGGAAGTATATAGGAATCCTTTCCTGGTCTCGTTGTTCTCCCACTAGCTAGACCGCTCTTCTATCTCTATCCTGAACTTCTCCTTGTGTGTGTCAAACTGATATCACTCCTATCCTATCCTTTACCCCGCCTTGTTAGCCGGTACTTTAATTAGTAGTTACGTCCTTGTCAATAGTCGATACTCTTTATCCAATGAAATTCTTGAATAAATAGAGTTTTACATCAGAGTGCCGCAAGCATTGAGCAGAGACGAGGAACCAGCTGAGATAAAGGACTAAGGAGAGAACTTATAGAGACAGACTACAACAGCATATAACCAAGACTAGACATTCTACAGTTACTCGCGAAATAAATGCAGAATAAATAACTCAAGTAAATGCAGAAGATAAATATATTAAATGCTCAGAGTCTTGCATAAAGGGAAGGAAAAGATACAAGAGCTTTACCAGAACTCCAGAAGACGACTCCGGAATCCCGAGCGAAGCTCGACCCTGACTCTAACTCCTAACAGGACTAGCCTACTCTACATCTTGAAAGTGGAGAATTGGAGACTTGCTCCCAAGTGGTGTGTGTGATAGAAGGGGTATGCCGCTGCATTTATAGGTGTCCCAAGGCGGTTGGAGGCTGGGTAACTCCCAAGGCAACCAGAGGCGGTTGGGGACCCGTTCGGCCGAACACCCCGTGTTCGGCCGAACAGGTCAGTTCGGCCGAAGGCCGTTGGATGCACCGCCTTCTCCTGGACGCCTTGGATGAGCTCTGGAAGGCGGTTGGCATTTGGGGGCGGTTCGGCCGAACTGGGTAGTTCGGCCGAACTGGGCCTCCAGCCCAGAACGCCTCCCATGCACCGCCTTTGCTTCCTGGACCTCCTAGGCTGCTTGTATGTGTTGGTCTTCGTGTGTTTCTGGCCCAGAGGTGATGCGGCAGTGGATGAGGTGTCTTGCACGGTCGCCGCTCGGTCATTGCTGACGTGGACGGCCTCCGGGCTAGGCAGTAACTATTCACTCTTCTAGAAAGAGCAAGCAATCCTGTCAATACCCTAGTGACAATTCACCGCAAGTATTGAGCAGAAACGAGGAACCAGCTAAGTCAAAGGACTAAGAGAGAACTTATAGAACCAGACTACAACAGCTTATAACCAAGGCTAGACATTCCACAATTACTCGCGAAATAAATGCAGAACAAATAGCTCAAGTGGGTTAGTCCACACATACAACCAATATCCATAGAAGTATTGCTTTAAAGGTTCATTAATCAAACTTGACACCATGTCTAGTTCGATTAAAGCAAGCTAATTAACCTAAGCACCATGGTTAATTTAAAGAGCTTGTGAATGTATTCTAGCTAGCAACACATTCAAACCCGAGCAAACCGCAATAGACGAAGGGGGCATGGAAACACCTGAGCGTGCCTACCGTTGGCATCTGATGATGAATACTTTCAGAACTGATGCAGCGGTGATGCTACAACGCCAACGTGACTGCACAAAGTTGGCTGAGTCCTCCTCCGCGTTGATGTTTCCGTGCACGGATACACGGTTATGGATGTGGCAAAGGGGATCGGCACTCAAATATACCAACTAGTGGAATGCCGCGGAACTAGCTTGTATGCGAATGTTGAAACAATGGGTCCCAAAAACAAGCAAGTGGAGCGGCAAAGGAGTGGAGGCGTAGAGTTTGCCTCCTCTCTCGCGCGAAGCGCAAAGGACAAGCGAAAACTGGCCAGGCCAGGTTATGTTTGGCCACTAGCCTTGTATAAGAGACAGTCCTGGGTCCCCCTGGGCCGGACATTGAAGCTTGGACTTGTGTTGTTCTGGCCCAGGATGATGTGTCGGTGCTTCGGGAATGAGTTGGTGGTCGCCCACGTGTCGTGTGATGTGTTCGCTTGGTCATTGTTGACGTGGACGACTCCCGGTGGTGTGTATGGCTAAAGGGGGTAACCGGCCGAACGGAGTCGTTCGACTGATTCGGTCATTTTCGGCTTCAATAGCGCGTATTTGTCGTAATTTTACCTGCACAAGTGACACTCACCAAAACTCGTGGAACTTTATTAAAAATAAAACCTAAGTACATGGAATGTTACATAAAACCTCATTTATTCCCGAGTATTGGTGGTCGGATTTGGGATGTAACGACCGCCAACAAGCTCCCCCAAGCTTAGCAATGTCATTTACTTTGCAAGTAACTTTAAAAACAACTAGTGCTCAAAAATACTTGAATCATATGCAAAGTTTTTAATTCGCCTTTTTACCTATGGGGCTTATAGCCGAATTGCGGTGATGCAACGTCATTCGTCCGTCACATTTGATTTCTTTTTTCTTCCTTGACGACGATCTTCCTTCCCTTCTACACGTGGTTATGATAAAATATGTATATGTATGAACACATACCTGTGCAAATTTTCTTCAGAAGCTTCCGTACGGTACTCATTGCAGTAGACAGGGGCATACATTGATAAATCCTGCATGATCGGGCACCCTGGGCTCTCTGCTTTCCTCCTGTTTGAAACAAACTCAAGCAAACAGGGGTGATCCCGCTAGTGGTAGATTAAATTAGTAGACACCAATGTCAATCATCAATATCTTTCATCAATTGCTTCCCCGGCAACGGCGCCTATATTTTGCTAAGTCAAAGACCGGATCTCTGAGGAAACAAATCATACCTTAAGATCGAGAAGTGCAAGTGTGTGGGATATATGGAGTGGAATATGGTGGAGCTCCTTGGGATGAATCTCCCTCTCCTTGATTTATTTTCGAGAACATGGGCTATCTTTTATTCATATTTTTGCCATGCCACTTGGCATGCTTTTCTTTTTCTCTTTCTTTTTGCCATGCTCTTTGGCATGCTTTCTTTTTTGCCATGCTTCTTTGGCATGCTTCTCTTTTTGCATAGCTATTGGCACTCCTTACGACCTACAGATAAATCCGCAAGCGAACGGATACCGATGTAGCTTTCACCCGGGAGTATTCCAAGGTATCGATTTCCACGGAGAACGAGAAGTGGACTGATGCTAAACTAAGTTGTCCTAGGTAGATGGATGCTGGATAAATCGGGACTTACCTGGTGGGGGTCCAGTATTGAGCAGAAACGAGGAACCAGCTAAGACAAAGGACTAAGAGTGAACTTATAGAACCAGACTACAACAGCTTATAACCAAGGCTAGAGTTTCCACAATTACTCGCGAAATAAATGCAGAACAAATAGCTCAAGTAAATGCAGAGGAAATATATTGATTACTCAGAGTCGAACATAAAGAAAAGGAAAAGATACAAGAGCTTTACCAGAACTCCAGAAGACGACTCCGGAACCCCGAGCTAAGCTCGACCCTGACTCTAACTCCCAACTGGACTAGCCTAACTCTACATCTTGAAAGTGGAGAATGGAGACTTGCTCCCAAGTGGCGTGTGTGATACAAGGGGTATGCCGCTGCATTTATAGGTGTCCCAAGGCGGTTGGAGGCTGGGTAACCGCCAAGGCAACCAGAGGCGGTTGGGGACCCGTTCGGCCGAACACCCCGGGTTCGGCTTAATAGGTCAGTTCGGCCGAAGGCCGTTGGATGCACCGCCTTCTCTTGGATGCCATGGATGAGCTCTGGAAGGTGGTTGGCATTTGGGGGCGGTTCGACTGAACTGGGTAGTTCGGCCAAACTGGGCCTCCAGCCCAGAACGCCTCCCATGCACCGCCTTTGCTTCCTGGACCTCCTAGGCTGCGTGTATGTGTTGGTCTTCGTGTGTTTCTGGCCCAAAGGTGATGTGGCAGTGGATGAGGTGTCTTGCACGGTCGCCGCTCGGTCATTGCTGACGTGGACGGCCTCCGGTGGCGTGTATGGCTAAGGGGGGTAACCGGCCGAACGGAGTCGTTCGGCCGATTCGGTCATTTTTGGCTTCAATAGCGCATATTTGTCGTAATTGTACCTACAGAAGTGACACTCACCAAAACTCGTGGAACTTTATTAGAAATAAAACCTAAGTACATGGAATGTTACATAAAACCTCATTTATTCCCGAGTATTGGTGGTCGGATTTGGGTTGTAACGACCGCCAACACTTGCTCTGTGGGTCGGCCGCCTTCCGCGGGCGCCTCCTCCACGCGCTTCCCCTTCTTGCCGTCGCAGATGGCTCGAACCGCTTCCTCCCCGGACGCGAAGCTAGACGCGATGTCGAACAGCTCGCTGACGCTGGTGGTGGGTGTGCTCGAACTCCTTCAGCCGAAGCTCATTGAAGGTGTTCTGCTCCCGTTCTGTCCTGAGATTGATGTCACTCTCGCTCAAGAACTGCCTGGCCGGGGGCGTGGCATGGCCCCATCCCAAGCCGGCTGCTCTGTACTCGTCCGTGTCCATCCGGCTCGAGCCTCGGGACGGAGCTGGGGAACTCCCAGCATCGTCGTGGTTGCGGGCGAGCTCGTGCACCAGCTCGTGGCATGTTGTGCCCTCCAGGAAGGCATTGATTACCTCGGCGTCATCGACGTTGGGGAGCTCGGTGCAGCGCTTGGAGAAGCGACGAATGTAGTCCATCATGGGCTCGCTCGGCCTTTGACGGCACCCTCACAGGTCCCAGGAATTCCCCGGGCGCACGTAGGTGCCCTGGAAATTCCCCACGAACAGCTTGACTAGGTCGCCTCAGTCGTGGATCTGGTTCGCGGGCAGGTGCTCGAGCCACTAACGAGCCGAGTCCGCGAGGTGAAGCGGCAGGTAGTCGTCCGTGGCACCGCCCAACTGACAAGGCAAACGGTAATCATTGAGCCAAACCTCGGGGTTGGTCTCACCTGAGTACTTGGTGATGGTCGCCGGCTGTCGGAAATGTTCGAGATAGTTAGTCATTCTTGCAGGGATGAAAACCACCACAAAGGGTTAGTCGTTCTTGTGGGTGTCGGTGACAACCACAAAATCGTCAAGAAATTCAGCACAAAGATCACAACCAAAGCAAAATATTTTTTCTTTTTTTTCTAGTGATGCAAGTGAACCAAAACTTGAGCAAGAACTTTGGGAAGGACTTGAGTACAAGCTAGAGCAAGAAATGAGAGAGGGAGAGCTTCTAACATAAATTTTTCAGTGTATGAGTGTGTGAGAGCTCACAAGCTTGCACCAGCATTTATAGGCTGAGGGGAGGCAGGTCCCTGGTTCGGCCGAACTGGGTGCGAGTCCCGCGGGCTCAAGCATCGGGCTCTTGTCCTCGTCCTCGTCGAAGCGCCCCCCACGACATGGATGGTACCCTCGGCTCATCGCGGTGTCATATCTCTTCTTGTTCAGGGTGTTGCGGGCGTCGCATCGTCGGCGGTGCCCCGCATGTCCTGAAGCCGGTCCCTCGCAGGCCTTCGCTCGCTGGGGTGATGGGCTATGAGCGTCTTACCGTCGTCCGTTGGCCGGTTCGGCGCCCACTTCACCCGGCGAGGGGTGTAGACGGACTCCTCCTTGTCCTGCCCGCCGCCTTCGGCCCTCGAGTTGGCCTGATGTCGAATGCGGGAGGCAGAACTCTCAAAGTTGGTTTTAGTGGAGTCACCCCCATGCTGCCATGTTTGTGATAATTGGTGACTGTGCAACCATTTTTAGTGGGGTAGACATGTTTGGTGCTGGTTGGTGGTGATGGTGAATAATTGGAGATGTTCTAGAGGGGATGAAAATGATAAAAGTTACCAATTACATCCACCCTAGGTAAAATTTCAGCATGTGTCCAATTATTTCTAACCAAGCTTGCAAAATTTTCTACTCTCTCTCAAATTAATTACTCAAGTGGTTCATTTATTTTGAAAAGGGAAACATGCAAATGCAATTGAAAAATTAAAAATTGGAAGGGAAATATGGGATACATACCGGTTTTCCTCGCGGCGAGAGCTCAGCTTTTAAGTCCGCGAGCGGGACTTCTCCTGTCTTCAGTTGCTCTTGTCATCGTCCGGTCCCGGAGTGGATGACTCGGACGATGCAACCTTCTTCCGCCACATCTTCTTGCTCTTCTTCTTCGGTGTTGGTGGCGGTGGGATCGGCGTCTCTAGAGAATTCCAGAGGGCTTGACGGACTCCTCCTTGTCCTGCCCGCCGCCTTCGGCCCTCGAGTTGGCCTGATGTCGAATGCGGGAGGCAGAACTCTCGGCCTGTAGGACGGCCGCCTGCTCAACAAGGCTCCAAGCCTCGCGGTGCAGGAGTCGAGCCGATGGTGTGGACGGCTCGGGGATGGCCCGTAGCAGCGTTACTGCGGTAACGAGCTTTTGGCTCACGCGTGACAAGTCGGCGCCGTCGTCGTTTTCGATGTGGGCGCGGGCAAGGCGTCCCGCGGCTCTGGCACAATTGCCGCGTTGAGGCTGCTGCGCTTCCAGAGTTGCCCGCATCTGCTGCACCTGGCGGCGCTCCTCCTGGAGTTTGTTCTCCAGGTCTCTGACTTGCACCAGCTGGGCCTGTGTCAATGCCTCATCGCCCGGAGGCGTCGAGGCGTCAGTGTTAGCGGGTACCGTGGTGCCCGCGTCCGCCAGAGGTCGGTCGCGGCCAGTCGCCGATGCCTCCGTACTCTTATCGTGGCCGGCGTCATCGCTGGGGCCAACTTCGCTTCCGGACATGACATCGCCGTCGATGACGAAGCACTCCGGCATGGGGTCGCTTTCTCCCTCGCTGGAGACGTCGAAGCAGTAATC